>JARKIC010000127.1:0-444527 GCA_029378375.1 Mycena olivaceomarginata
ACAAGGGACACGCAAGCCGAGCCAGGCGGTCGACGTGAATGAGACGCAGAAGAGGGCGTCAACGCCGCCCGCCTCAGTGCGCGACAGGGGAGCCGGACACGGAAGGCGCATGGATGACAGCAGCGTACGTGCTTCGGCCTTCGCTGGATCCCGATCCTGATATCTTGTACACAAAAGGCAATTGCACACGGCGACCACCGAAAAATGGTGCGCCGTGTGCTAATGGTGGGGAATGAGGCCAGGAGCAAGAGCAGCCATCGGAGAAACGGCCGGTTCTCAATACGCTCACGCAGTCCACGGAAACTTCCCCGTCGACCGTCTCCATTGCTCTGGACCATGCGCATACGTCTCAAGAACAAGGCGCCTCTCCCCATGCGCTTTCGGCATGCCAGTCTCCGCAGCCTCGGCGAACCTGGCGAGGATTTCTGCGCGCACAGTCTCGTCCGGTAATTTTCCAAATCGAGCCGCCATCGAACACGCGGGCGTCTGGGATGAGCCGCAAGCGCGGTATCGAGGTTGGTCAACAACACTGCGTTTGGGGTGCCCGGCGAGGCACAAACTCGAGTGAAATGACGAGGTTGACGAGCAGAGGGCTCGTTCCGAGCATGGACGAAATGAGGACCCAAAACTGGGGATTGGAGGTGTGAAAGGAAAAGGAGAAATCGAAGGAGCGGAGCAAAGGGAATGGGGGTGGGAGGATTGTTCCGCTGAGATCTAGTCTTGTGTCAGTATTCAAGTTGAAAGCAGTTCATCGCAGGACATACCCCCCAAGCGAAGATGTTCCAGCACGGGCGCAGTTGCAACCAGGAGCTGTACAGCACTCAGGGACGGGACGAACAAGTGGCGCAGCGTGCTGGTGAACGATTTGAATTGTGGCTGAGCCAAGAGCTCGTAGATCTGGGGCGCAGACCTGTCGATGAACAAGTCTTCAACTTTCGGGGTATGTTGGGAGTTGTCTGAGAATTCGGTTAAGTCCTGATTGATGACCACCTGGCGGAAGGAGACCACGGGAGCGATTGTGAGGAAACGCAGAATTGTAACTGCTGAGACTTCAGTCCAGAGGTTGACATTGAGCTCGCGAAGAGGCTGGCGCGTAAGAAAATCGAACAGCGCCGAGATAAACGTTGGAGTGTGGTGAAATGATCCGCTCAGGATGCACTGGCGCACATTCACCATCTTCCTAAGAATCTGTTGGAGGCTGTCTTGTAAGTTCTGGATGCTAGCCTCGTCTACGAACCATTCAAGCCTGATGCTGAGGCGCGTGATATAGTTCGGAATGTGAGGCGACTCCTCGAGAAGAGCATGGGCAGCCAGAGCGCTAGCTTCTCCAGTGATGTTTTGGTTCAGGGTGAACGAGCTGAGCAAGAGGCGCTGACTCGCGCCGCGAAGCATGGATCCTGCGAGTGCACATGCTTTTAAAGAGGGACTATCTTCACAGAATTCATTGACGATGGCATGAACAAGTTCCTCCGGGAGGAACACCATGATACGCGCGAAGTATCACCTAGCACGGTGACGAGAACCGTGACAGGTGATAACTGTCGGAGCCCTAGTGGGACCAGCACCGTCGAAGGGAACGGTTGGGAAACGTCTATAGCGATCGTGGCTCTCCAAGCCACCGTCCTTGCGTCCAAGGTGTGGTCGTCTAAGGAATCCGAGCCGGGAAGTGCCGGCCCTCAAAACGTCAGCACCACTACAGTATTCCGACGAGCCGATTTCCACGGCCGGCCCGGGCAAATGCCGGCGCTCCCTGTTGACTTGCCACTCCTTTCGGTGGCGTCGATTGACCTACATTCACAGAGACTCACACGCTTCACAAGATTTATTCTTGACTCACACCGCGAAATCCAGCACTATACTTACTTACTTCGATATGCTCAGCAAAACTTGAAGCAAGAACTCAGGCGCCCCACGCACGTGTGACACGGCCAACCAAGCGGGATTGTTCAATTTCTGTGCCCGATACCAGTAGAGCGCCCACCGGACCTGGAAGTCACCAGCAAAACCCGCGCACTCTGGCAGGCTCCTCGACAGCGCAGTGCCGCACCAGCGTGCTCGAAAATGTGCTATGCGTGATACTCGAGACTTGGCGGCGGGAATGCGTGCCACACCTGCTAGGCTACACTGACTATGGCTCTGAAACTCAAACGTCGACTTCACGTACTAGTTCTTTATTTACCCTTCTGGTTGCTCTGGATTCTGTAATCTTGTTTTCTGGTTTTCTGATCTCTCGAACTCGACACTGACTTGTATTGAATTTTGAAAAGCAGAGACATGACACGCCCCGAAAAAAAAGAAGAAACTCTTAACCATTGTGGGGTATTTCGTCCTCACCGATGCCAGAGGATACTTGGGAGACATACCGCACGAGCAAAAGGCGACTTTTTCGTATTTGGGCGACCGTAGATCGTCAACCTGGGTTCTCCTTGCCCTTTGTGCGATCTGCACTCCTGATTTTTCTCCTCCCTTGCAGTCCTGCGGCTATCATCTCGATGCTATGCCAATGATTTTGTAACTGCAAAGTCGTATTTCGCCATAATCAAATGCTATCGTTCTTCCTTTTCTGTACTCCCCGAATCCTGCCGCAGACTTCCGCCGTGGCCAGGGATGGCTTCGACGACCCACCCTACAAAGTACGCCCCCACTGCGAGCCCAAAGAAGACCCAGTACGCGACGCGAATCCCTTTCGGAACCAGCGTGGCGTTGTCGGCCACATCGTCCCACTCGTCCATCCCTGTCTCACGCCCGCATACAACAACGCCGTCATGGCGATCCCAAAAACGACATGCACGTGGCGGAGCGGGTTCTTCGGCGTCGTGAACGTCGGGAAGATTTTCTCCTTCGCGTATCCGCCCCTGGTGTAGTGCGCGCCCACTCCGATGAGGAACTGGATGAGGAAGAGGATGAGGATAGCGAGGCCGAGGTCGTGGTGCGGATCGGCCTTCTTCCGGTGAGTTGGTCTCCGTGGTGGTTGTGCCCTATCGATTGGAGCCCGAGTGCGACCGAGGGGATGATGAGGACTGCGGTGAAGGTTTGGAGGACCATGTGCGTGTTGAACCACCAGCGGCGCGTCCGGAAGTACCGCCCAATCAGGATGGCGGTGGGGCGTAAGCAGTGTGGCCACGCACGCCAGAACGGCTTGGAAAAATTGACCATGTCAGTGCGTTTTGAAAAACGCAAAATATGCTTGGCTCACCGTGCACGACAATAAACTTGTCGTGATAGTCGAGACCCACGGTCGGTTTTTTGGGCATTCTCTTTCGCGTTGGGTGGGGAGAGAAAAAAGGTCGTAAACATTGTATCTAACCCCGATCCTATTTATCTGCTTCGTTTTTTCCACTGCCTTTTACAGTCATAGGGTAGATCGTGAATCTTCGTGAATGCAGCAAGTCTGCAGCGTTATTTTTGGCCACATAAACGGTAAGCGATGGCACATCCCGACGAAGTTGAGAATCCTCGTGCAGCCTCATGCAATCAAGCGTGCTACAATTCAGCTCAAGCAACAATTGACTGGACAGGGTGCAAGGCAAAACTGGGATAATAAACCCTCTGCACATGGACCGGTGTACTTCGTAAACAGTTTATTGATAAACCCCTCATCAGTCGGTTTCTTTCCTCAAATTGCACATGTGCTGCTCATATTCGAAGTCGCATATCTTATCCTACCCATCTTGACATGTGCCATCTCGCTATCAGATAGCCGGATGACATTATCAGATACCCTCGATCAAACAGGTGAAAGTTTGACCTTGCCGGTCATCTCGGCGAGCAAATTCATAACATTATCCTCGCGATTGAAGCTTTCATCTTGGCGGTCAGTTGTCCTGTGTGGTGTTGGGCTCATTCAGCTAGTGACAAGAATTATTTTACCGAGGAACGTGTTTATTTTCGAAAGGATATCGAAATGTGGAGGAAGGACTCCAAGCTTCGACACACCGGCGGCACATGCATCGCATCTGTCGCGCAAGGTCGCGCACCTGCCACGATTGGGTTTGTACGGGTACTACAACAAGCGGTTCGGGCTCTTACAGAGATTCATGATATTGAGACGGCGTCTTGGTCTGGGCCGACTGGCAGTTGCATACCCCGGAAATTAAGTAAGCAATATTGAAAGACCAAGACTAAATGGTTAATCAGGGTACTCAATGCCTTTGTGGTGACCAGCAACTTACTTCTACCGCCAGCTAACACCCCCATCTACTGCCCATTACTCGCTCAGTTCTTTCCATCGGGCTGAGTTCTAGGAATTATTATGAATTCGTTGCTTCCAGAATCAGCGCTAGTCAGTATTTATCGATGTACTATCTCACCTCATCTCGTATCTTAACGCACATCTTTTGGCATCACAGGAACGGACTGGGGGAAAGTGACTACGATCGTTGCCAGTGGAGTGCAGACCTACAACAAAGTTTGAGAGTTCACAGAGACGATTTTTTGTGGAAAATTGGTGATTGGTTGGTGAGTTACGGCAGCGACGGAAACGCAGAGTCGGTCATATCGAATCTGTGGAAAGGTGAGTGCAGACTCGAACCCGGTCGTCGCGCCCGATGTTAATAATTGCGACCACGTGATGTGTTGACTTTCTACTTGAGCCCAACTAACCCTAATGTGAAATTGAACTATTCATACTCTGGTGTAATTTTCTCCCGCCTACGTACTCTTATACCAAAAAAATCACCATTGCACAACAGATTCTGCGAATCCTTCTCAAGCATGGAAGTACAAGTCATTTAATGCCGCCGAACGACTCGGAACATCGATCTAATGGAACAAAAACTATGCCAGAAAAAGCATGGACGGCCGTTTCTACTCGCTGGATTATCCTGGCAGTAGCAGTGGATTATTCCGACGTTGTCAATGGCGACCGAGTGGCGCTGGAGATAGAGCGGCGAAAAGCGGAGCGAAAAGGTCAAGCCAAAGATTTGGTCCGCATAAATAACTTTTCAATCGGGTTCACGCGTATCTGCAACATCGGTCTTCTGAAAGTGCCGGCACTTCCCGGGTTGGCGTGAGATTTAGGGTGAAGGAGCTGGAAGGTTTGGACATACATCTCGAATTGGGGATACGACGGAATTATCCATCGACACAATCAATATTGGAGTCGACTACACATATTACTGGGAGAGCCCGCATGTAAAGGTCTACGAGCCCGAGAGAGCTGGGTCAGAAAGGCAAAAATTATGCGGTAAGGAGGCGGAGCCGTACATTCAGTGACCCTCGGCAAAACCCGGAATGTTGAATAAGTTTAACCTGTGAACTTCGCTGAATAGAGGAAGCCTGCGTGGGTCATAATCGACGAAAGCACCAGGTATCAGAGTTGTGGATCGTAGAACCTCCAGGTAATTCTACCGCGCAGCTAATTCTTCTGTGTCAACCGCCGAAACTTGGACCTTGGGAAACCGAGGGATATATACACGGCAGAGATTTAAATCTTCCGCTTTCTTCCGTTCCGAAATACCAGCATCACCATGGGAAAAGACGCAGAAGGATCGTCGCTGTCCTCAAAGCGGCAGCCAGCCGCTGGAACTGGGGCAGCTACACCGGAATGGCGCGGGAAGGGTGGATCTGGAATGTGAAATCTGAATGGCAAGTTGCATGCTCGCATACAATTGGAGTCGGCCATGGAGTTTCGGGTAGCGTGTAACCAGTTAGTTAGCGCGGAGTCTTTGCACTGGATAGAAGACGGTCGGGCAAGGATGTTGAAGCGATTCCTATATATACAGCCGAATCGACGATCCGAGAGGCAAGGCGCGCGAGGGAAGCACGCGAAGGGAAGGGAAGGAGCGCGCTACGCAACCCATAGATGGAGCGCATAAGCATAGTTCCAAATCCAGTGGAATACACCGACCGGACTGACTGAATTGGATAGATAGATATGGACCCCGAGGTAATATTAATTTAGGCTCGGATGCGCAGCGCAGCCCATGATGGTGGTGATGGTTGTACCACATAAGGATAGAGGCGGCCAATTATTGGGAGTTTGGGGAGGTAGATTTGGTCTTCAAGATTGCGACGAACAGATTCTTGCGGCTGTTGCCAGGCAGAGGGTGCGGCCGGGGTACTGGTTGGAAATCGAACTCTTCAAAAGGTAGCAGTGGACCTTCGCTGACGCCTGCATATAACGAGGTTGGTTCCTGGAAAGCGACTCGGACGGCGGCGCCTGAGGAACTCGAACTTCCTGTGTTGTGGATGAGATGGGTGTTGTGCCAGTGATTATAACTCGCGATCGAACGCCACCACTGGATACTATGATCTTGTAAGTGGAGGTAAATGCAATGCCACAGCCCCCGTGGAACGTATATTTCTGGTTGGTGTTAATAAAAACAATATGTAGCTGGTTACCAGTGGCGGATACGACTGTCATTCGAGTCGAAACAGAAAATTCAACTTACGTCCAAATCAAGCAATTCCATCCGATATCGTCTTCTCACTGTCCACTGACGCCCACCATCAGATGGTATCAGGGGCGCGCGCGTTGCTGTCCGTTCCAACGCTCGGTGAGAAAAGATGAGTGAGCAATCATTGACGTCGGCTGGGCGCTCTGGATTCGCGAAGAATTAATTGGATAGAATTGGATGTTACAGGTTACAGTTTACAACTTACGGGAAGGTCAAGCGATGTACCTACGTCGATTGGGAAACACCGCCGGTGATTTAAATGACGCCTTGCGATGAGCGAATTTTTCGAACCTTCCCATTGAATGAGCATTGTTCCGCGGCTCAGTCCAAGCGGTTGTCTCGCATATTCCTCTTCAAATTCTGGCTTGTCCATCAGTCTTCTCTTTGTGGTTTCGCCGTCTGACGCCTTGGGACGGTGATATTTGTGACAGAGGTCCTTAGGAATCAAAAGTCCGGAGCAAAGCTGACAAGCGAAACTCGACGACGACGAAGGGTGCCTTAAAATCGAATCGACGCGTCAAGGAAGATAATAATTAGCCCGGATTGCGGCATCGCTACACCAGAATGAGGAGTTGAGCGAACCCAAGCGCCCCGTGTTCAAGATAAGTACTGTTCATTTCCACACCGAGCAAGCTGTTGTTCGACAGACTTCCGAAGCTTCGGTGGGCAGTAGATTTAATTTACCAAGCCGTAATACCGTCGAGGCGAGCGAGCTATAAATGCAATACTGATGAGGATGATGCTATTGATGATGCTTTGGGTCGCGGACTTGACTTATCTTTATGTACGTCAGGTACAATAAGCCCTTGTTGTTCGGTCAGGAATTGGCCAGAAGCGGCGTTTGAAAGTAAGGTCCTGTAAGGTCGATGCGCCAATGTTCGAGGTCCATCGCCAGACAGCGTGCATTCGCACGTAGATTTGTTGCTCGAAAGACTAGACGGCAGAGGTGAATGAATTGATAGCGCGTACATAGTGAAACCAGTTCAGTTTCGAACCGTCATATTTGCTCGGCTACCTTTGATCTTTCGTTCTTCTTTGGCTTCTTGCTGTAATAAATTCGTTCTCATCGCGTCACGGAATATATGTGCTCGGAGACGCGTACCTGCTTCCGTCTCCCGTCTTCCGCCTATCTTGTGTGGCAGACGCCGTGCCGTTGTATGGTTGTGGTAATACTGGTATCTTTATGTACGCCCATGTTGATCGCTGCGTTGCGCTCTTGTATTCTTCAAGTCTTGATCTGATTCTGAACACTGAGTCAGTGACAAATCTTTCTTCAAACCCCGAGCAGATGGCATGTCAGCCCGAGGTGGATGGGCGAAAATCGCGCACGAGCGGCGGTTCAGCGTACTTACAGTACAACAGTACTAGGCCCGCAAATCCAGAGTGGTGCGGTGTTTGATATCTTTAATTTCGGCTGGGGCTGAATATTATTGAAACTTTAATACCAGTAGCGGGGTACCGGCATTCCAGAGTCCGTCCAGACACGGCTCCACAGCGAGTGGTTGGTATAGATCGGCGCAGTCAGGGTAGTCAGGGAGTGAGATATTCTGCCGCATGGACACGGAATGCGGACCGACTCCGTGCAGGAAGAACGGCCTGCGGCGACCGTCGGGCCAAAACCCACGAACGTTCGAAGGCGCCGTTCCGCGTCGCAATGACACGCAAAGATCCACACAGTCGTACACAGAGAACGACCCATTTCAGGTGGTCTGACAATGGAGATAACAAGTACGGTGATTCTGACACGGAAGCGCTGGTGAAATGAACGTGTGTGAAGACAGCGGATCGACCGGGGTTGTTATCCTACAATATTGGCGGCGACAAGGCGGCGAACACGAAACATATGCCATGTGCTCGGAAAAGGGAGCGTGGAATCCCGAAATGGGTGACGGATGCCGGCGGAATGAAAACGAGATAAGGGTGTCAAAACGTGGCGAAGCGAATTCGTTTACGCGTGCTTCGAATGGGAAGGAAAGACGCCGGAAGTTGGCGGGCTAGGGACGTCGAGAACGTCTGTCGCGCCGCAAGTTCTATATGCTCTGTTCTATCTGGCCTCGTAACGGCGTCCGTCGCGGTGTCCGCAGGTGGGAAGAATACGGAACGGATGCTGTGCAACGGAATTGGAACGAGATAACGTGTCCAGAAAGGCGAACACTAACGGAGATGCTTTTTCTTCCTCGTTCTTGTCGGAACGAGAGTCTGAGGCTCTGAGAGCCAAGGAGATACCACTGAGACGTGTCGATTTCCTATCAAGTTTTGATGTGTGTGCGGTTTCTCCAAAACTCGCCATTCCCTCGAGCAGAGGTCTGTCAGGGTCCGTCTGTTCAGGTTTCGGATCGGGTTTGTCGGATTGGAAGTAAATTTGGATTGCGGCAAGGAAGTGGCGTCAACGTGCCGTAACGATAAGAGTGTCATTTCCCGCCGTCAGGCACCGAACTCCGTACAACGTAACTGGAGTCCACAGATAACTAAGTCTTGATCGGTGTTATAATTAGCCACATTTCTCTGGCACACAATTGATCGGTCGAGCCTGGCCAAAATTTCTGCGCAGGCAAATGCAAGCAGAAACCAGCGCCCGAAAAAAAAAAACGACGACGCATCAACTCGGGTACGCGGCCCTGGTCTCCGATCACCCAATCATTGATTCTCGTAAAGTGATCGATCGATCGATCACGGCGTTTTCCGCTTGTGGAGCTGATTCAACATGTTTGATTGCCGGGCGGGAGGTCAGGGCAAATAGGGATAGGGGTCGGGGCCGAGAGCTGGCGGAGACTTTAATATTCAGAATGAGACAACTCGTGGAGGGGCAGCCCGCCGCAGAGAGACAGACAGTTATGTATGAAATTAAGGCATCGGCAGACTCCTATCGGGGTGGTTTGGTAGTTCAAGGTTGCAAAATACCAGTGTGGATCCATTGTATTATTGCATGGAATAGATCCGTGGAGCCTCAAAGGGACTCCAATCGAGTGTGGGGTAATTGAAAATTAATCCAGATTCCAAAGTCTGATTGCAATAAAGTCTCTCAAGAGTGTATTTCAAATGGATCCATATCATTAATCTTTCTGCTAGTCTGGCCGATATCCGTGCGGGGGCTTGCGTCCGGGTCGGTTTAACGCTTCAAAAGTGAGGTACTGGATGTAAGGATGTAAACTAGGTGAAGTATGCCCTTCCTTGGTTGCAATTAATCCCACCGCCACCCCCACGCGATCCAGCCCCTGGCCGTCATACATACGAAAATTGAAATAAATTGAACCTGCAATTATATTAATTGCATCAACGGACCGACGGACGGAAATTACTTGGTCTCCTGAGGCGGTGAGCGGAGTGCAAGCGGAGCGATCATGTTTGCGGGGAAGCAGTGAACGGAGCGTTGCAATTATGCGGGAAGCAGTGAGCGAAATTTGCGGGAATGGGGGGACGGAAAATAATGATCTCCCTGAAGAAAGTATGTTGGAGGTGAGCCTGAACCTGAGGCGGCGTTGACTCACCGTGTTGTGTTGTGTTTCGTGAATTTTTAAGATGCTTCGACGTCCCCGTTACCGCTGGATTCTGAACCTTGTTATTCCGTCATGCAACAACATCACCATGTAAATGGTCAAGTGATTAAGTTGCAAACCATTTCAAGCACTGAAGAAATTCAACTCAACCATCACCCCATGGTGGTGAATGTGAACAACGGCCGCCGACCTCCGTACCTCCGGGGACAACTGAGTCGAAATTAAAGGCGCAGTGATACCCGCGCGGGGATGGCAGATTCGTCGTGGATTTTTTTTTTGGAATACATATGTGCATGCGAGACGGGGGCCTTTGCGGAAGGCGGCCGTTGCGCGTTGCGGAAGCCCGGAGGCGGCGACTTACGTCCGATCGCAAGTTGCTGAAGGAAGCTACAACAGTTGGAGCGTTAACGTTGGCAACTGTTGACGTGGTCAGACATCAAGCCGAAATTAAGTGCTCGTCACCGCGACCCTCCAGCGCCGTCGCTTTGGAGCTCACCGTCCGACTCTGCTCGGCTCGAACCACCCGCGGCGTATTTACGCAAAAGTGGAGCCAGCGCCAGTTGAACATTAATATTGATTCAACAGCTCCACAGCGGACAAGTTCTTGACGCCGAAGTGTTGGAGGAAACCTAGAAGACTCTGTGAACAGCTGTGAGCCAAAACGACCTCGCTGTCTCGCCTTGTCTTCCTTAAGTCAAGTTCTTTCCAAAATTCAAATTCCTCTCACCCCGGCAACTCCCGGCCAACAACGATCGCGAATTGATAGGCGTACCGTGGGACTTTTCCCTTCCCGCGCCCGGCGATCAGTCCGCATTCGGAAAACGCCTCCATCGATCGCCTCGTCTTCTTTTTCGTTGCCTTTTTCGTGCTCACTGTGTCGTGGCTGCCGGAGGCACCTGGATGTCTAGTTTTTTTTCCCCGTCTCATGGGACGAGTGTCTATGGGCGCGTCTATACGTGCATACTGCGACCGGCTACTATCTCAACTTGAAGTTCGTTCTGCAGCTCGGAATTTTTCGCTGACTCGGAACGTCCTATCGATCCCGCGCGCGTCGGCTACATACCTTCTTGTCTTACACATCCGCATCTGTATGTATAATCATCCCCAAAATTCCCAGCCTCCCCAGAAAGACGAACGACGCGACGAACGTGCGTCGCCAGTGCATCGCCCATGCGTGTGAGTCGGTTCCGGTTCCGACCCCTGCGGACGGGGACGACCTGGGGAGGGATGGGGCGGCCGGGGCGGAGTTGTACCTATGTACCTACCTGCCTGCGCTGCCTGCGGACGGGCAGGGACAGGCGCGGGGAGGGACGCGGCGGTCGCGCTCGATCGCGATATTCAACATCAATCAATATTCGATCGTGTTCGAATGCATGTGCGTTGTTGTACAATTGTTCGCACTTCGAACGCGCGCCGCGCAGCGCAGCTATTTTTTGGATTCCATTCCATTCCGTTTTTAAAAAGTTCTAACTCCATTCCCAGACCCCCCGCTTTTTCTGGCTCCATTCCTAAAATCGCACAAGGAGGGGAGAAAGTTGTTGCGCCCGAATCCGAATCCGAATCCGGAGACGACGGGAACGGGTGCGAAAATATTTATTCTTCGTTCGTAAAACGCCACCGGGAGATCGGGACGAGGCTCCAGACGATGCACTGCTGCGGGAGCCGTCGAGTCGGGAGCTGTCGGTAATATTTGGTTGGGTTGGGTTTAATTGGAGTCGGGAGTCGGGGCGCGATTTACGCAATCCCTCGGAAATTCTCCTTCAAGTATAGTACTACTTGGTGTAAATATATAAGTACATAGTGCAAATCCAATACAGTAAGTCGCCATCGGGAGTCGGGACGAACGTTGCCCACACCTCCATGGACCATGGACTGTGGACCATGGGCATCTATATATATGTGTGCCTCGGCGCCGGCGTCTCGAACGCGATGTGATGCCCACCCTCGCATCTCGAATCGTCGATGATTGACTTGGACACGATCAGGCGTTATCAGACAAGACAAGGAATTCCGTCGCATCACTCGAGAATCAGACAAGGCGAGATTGGCCTGGGTCTCCCCTCCCATGGCCACTCCTTCCCACTCACTAAGACATTTAATTGTGTTACTTGTAGCTATGGGAAAGTTGCAGTTGACTCTCAGCCTACTTGAAGGCGAGAGCGACCTGGCCATAGATCGACGTCGACGCTCAGTACGACCGGCCAACTGGCTATCGCGCCGGCCTCTGGGAAACAATGCCATGCCTGCCAGTGACTCTGTGAGAATCGGTGTGAACACAAACTCAAAATAAGATTGATTGGTTGATTCGCGGGGGCCGACTTCCGAGACGCCGCCAAATGCTTCCTGAATGCTGACAGAACAGGGCAGAGGCTGATCAACAACGCTAGGGCGATAGATTCCGAATTCCGAGACGCCGACGACTGGCTTCCAAATGCTTCCAAATGCTTCGTGAATGCTGACAGAACAGACTCGGAGGCTGATCAACAGCGCTCGCGCGACAGATTCCGAATGGATTCCGGATTCCGAGGAGTGCTGTCTGGAACTTGTGGCGGTGGGAAGAGAAACTTGAGGGAAGAGGAAAGAGGGAGATTGTAATGACGGTTACGGTTGACATTGTTCGAAGTTAGAACAGCGAGGAGATTGATGCTGAGAAGCACTTAAGAACAGATCGTCAGGTTCGCGAGTGCGCGGGAGGACGAGTCTGAGCGTGATTGGACGGCGGGGAGTGCGAGGAATGCGCGGAAGAAGAATAAAATTAGAACTTGAAGTTGGATTAATCCAATCCGAAGTGCCGCTGGGAGGGAAGGCGGGAGACGAAGGTGCGGAGACAGCGTACCGTCAATACGACGGTGATGTGTGAGTACCACTACTGTGTGAGTACCACTACGCGGGGTGTGAATTGATGCTGAGAATGTCTGTCCGTCCGTCCGTCCGTCCATGCGATGCTGAGAACAGAACAAGACGCGGCGCCGAGGCTGAGACTGAGTAAGCTTGCCGAGATGCCACAGACGGGGATCGACACAGTACAACTTGAGAAAAGGCACGGAAAGATTCAAAGAAGAAGAAGAAGAAGAAGAAGAAGGATATCCTCCAACACGAGAGCAGCTGCGCGTCGCGGAGGAAGCGTGCGTGCGTGCGGGGTTTGTCAATGTGGATTTGCGGATTTGGAGTTGGATTTGGATTGGGTTGTGGCCCAGGCTGATGGTGGCGGGATCCAGGCTTGGGGTGGGGTTCCCAAAATACCAAATACCAAGAGACCGAGATACCAAGATAATTGGATTAAGTATTACAGGGATGGTGGCGGGATCCAGGCGCGGTCGCCGCTTGGTGTGGGTTTCCCGTTAAGATACCAAAATACCAAGACCAAGATATTGAGGCTGGATATCGATACCGACGGATTATGGGTAAGTAATTTAGATTAAGTGTTATAGGGATGATCGAGCGGGGTTTGGGTCCATGGCCAGATAGGGACGGCCAGAAATACATGCAGGGAGAGGGAAGAGAAAGACACGGAAGACTTGGAGGGAAGAGTTGTGATTGAGCGGCGCAAAGAGAAGAGAATGGGGCGGGCGCCGGGGCGGGGATGATATGATACGTACGACGGGCTCGAGTCAAGACTCAAACGAGGGGATGCGAGTGAGCATGAGAATGTGGTTGCAGGGTGATCGTGATTGTGGCGCGTACTAGGATGAGGATGAGGATTGAGCGGGGTTTGGGTCCTTTCTAGGTAGGAATATTATATATATAGTTGAAAGGAAAAGCTGTGATTGAGCGGGGTAGAAGATACTTTGAGACAACTGATGGCTAGGAATATACTAGGGATAGGGATGTGTCTACGGATTTGAATTGGAGAGATTCGAAGAGGTGAAGAAAGAGAAAAGGTGGGATTGAGCGGGCGGAGAAGATGTAAGTAATGTTCGAGACGAGACAACAGAAAAAGGGGGAGAATGTAGTACGCGAGAAGGGAGAATGGAATGGAATGTAGAGGACAATGGAAGGGCGCCGCTGGAATCGAAGGGTGGGATGGCAGATTAGGGCGGCTAGGAACGGGGGGGGACAAAGTTGGAGCCGGGGCGCGAAAGAGTCTGAGAGAAGAGAAGAGAAGATGAGAGGGTGGGGCGCGTCGCCCCAATGCAACACAAAGCGACTCGAGATTGGGCGGGAGCGGCGGGTGTGCGACAGACAGACAACGTAAACAGACGAGGGTGACTCTCTCGGGATGTGAAGGACAATACAGGAACGGGGGTGCAGAACACGGACACCACATCGTAGCCACAATAGGGGGTAGTGTCAGTGTCGGAGTGGAATCGTGGAATTGGGGTGCTCTGTGGACAATAATACAAGAATGCAACGCAAACTTAGCGAGTTCGATGGGAGAAGTGGTCCACGCGAAGGAGAAGGAAGACCAGAGTCGGGAACAGACAACCGGGTTCCGAGTTGCGCGGCCAGAAGTCTTAGCGCCTTACACGGCGGCACCGGGAAATGCAGAGCGACGGCTTGGTGACCGAAACGCCGAGAGTGCATTATGATTGACCCGCCGGGGAGAGTCGGGACGGCGTGGGAGGCTGGGCGCGGGGGCGGTGTGGCGTGGCACGCCTAGAACGTGAACACATTGGATAAGGCCAACATACTTGGCCTCGCGCGCCCTCGGAAATGAAGTGAAGTGGAAGCTACTCAGAGAACTAGGTGGGCCGAATAGATCAGCGCGCCGCAAAGGCAGATAACGCAGAATGCGGCTATATCGGGAATTGATGCAAAGTGAATCTCGTGGGAGATGTGATGGCCCGATTCGCGAGAGACCGGTTGTGGAGCGTCAAAAATGAGTTCACTCGCAGCGGATACGCCTTTTACTTATACCCCCAGCACGCTGCTGGTCTGACACACACGGTATAGATTGTGGTTGGTATCAGACAAGACACGAAAATGCCCTACTCTCCCCCCGGTGTCGTCGTCTCCCCGCTCCCCGCCCCGCCCACCCCGCCCGCTGGCGCGCACCACCACCACCACCAGCACGCCCCCCGCCCAGCCCACAGGCGCAGCTACACCTTCGCCGCAGACGACCCGCGCGCCGGCCCCGGCGCGTTCGCGTCGCTGGGCATGCTCCCCCGCCGCACGTCGTCCACGGCGCCTCCCCCTCACGCAAATTCCACTTCCGCAACGACGACGACAGCTCCAGCTCGTCGGACGAGCCGCCCGTCCCCGCCCATGACGACGACGACGGCCCGCCGCCCCCGCTCAAGCTGCGCCAGCCGCCCGCGTTCAGACTCACTCCCGCGACCGGCGCGCACAGGGCGAGTCCCCCACGGAGTCCCCAGCGCAGCCCCAAACTCGTCGTACACCCATGTCCCCGCCGCCCTCAGCCCCAGCGCGCTGAACGTGCCTGTGCCCTTCCCGCGCTCCCACAAAAACTCGAATTCGCCGTCGTCTCCTATATCGCCTACCTTTGCGTCTGGTACGTCTGCCCACGCGTCTCTCCCCTCGCACACAATCTAATCTGATCCTCCCAGCGAACGGCCCCAACTTCCCCGCCCGCCCCCCAGGCCCCGCGCGCACCGCCTCCCACCCCGTCATCCTCCTCTCCAACGGCAAGCCCCTCAAGTCGTCCCTCAAGAGCAGCAGCAGCGCCCCGCACGTCTGGACCCCCGGCGCCACCCCCGCGCCCGAGGGCAAGCCGAGCTTCCACCTCCGCGCGCGGAGCGCGCCGAGCACGCCGCAGCTCGCGGGGCGTCGAGCCGGCCAGTCCGGGGAGCGCGTGGGATCAGGGTCAGTCTGCTTCTCCCTTCGCCTCTTGCTAAGTAAGTAACGCTAACGCGAATTCGACATGTAGGCTCCGACCCGCTGTCCCCCGGCACGCCCAAGGCCGTGCACTTCCCCGCCCCCGACGCCGGGCTGGAGGACATCCGGCTCTTCAAGCGCTCCGCGCGCCCCCGCGTCCGTCAGCTTCCCGCTCGACGACGAGACGGAGACGGAGACCGAGACGGACTCGCAGCAGCCGCGCATCTCCGCCTGGGGCGCGCAAAGCCATTCCCCGCGCCAGGAGGCGGGGTACCCGTTCCCGAAGGTGGCTGCGCCGGTGGGTGGGACGGGGCGGAGTCCGCTGAATCCGGAGCGCCAGCAAGGTGCGGAAGGGAGGGAGTGGCGCTATGCGCTCGACGCGCCGGGGGGTGCCAAGGGTTGTCGACGCGGCGCGGGACGGGGCGAGTATGGTGCTGTTGGAGGGGATGTGGCTCGCGGGTGCAGGGGCTGTGAGTCCTTTCCTTTTTCCCTCAACTAAACTAACTGTCGCAACAACAACGTAGGACCCTGCCCTCGTCGCGTGCAAGTACCAGGCGCCGGACAAGTCCAGCCAGAACGCGAAGGCGAGCTGACGCTGCACGGGACGCTCCTCGCGCGCAACGCGGCGTTCGAGAAGCAGCTGTATGTAAGGTTTACGCTGGACGGGTGGTGCACGACGAGCGAGGTGGGGGGGAGGTATGTCGGGCCGGCGTGCTCGCCGTTCTCGGCAGCGTCGCCGTTTTGTGCGAAGTCTGCCTCGAAGGAGAAGGAGAGTGAGGGCGGTGGGGAGGAGAGGGAGAGGGAGGAGCCGGGCCCGGGGTGGGACCGGTTCGCGTTTAGTATAAGGTTGACGGATTATGCGCATTCTGGTGGGTCCCTACTTGCGCTTGCAATCCAAAACTGCGCTGACGCCGATAATTTGCGATTTGTGCAGCCCCCGCCGGGCGGCAACATACGCACCAGCACGCACAGGGGCTGCGCGAGCGCGGCGTGGGCGGCGTCGGGCGCGGGCTCGAGGGGCGGGAGCTCGTGCTCGTGGCAAGGTTCTTCGCGCCGTGGGTGAGGGCGGGCGGCGTCGGGCCGTATGCGTGGTGTGGTGAGTCTCCCCCTTCCTCCTTCCTTCCTTCCTTCCTTCCCTTCTCCCCCCCTCCCCCCCCCCAGCAAGCAAACAAATGCTAACGACAACGCCTTCTAGACACCCTCCCGCAGCACACGCCCGCGCAGCAGGCGGGCACGGACGTGTCGCCCTCGGGGCGCGCGTGGGTCGGCGCCGGGGGCGGCGGCGCGGGCGAGTGGTGGGATAATAATGGGGGGCGGGATTATCGGGTTGGGTTTCGGTGTGTGGGTGTTGGTGAGTCTTCCTTCGCTCTTCGCTCTGTCGCGGTTATATGAATGAGCTAACGCACCGTGCAGAACCGACACCCGCGCCCGCGCCCGCGACGAATATCATCCCGTTCCCGCGCGCGGCGTCGCCCGCGCTTGCACCCCCCTCATCCACCCTCGCTCCCTCCTCGGCATCGCCCGCGCCCTCAGAAGCCAAGCCGACGACGATCCCCCCGCCGCCGCCGCCGCGCACGGCGCACGCGCAGGCGCTGGCGGCGAAGCTGGGGCGGCTGAGTTTAAGGAACTATGCGGCGCCGGGGCGGGCGGTGTCGTTGCCGTCGGCGGCGACGGCGCAGGTGCCTGCTGCTGTGGCGAACGAGAAGGAGAAGGAGAAGGAGAAGCAGGAGACCGTCAAGGAGGAGAAGGAGGAGGAGAAGCCCGCGCCCGCGCCGGGGGACGCAGAGTGCGGGCGGGGGGTGGGGCTGTATTGGCCCTGGGGGCGCGCGGCCGTTGCTGCGCCGCCTGCATCTGCGTCGCCTGTGGCGGTCCCGGCTGCCGCTCCCGCACACACGAACGGACACGCTCCCGCGCACGACAACGACGACTCCGGCTCGTCTTCGTCCGACGACGAGGAGGAGGGGCTGCGCGACGCGGAGGCGGGGCGGGCGCGGCGCGCGAGCGGCTTCAGTGCGCAGGGGGAGGGCGAGGAGACGCCCCCGACGAGCCCGCTCGGCGCGGGCGGGCTCCTGCCTGCCCTGGAGGAGATGGGGCTGTCGGGGGGCGAGGAGGAGAAGGAGAAGGACAAGGGCGGCCCGGCGGACGTGCCGCTGCCGGAGTCGCCTGAGCGGGGTGATGTCGCCTTCGCCTGCCCGCCGGGGTGGGAGTGCGAGCCCGCCGACGACGGCGCAGGCGCAGACGCCGACGCCGCCGGTGAGCCCGACGACCGCCGCTGACGCCGAGCGCGGCGGGACGCGTCGTCGAGCCTGTACAAGGCGTTTGTGCGGCAGTGGTGTTTTGCGGGCAACGGCAGCGGCAGTGGTGCGAGTGGTGGGGTGAGCCCGCCGGTGGGGGCGGGGGCCGTGCTTGGGGGCTGGTGTAGGTGGGGCGCCCTCGTCATGGCGCGGTGCAAAAGAGAAGAGAGGACGGACGGGATGACGATGACGTGCGGGATGGTCGGCCGGCGTTAGGTCGATGCCGGAGAACGCAGCACGACGCCACGACAGGGGGAACGGAGGACGAGGACGAAAATTGAACGAACAATGTACGACGCGACACGAGGATAAAAGCAGAACAAACGTGCCGCACTCGCACCAAAAAGCGAAGAACGACACGACACAGACGGACGATGGATCCACGGACGCGGTGCAGCCGCAGATACACGCGATGAGGCGGGACGCGCGCGCGGGTTGTCTTCGGCTGTCTATGACTTTTCGGCGGGCTCTCGACGACCGACCGAGGCGGCGCTCCCGACCGACCGACAAACTAAAAGGCGCGCGGAAGCAATCGCACGAAGCGCCCCACCGAGGATCCGAATCTCGACTGGACTCTTTCTTATTTATCCCTCATCATATCTGGCTGGCCGAGCGCCCCTCACCACACTCTTTTCCTTGTTGTACAACACTCACTCTGCGCACGGACGGTCGGCTGCCCGCCACTGCCACTTTCCGCACAGCCCCACCCACCAGCACCAACCAGTGTAATCGCATTCATCTTTTGGTGTCTTTGGTTTTTTGGTTTCCTGCCCCTTTATCTTATCTCTATCTCTGCATGCAACATATGTACATCATCCATCTTTCTCATCCCGGCGCGTGTACGATACTACGATGCGACGATACTTTTTTCGCGCGATCTCCCTCCCATTTCAATTCGATTCAGATATACTTCACACGTACCCACAAACACGGACAGATATAGATGCGCTCAGCGGACTTGCCGTGAAGCGCACATAACATACATACGATACGATACGAAGCGGACACTCCCGCGCGCCCGCCAAACACGCCTATCTACAAATATAGGGCGGGCGGCGCGGTTGATATATATAGTGGTATTTTTTGCTAACTTATTTTGGATCGGGGCCGTGTCGGGCAGGCTATAGATGGGTTTTGCACGATTGTATTTTCGGTTACTAGTTACAACGGTGTACAATATATGCATATAGATGTGTTGATTCGTTCCGTGATTTTGTGGGCACTTACTTGACTGGCGTAGTCTGACGGAGGGAAGACGCTTGAGGAACGCGCGGGGACGAGTAGGGACGAGTAAGTAGCATCGGACTTGCGGGCTGACATTTTGTGAGCACTTGAGTGGCGTGGTTTGACGGGAGGGAAGCCGCTTGAGGAACGTGCGCGGACGAGGACAATCGGGGGAGTACTGGAAGACTTGCGGGCTGACATTTAATGGCGGCGAACTTGGGCATTGCGGAAGGTGGAGCAGGCCGACAGCGGCTAGCAGGGATAACAGCAGAAAGTCGTCATTTCTGACGCGTAGACAAAGAGTACCGTCGACCGCCGGTTCCAGAAGATCTTCTGGTGGTTGCTGAGACGTTGAGACGTTGCGGGAGGAACGACGAGCCCGATTGATAGCAGAAAGACTGTGCTCCCCGACGCGGGTCGGACGGACGAAGGGAAGGGGAAGGGGAAGCAAAGCAAGCAGGTGAACAAGGTGGGATGAGTCAAAGTGTCGTAGTTTTGATTTTGCGCCGCTGGATGGGATAGGACGATAAACCGGCGACGAAGCCTGAGGATCGCACCGGCGTCGACGAAGGCGAAGGCGGACCCAGTGGGACCGGGTATGAGGAGAGAAGGTAGAGCCGGGTTGCGGTAAGACGCCTCGTTCCGCGGGGAAAGGAGAAAGCAGTAAGCGTGCGGGGACAATTTGCTGGGGAAATAGGGAGGGAATGGGGAAACGACATATGCGAGGAAGCTGCTGGAAGCTGGGTATATGTGACCGAGGTGTGGAGTGGGAGCGGGAGATAAGCGCAAAAGAGGCGCGTCATTCATGACGTCGGTGAGAGCGCGCGGGCAAATCTGATGAGTTCCAAGATAAAGGCGAGGCCCGCAAGGCCGTTCACGCGGACAGTTGTCATGGTCTTGTGGAAGAAAGATCGTAGGGAAATGTGGTCGGCTAAACTGCGAGAAGAGCTTTGCAAAAGGTAGCAAGAAGGAAGCAGACCGTGGAGGATCTCCATCTTGCCATAATATTAATTGTTGCACGCCAGACAGTTGACCGAGGTCGATCGAGCCTTGTATCAGAATCAGACTTGGTGGCGTCGAATTGCGACGGGGCGGGGCGGCATTTGGTTAGCGCAACACGCAGTGATAAAATCTCGACCACAAAAAGCATGGGATAAAGTGCATTGTTCCAAGCCACTAAAGTCTGGGCATGCTAATCTTGTCGTCTTCTTGTTGCGGTTAAATATACTTTGCACAAGAAATCAGAAGAAACCGTCGCTGTTGTATACATGCCCAGGATGGCAGATGCGTAGAGATATCGAGGCAGACATGCTCGAAGAGGGAACCAAGTCTCGGTGGATCGATCGACAGCGAGCCACGGCAGTCAAAAAAGCTTCGCGCGCCAGTGTTTCCGGCGGGACCGTCAGTCTGAATATGGCACGGGTGTGAGTGCAAGGTCTTCGAAGAGCGGCGCTACGACGAAGATATGGTAAATGTCGGAATATCCACTGCAGCTGCAAGGTCGACCAGAGCTGCCGTGCGGGTGCCTTGTTTGCCGGCCACCAAGTTTCTGTCCAGGGGAATCAAGAAGTTGCGTATATCGAGCTGCGGTACAAGTGCGAAGACGTTCGGGCGGCTGCTGGGTGAGAACAAGAGATATTTTGAACGGTACAACAGCACGGCTGGCGCAGTCGCAGTGTTCTGGCTCGCATGGCCCCTCGGACATTCCACGCTTCAATAACGCGGCCAGTCGACACCAAGGTCAAAGCGCGGGATTTGAAGAGAGTTGCTGCGATTCTAGAGCGGGAGTCGCACCGAGGTGTTCCTTCGGGGAGCAAGCTTCGCGAACCGAACGACCGTGGGTGCAGCCTAGTCCAGAATACGGCCCTTTTTTGACTTTGGAATACATTGCAGATCCAACGGCTTGTCCCGACGGGATGAGAGCGCTCAGCAAAGATTGTGGCGCAAATATGTACAGAGGTCAGGCGAGGATCTTGAGAAAGCAAGCGACTGCACTGGGCCGAGCGAGAATCCGAAATTGAGCCAAGCACAAGAGTTCGGAAATCGGTAGAGCTGCGGCATTGTCTACATAATGTTGACGTAGAGGGATGCGGACCACGCAGGGGAATTGGTGGCAGACACCACTCCCACTCGCTACCAGGGCCCAGATTCCACTTGGGACCGACTCAATATGTCTTGACTAGTATATCGGTTAGTACACGCGCTTGTCATTCTATGTAATTCGTCAACCTTACGCGCGAAAGCTGGGTTCGACTCCCAGGTCGAGAGTTTCTTTTCTCAATCGCAGGTCGCACACAGGTCTCGACCAAAGCCCACACACAGGCTGTGTCGTACGTTCAGAACGAGGTTGCGAGTGGGAAGTCAGTGCAAGAGACTATGTCGTACGCCCCTTTCGTCTCGCACTTGCCAGTGCCTTTCTATCAAAGTTAAGGCGGTTTACTCCCAGCGGTGCTACAGATGTATTGCCGATCCAAGGGCAGGATGGAATTTGTTTGATATGTCTTGACTAGTATATCGGTTAGTACACGCGCTTGTCATGCGAATGCCATTGCATAATCGCGCGCGAAAGCTGGGTTCGACTCCCAGGTCGAGAGTCTTTTTTTGCCCGTTCTCAATTCCTTACTTAGCATAATGCCAGCAAACCGGCAACCTAAGCTGTCGAACGTCGAGCAATTTGATGTTGTACACCAATCCTGAACAATCCATCGGAGACGGTCCACAGATAAGTCATAATCATCGTTGAAAAGCTCATTCTTAATAAACTCGACGGATGGTTTCAACAAGCGAGGTACGAGCTCAAAATTGTTGAAGCGTCTGCCTATGAGAGATTACTAGGTACTATGCTGAGCAAGAGACGGTATTGGTCAGATGTCCTCAGAGCAGCCCTTGGAGGAGAAAAGACACAATTGGGACCCACCCAGAGGCTTTGGTCTTCGCTTGTGTCCTGGTGTCTTCCTGCTGGTTTCCCATATCATTATGAAAATTTGATCATCCTTGTATTTCGTCCGTCCCGTTCAACTTCTGCGGCACGGTTGCGGAGAGCCATTAATGCCTCGTTCCTCGGCAGAAAAATGAAGGAAATACGCGTGTTGGTCATCGAAACTGTTCTAATCGCGCAAGAGAAGGTTCCTTTGGCAGGTTGAACTCTCGGCGGGAGCGGCAATGGATGTTGCGGTTATCTGATAGCGGCGATAACACCAAGATCGAGAGATAAGATCGATAAGATAGAATCCTGCAAAAATAGCGCAGCCCATGCAAGTGGTGAATTGAACCAGAAAAACGGAATTGAAGGTGAAGCGGTCAAAGCGTGCATTACGAGGACCGATTTGGCCCGAACTTGAATTCACGAAGGCAACTGATTTTTTTGGAGGTGTCGTATTGGAAAGGCGGGACGCGGAGACGGATTTTTGACGCCGGCTGCCTCGTCGCAGTTATCCCGGCTCACGTAAATAGACGTTGCAGGTTACTGGATTTAAAAGATCTGTCCCACAGACATTAGATAACGGCGGTGGTTAAATAGAGGAGATTGAGATTATCAGATACCAGTCTTCAGCCTCGCGAAAGCTCTACATTCATACCTCTCCTGAATATGCCATCCCACACACCTGTTGTTACCCTCGACTACCATGACTTTCTGATCGCCGCGCACTGTGAGCAATTTCCACTGCACACAAACCGACCTTGATATTATCTTTCAAAGCCATTTTGACGTCGGTGGCCGCACTGATCGCTGCCCCAGCCGCCATCCTCATCGGGCGCTACTTTCGGTCGCGCAGCTGGTGGTTCAAAGCGCATGTCACACTCCAGGCGTTTACCGCCATCTTCGTTACCACGGGGACCGCTCTGAGCCTCGTCTCTGTTGTCCACAACGGGAACGGGAACCAGCTCAGCGGCCGCCTGAAAGACCCGCACCACGACCTCGGCCTCGCTATTCTCGTGCTTTTCCTGCTGCAGTTCGTCTTCGGGGTAGTCGCGCACTACACGCACTCCGCGGGGCACTCCAAGGGCAGCGCCTTCCCGACGTTGACGACACCGAAGAATCCCCTCCGCCATGTGCACGTCGTGTTTGGGATCGTCATGACGGCGTTGTTGTATGCGGGGGTCGAGACGGGGATGGACGAGTGGGATAAAGCGGCTGACAGTGGCACGCGGGTTCCCAAGGGCATTCGTACCGCGTACTGGGTTCTTTTTGGCCTCGCGGTGGCGGCGTATCTTTTGGGGTGGATTTTGGAGCCTATCCGGCGCGGAAGTGAGCGGGATTCTGTTGACGCTGCAAGTCTGGAGAAGGTGGCGGAGTGAGAAGATGGAGGAATGTAGAGGCTGGCGATAGCTTCCGACCCTTTGCAAATTTCTTCGGTACTAGTTTTACTTTTTCGGGCGTGTCGAGTCTCTGCTTTGCAAAAATTCAATCTCATAGTTTCAAGCCAGCGTCGAGATGTTCGAGAGAGCTTAGAGGAACGAGGAGGTTAAGTGAAGGGCTGCGAATTCTGAGCATGAATTCGAAGTTGACGTCGCGCGAGTGTGAATGGGCTAGTGTGGTCACAGCCGGCCAATATGTCGGAGTTCCACCGTTTCAGGTCTCGAGTATCGGTTCAGAGCCGAGCACGCTGGGTGCGGTACGCAGGCGGCAACTATCAAGAAGCCTTATCTGCCAGCGAGTGCAATCCGGACGCCTTGAAAAACCGGGGCTATGAGATCTCGAGACAAGACAACTTCCGTGTATGCACGACCGGATATCGATATTGCGGACAAAAAAAGCGAGACAAATGCGCACAATGTGTTCTTTCTTCAAGGGGCTAAATACAGGGCTTGAATTGGCTGCATAGGCGAATAAATCCTGAGAAGCAGCACATAAACGCCCTGGTGCAGTCCGCCTTTTTATTTTTTCGTGCGTTGAAAAGAGGCACTCCAAGCTACCAGTACCGCAAAGAGATTTTTTCCGCGATGTCCTAGGGCGGGTGGGACGTTAATGGTGCTGGCGTTGAGCAACTAGAGACGGTCCGGCACTTCCCGGCTCGGATTCCTACTTGCCGCAGACCACGACGTTCAACAAAGACTGTACAAGGACGGTGTCTTGGAGAGCTACATTCGCTCTAGACGTTCCCCAACCGTTCCCTTCGACGGTGCTGCTACTAGGGCTCCGACAGTTATCGTCTGTCACGGTTCTCGTGCAAGGTGCCAAGCCACTTCACCCGCGTATAATGGTGTTCCTTCCGGAGGAACTTGTTCATGCCATCGTCAATGAATTCTGTGACGATACTCCCTCTTTGAAAGCATGTGCACTCGCAGGATCCATGCTTCGCGGCGCGAGCCAGCGCCTCTTGCTCAGCTCGTTCACCCTGAACCAAAACATCACTGGAGAAGCTAGCGCTCTGGCTGCCCATGCTCTTCTCGAGGAGTCGCCTCACATTCCGAACTATATCACCCGTCTCAGCATCAGGCTTGAATGGTTCGTAGACGAGGCGAGCATCCAGAACTTACAAGACAGCCTCCAACAGATTCTTAGGAAGATGGTGAATGTGCGCCAGTGCATCCTGAGCGGATCATTTCACCACACTCCAACGTTTATCTCGGCGCTGTTCGATTTTCTTACGCGCCAGCCTCTTCGCGAGCTCAATGTCAACCTCTGGACTGAAGTTTCAGCGGTTACAATTCTGCGTTTCCTCACAATCGCTCCCGTGGTCTCCTTTCGCCAGGTGGTCATCAATCAGGACTTGTCCGCATTATCAGACCACTCCCAACATACCCCGAAAGTTGAAGACTTGTTCATCGACAGGTCTGCGCCCCAGATCCACGAGCTCTTGGCTCAGCCGCAATTCAAATCTTTCACCGGCACCCTGCGCCATTTGTTCGTCTCGTCCCTGAGTGGTGTAGAGCTCCTGGTTGCAACTGCGCCTATGCTGGAACATCTTCATTTGGGGGGTATGTCCCGCGATGAACTGCTTTCAACTTGGATACTGACACGAGACTAGATCTCAGCGGAAAACTCCTCCTACCTGCACTCCCTTTACTCCGCTCCATCGAGTTCTCCTTCTCCTTTTACAAGCCCCGTTGGGACCTCATTTATCCACCGTTGGAACGAGTCCTCTCCTCGCCAACCTCGTCATTTCACTCGAGGTTGTGCCTCGCCGCAGCACCTCAAACGCAGTGTTGTTGCCCAACCTCGATACTGCGCTTGCGGCTCATCCCAGACGCCCGCGTGTTCGATGGCGGCTCGATTTGGAAAATTACCGGAACGAGGCTGTGCGCGCAGAAAATCCTCGCCAGGTTCGCCGAGGCTGCGGAGACTGGCATGCCGAAAGCGCACGGGGAGAGGCGCCTTGTTCTTGAGACGTATGTGCATGGTCGAGAGCAATGGAGACGGTCGACGGGGAAGTTTCCGTGGACGGCGTGAGCGTATTGAGAACCGGCCGTTTCTCCGATGGCTGCTCTTGCTCCTGGCCTCACTCCCTACCATTAGCACACGGGGGACCATTTTTCGATGGTCGCCGTGTGCAATTGCCTTTTGTGTACAAGATATCAGGATCGGGATCCAGCGAAGGCCGAAGCACGTACGCTGCCATCCATACGCCTGTCCGTGTCCCGGCTCCCCTGTCGCGCACTGAGGCGGGCGGCGTTGACGCCCTCTTCTGCGTCTCATTCACGTCGACCCGCCTGGCTCGGCTTGCGTGTCCCTTGTTTCCCCACCGCCCTCGGGGAGTCCTGATGGAACGAAGCCGACTCGCGCGCGCCGTGAGGTCGTTCCACATCGCCCCCCACGCCGACGAACGCCTGGCCCGCTCCGCATGTGGATACAAGTCCTGTGCAGCCCGGACCCCACGCGCGCTGCTTCGCTTGGAGATGAATCTGCCTGGAGCATTCGATGGATGGATCTGCGGCGGCGCATGCCGGTCCCGTTTCTCTACGGTGGCCAAGGAAGCGATGCGGCGCAGCTACACCTCGCGCTCCAGACTTGTCAGCGTGGGCTTTTGTCCTCTCGCTCCTCTGTTCAGCAATTTGTCGGCTGAATCAGCTTGTCGGCCGAGAATCGGGCAACTTAGCAAGGACGTTCTGTGTTTTAATCAGCACGCTGGTTCAGCACCATCGCATAGCAAACGCGGGCGGCATCTGCATAAGGAGTCTTCAGGTACCCCCTTTGAAAACAGCGTCAACGGAAGTAGTCAGCTATCACTCGCTCATAAGGCTCGTCTCCAATCGTACTCTGGAATCAGTCATGTCCTCAGGAAGCCACTGACGCGGAGTTGATACGCCCCCTGGCCACGGCGGACACGGTCGCAGCAGCAGAAATATAAAAGCTTCGTGCCGACGGAGCCATCGACAATATTCCTCAATCAAGTTTACTCGCCAGCACCCAATGTCTACGCCGAAGCTCTTCCAACCGATTCAAATCGGAAATATCCAGCTCGCTCATCGGGTTGTGTTTGCGCCCGTCACCAGATTCCGTGCAGACGAAAACCACACATCGCTGCCCCACGTCGAGGACTACTACGAACAACGCGCCAGTACTCCTGGAAGCTTCCTTGTCTCAGAGGCAACGCTTATCGCGGAGCGCGCCGCTAAACATGCTCCTGGAATCTGGTCTGACGAGCACATAGCGGCGTGGAAAAGGGCCTCTGCTCCGTCGCAGCGACAATACGTGTTACTTACCTGTTTTTTGTTACGAAGATCATGGATAAAGTGCATGCAAAGGAATCTTTCATGTACCTCCAGCTGTGGGCGCAGGGTCGGGTTGGCTCCAACTTTCCCGACCCCGCCGACGTAAACATCCCCTTAGTCTCCGCTTCTGACGTTCCGCTGACCGGAGGAGCAACGCCGACCAGCCTCGATGCTGCGCTTACGGTTCATCCCAGACGCCCCGTTATTCGATGGCAACTTGATTTTGACAAGCACCAGGACGAGGCTGTGCGCGCAGATATCCTTGCCAGGTTTGCCGCCGCCGTAGAGACCGGCATGCCGAATGCGCATGAGGAGAGACGCCTTGTATTCGAGGAGTATGCGCAGATCAAGAGCGATGGAGACTGGCACTTGGCAGTGACCTGTTTTTGGGTGGTTCCTGTGCTTCCCATCACATTCATTTACCACCAGCAAATGCGGGAAACATCTCATGTACGGTTGCGCCTTCCGTGGACTAGGGGAGTGACCATGATGGAGGGAACATGATCTCGTCATCTTCCGGTCCACCGAACCCGAAGCACAGATCCCACCCATCGATGCGTGTGTTCTTGGCCATCGCGCCTGGGGTCGACGTCGTCAGCCTGTCGTCGCGCACTCGTTTACGCCACCGCCTGGCTCAGCCTACCTGCTCCTATCTTCGTCGGGGAATCCTCCTCGAACGAAGCTGGAATTGGGCGCGTCGAAGATATTCACTGCAGCTCTTGGATTCCGTACCCCCCCCCCCCGGCTCTCGTCAATTTTCGATTGCCGGCTCTGAGAATCGGCCAACTTAAAGAAGAACTCGATGGGCCTTGGAAGCGTTCTTGGTTGGCGGGAGTGTCGATCACATATTACCGTTTTGCCTCTTCTGCCGTCAAAGCCCAAGCGTAGATTTTTGTAGTGTTCTTAGCATAGAATTGCGGTACTTGGGGTTTTGTAAAATCGAGTTTAAAATTGAGTTTTATCGAAGAAATGTGCTGTGTGAAAAGCGAATGAATCAATCACCCTCGTTCCTAGGCTCCTCTTCAGTAGGAGAAAAGCTACGAAGCGGCCCTGAGGAACTGAGGCACTCGAGGAAGGGCACACATCGGATTTAAGTAAAAGGAAATTTGCGGCTGTGCAGTTCTTGCCGAGTTACTTTCGCATTTTCGCATGTCTACGGGAGCCAGAAAGTAATGCATCAAGAAACATACATGATATCAAAGAAATGCAGTCTGCAAAATACATGCGGGTGTTCAAAGCAACAACAAAACTCAAAGAATGGAATGGAGTTATTCAATCTTCCGCCAGATACCGGTACTCGAACCGGAAATCACTCTTCTTCCTCTGACACCACGAGCCCTCCCAGTCGAAGTAGACGTACACGCCCTGCTCGTACTCCTCCGTGATCGCCTGCGGCTCCGAGTGCCGCTGGAACCTATACATGCATGCTTGTCAGTGTCTTATTGAGGGGAGATGAGACGACACGGGAGAGAACGACACGCACCAGGTCAAATATTTCACATGAAACCGCCACGACTGCCTCTTGAGCTCCTCCGCAGCGAGATACTGCGGGTACGACACCGGCAGGAAGTAGAACACATAAAACAGCGTCTCGACATCCACGCGCGAGTAGATCGCCGCGTTGTTCAGGAGGGGGTGCGGCGCCTGCGGGTAGTACGGCGCAGTCTGGAAGGGGTTGCGCGGCATGTAGTATTTGGCCCTAAAGTCATACAACTCTGTCAGCAAGCAACGCCAGCGCAATTGAAGGTGGGGCGGAGAGATGCGACGCACTTGACGGTGTCCTGCGGCTGGGGGATACTCCGCAGCCCGCTCTCAAGGTACTTGTTCAGCTGCTCGACGTTCGCCATCCGCTGGCCCGCTGCAATGAATCACACAACACCGGTTAACTCTGACTCATATACTATACCATGCAACCTACCCCGCTGCTTCGCGCGTTCATATGGCAGTACCAGATCCGCCACGCCCGGTGCAAACGCGCTGGGCGGAAGCGGCGCGGACACGGGCGGAGTGGCGCCGTGTCCGTTGGGTTGTCGATGTCCGCCGATGGTTTGCGATGCCGCCGGGGAGGGAGCGGCACCAGCTCCCTGCTCGATCTTGACGCCCGGGGGGAATTGCGGGGCGGCCTCTTGTCGTTGCTGGTCGTCGGTCTCCTCCTGCAGTTGTGGTCGCGGAGGCTCCGGCCCTGGTATCGGTCGCTATTCACACGTTGAGTGGGGTCCACGTAAGAATGAATTATAATACCCACCGGAATATTGATAGCGGCGACAACACGCGCGGAACAGACGAGATCGAATCTGCGAAGATTGCAAGTCGTCAGTAAAGCAGAACAAGTCATACGGCGAAATGAAAATCCCACCTTTGCGCGCAGCCAAAACGCGCTGTGGTGACGACGTCGCCACCGGTGCCGCCTCCGAAAGTGCCGGCGACTCGTAGAACGAGCTATCCCGGTCATGCGACACCGACACCGACGCATACGAGGACATCGGGCTGGCAGCCGAGGGGTGCGTCATGCTCGGCGAGGATGGGGCGCCGACAGAGGATGGTGTCTGTGGTACTGCTGCTGGTTGAGGTTGAGGTGGGGGTTGCGGTTGGGATTGTTGGGGCTGGGGCGGCGGTTTTGATTTCGCTGCCGATGGTGGTATAGGCGCGGGTGCGGGAGCCGGACCAGGGGCGGGTTGATGCGGCGGCTGTTGCACGGCGGCAGAGTATTGTATTGCTGGTGGTCGCGGAGGCGCAGGCTTGAGTATACTCGCCATCGGCTGGACGATGAAGTTTGGTGTTGGTGGGGGTTTTGCTGGAGTGGAAGTGAGTAAGTCAGAATTGAATAAAATCAAATCAAACAACGCGCCATCTGACTGTTCTGCGGGAAATCAGGATTATTAGACCAACGAAAAGCAAGAGAAACATACTTCGTAATTGCAGTGTGGTAGCCTTTTTGAGTATTGGGCTTTCAGCGCGCTTGCTATTTTCTTCTGATGCTTTCTTGGCGGGTGTTCGAGGGAGGAGATCCTCCATAGCGACTTCGGATTCGTCGCCGCTGTTGTTATCATCCAATCCGCCCCGGAATTTCTCCTCCTCCTCGTCGAGGTTGAGCTCGTCGTAAATTCCTTCGTATTCAGTAAAGTCTTCCTCCTAGCAGCGGTGATCGATTTTAGAAGGGAAAAAATGCACACAAACGACATACCGCATTGGTTTCGACGAAATAATGCACGTCCTCTTTGAGCGCCAGCACCTTCTCCGTCTCGAGCGACCCATTATTGAGCAGCCGCAATACAATCTCCAGCCGGCTGATATGCCACTTCCGTCGCACATTCAGGTGCTCCAGATCGTCCAGACGCCCCGCAGCACTCGAACCGGCCTTGACCTTCTTCTTCGCCGCGCCATGGAGCGCCTCGATTTCCGCCTCCGCCTGCTCGACCTGAATCTGAAGCTTCTCGAGCTGGGTGTCGAGCCACTCGACCGCCTCGAGCATCTCCTGCTCCTTGGGATCGAGCTTGACGGCCTCGCCGAGTGCCACATTCGAAAACGCCTTCTTCTTGACCTCCTTCTCGCAGGCCTTGAATTTCTCCATTTGCTGTGCGTGGCACGTCCAATGTCAAGTAGTAAACCAGACAAAGCCACTGACCGTCTCAATAAGCTTTCGGTTCTCCAGCAGCTGGCTTTTGTCTTTGATGTCGTTGCTCGCCACCCAGCCACGGATTTGGTCCCGGAGGCGCTGGAGTTTCTTTATTTGATTCTTCAGCCCCGACTCGAGTTTCTCTTTCTGCGCAGAAAGACATCCAGTTGTCTAAACTGTACAGGTTCGTAGACAGACCCCCACCTGCGTCTGGTTAGTCGCCGACTGCATCTTGTCATATGTGTTCTCAAAGAGTTCGACGCCCTCGGCGACCTTCTTCAATGCTTGGTCGATCTCGGCTGTCGGACGCGTCGTGAGCTCGAATTCGCGCAGAAATGCAGATAGATACTCTGTAGCTTTCGCGCCGCCATGATTGCAGCGTCCACAGGACAAGCAAGACAAAGGTATTTGCTGCTGTCGAATGTGAAAGGCGATACGTGAGAAAGGATCTTATCTTATCTGCTTTCTCCCGAACCATCATCTCCCTCTGTGCTGGCCTCTCAATTTTCTAGGAGTGAACAAGGCTGGAATCTCCTGTTGGCCTGGCATTTTCCACTAGAAGTCTCAACGGTAAGCGCAACGGTATCCAGGGAGTCTCATTGGCCGCCCAGGTTTCCAAATTTTGAACCCCAGATCCACCACGCCGGCCTAACTTGACCTATTTTGCCGTCGTTTATTTCCATGTAAAACTGCTCACGTCTTTCGGGACTCTTTCCGCCCAGCGGCGAACAAAGCGGTACAATTGAAACTCCGTCTGAACGTACTATGTACTTGCCTCCTGGATACTGGACACCTCTCCAATTGCCGAAAGCAGTTTTTTTTTGGCTGCGCTTTACCGAATTCGAATGTTTCTTGGCATGCCAGCAGAGCGACACAAGGAATCCTCGGCGTCTCCGGACTGCAGCTGTGGAGCCCGATCAACTACACGCCCTTTCGGACTGGGGCAAAAATCGGTCTGAAGTTCATCCGCGTTGTTGTTCTGGTAGCTGAGCAGGTTCTGCCGTGTCCACTTTTTAACGCGCGGCGACGTTCAGGAATCTTGTGACTTATGCCCACCTAACCCTAAGCCTTTGCTTTCGCTTTGCAGGACTGAAAACTTTCTAAACCCAGGGGTTTCGAAAACTGCTGTGTCTTCTTCAGACTTCAAAATTGCGCTTCTTCTCTTCTGTGTTTCGGATAAACGCGTCTGAGTTGGTTGTGGCGCGCTACTATGGAACTTCCGAGATGAACCTTTGTTTTCTTCCCAAGGTTCGGATGTTGTCAAATCATTCTGACTCATCTACAGTTTCAGAGGCTCGCCGCAGTTCATGATCTGCGTGATCGTCGCATGAGAGTACGCGACGCTTCGCCTATATATCTCCAGCTCGTCGAAAGCACGACCCAATTTCCTCGCACGCAAGCACATTCAAAAGACCCAGCTCTAATGTTGCAAAATGGAAAGCGGAGAAGATTACAAGGGTCGTGCGATAACTGCAGGAAAAAGAAAGGTGAATCTTCACAATTCAGCGATTGTCGCAGTCCTGATATGAAAACCAGTTCGATGTCAGTCTCCATTCATGCCCATTTTTCGCGTTTTCGTGACCATTCTGGCCAGGTGATAGCGCAGAGATGCCGGAGAAGCGATGTACGAACTGTATTGTGACTCACATCGAGTGCACACACGCGCGGTCGAAGGTGCGTACCTTTGTCTTCAAGTTAGCGTTAACGTTATTCAATCCATATTGTAATCAAGGCATTTGCTTCACCCTCGGGGCCTAATCAAGGCCGGAAGACTGGCCAAGAGCATGTCGCCACTATTCTCTCAACGTCTACGGTCTATGTGCCTCCGCATGACCCCAGCATCTCGCACCAAATACTCGTCGAGGTTGCCCAGTATGCTCGGAGTTTGGAAGAAAAACTGGTCGCTCTACAACCACAGACGCTTGTGCCGATCACTTCATCCCCCGATCCAAATTCTCCGAAGGATGAGTCGCCATCTCCCGGCACCTCTGACAGTGCGACGACCGGTGGGACCACAAACGATTTGCCTATCACAGAGACCTTGCGGGATCTGACCTCATTCGCCACCAACACTCCCGATCGATATTTCGGACAGTCCAGTAGCGTAGAATTCATCAAGACCGCTATGAAGCATATAAATGGGAACGTTTCATATGTCGTTGGTGCTCAGCGGCCTGAATTCTGGAGTCCCCAACCTGTGCGTTTGGAAATTGAAATCGTTTTCTACCTTTCCTCTTGAGTTGACGGGAATAATAGTGGGAGAAATTCACAATCGAGCCTCCGCAACAAATCTTCCCAGAGAATGACCTCTTGAAAGCCCTTATCAAGATCTATTTCGAACAAATCAACCCGCTTTTAGGCATCCTGCATTTCCCCAGTTTTCACCACTCAATCTTGGACGGGATGCATTTCCGCGACCCACAATTTGGCGCGGTAGTGTTAGCGGTATGCGCGCTGGCCAGTAGATATTCAGACGATCCCCGAGTTTTCATTGAAGGAACGAACTCCGAGCACAGCAGCGGTTGGAAGTGGTACCGGCAGGTGCGGCCCTTCCGTGCTACGTTCTCGCCCTTGCCCTCGTTGTACCAGCTACAACTCATTTGCGTACGTCGAATTCTCGTTTCCAGTTCGTCCGCTCAGGTGCATTTAGCTGAGCGTAATGTATATGGTTGGCACCCCCGATTCGGAGGAGAATTGGATCCTAGGATCTATTGGGCTCCGTTTCGCGCAAGGTGCTGGAGCTCATCATCGCAATGGGTACAGGAATATGGAGCCTCTAAAGGCCGAGCTGTACAAACGCGTCTTCTGGGTCCTCTTTATTGCGGATACAGCCATGAGCTCGTACGTCCCGCTTTGCGTCTAGGGGCAGCACTGTCCTCATCTACTCGAAGATTCAGAGGTCGGCCGTGTATCACACAACCCGCCGAGTGAGCGATTATTTGTGTTGCTGTTGCGTTCAAGGTCTTGATATAATCCAGCGTCGACCTCGATCTGCCTTCTGCCTGCGATGAAGAATACTGGTCAACTACAAACCCGGTGCAACCGATCGGAAAGCCTTCGAGTGCCGCGTTCTTGCCTTGTTTTTTGCAGTTGATGATGTTAGTTGGGCGCATCCAAGGGAGTGTGGTACGCTTATACGCTTCCTATGTTTCACGTTTCTCATTTTCTTTTGAACAGCACCCCGTGCGGCAGCCGCTCTCCGAGACCATTGGCACTATCGTACAATTGGAGTTAGTCGTGATTCCAGGCCTCTGTCTAAAATATTGCTGATTCGATGCGTAGTTCTGCGCTCAACAAATGGGTGGATAGTATCCCAGAACACTGTATGTATTTCCATGTCGGAGGACCCTCATTCCGTGTTTATATCCAACAGTGAAATGGGATCCTCATCAACAGAATCCGGTAAGATTAATTACCGTTGTCTGCGCTCCTCTCATCCCAATACCATAGATTTTCTTGGACCAGTCCGCTACTTTGTACGCTACGATTTCTCGAATTACCTCTCACCTTTTCTAAACTCACGCCCCAGGTATTTCACCTATTATCATGGTAGTTTGATCAATTCTTTTTCTGTGGCTCTCAAGCTCACACTGCTGGGGTCTAGCGCAAATATTGTTACACCGTCCCTTCATCTCCGCTCCCGGAAAAGGGGGCAATATCAAATGCAGGCATCATTTCTGTCGCTCGTTGCCCACACTTACACGTCCTCCCAGACACAATCGCATTTCCCCTCGCTCGCCATCTGCGCAAATGCTGCGCGGGCATGTGGTCACGTCTTAGATGTGCAAGCTCGGCGCGGTCGTGGACTTTTGTCCTACCAATCGCTAATCGTAATTCAGAACACAAACACGAAAGTTATCGGCTGACGGTCAAATAGACAGCCCTGTTCGACTCTGCTGTCGTGCTGCTCATTAATGTATGGGCAGTCGTTGGTGGTCGCAAGTGTCGAAGTCCAGATGATTTCGCCCGTGCAACAGCGGATGCTCAAAATTGTGTGCGCGTTCTTCGCTTGTACGAACGACGGTGAGTCGCAGACTAAAATTATCGGCGTATCTATTAAACAAGTGTAGATGGCGACTGGCAGGCAGAAAGTGTGATATCATTTCTACGATGCTTGCTGTTGGCAAACAGTCGTTCAAACGCTCGCGAGAAGTGGAAGAAATTCCAACATCACCCACCATCGATGACTCCCTTGACACCAAAGGGTCCATGCCTGGTCACTCGGCGCGACGCCTTCATCTGCCAGCAGATCGTTCTATTCAGGATACGAATAATCTGTTTTCGCTGCCCATTTTCACTGAGGAACTCCCCACTTTCACTGAGGAACTCGGTCGCCTGCCCGTTTACGATTCGTTCGATTACGAGCCGAGATTTCAACCAAACGAACTACACTACCCCCCGCGGTCGTATTTGGATTCTGACCCCGACCTAATAGAACCCGAACTCCTGTTCGGCATTGACCCGGCGCTGGGTAATGCTCCTGGTTGCAATATCGGCATCTGCTGATTTCTGGTTCAGATTCGATGTTCTCCCCACAACAAGATGGAATGACCGGCGGCGGGGATAACATGCAACTCGATCCAGTTTCGTCTGATATCCCGTCGAGTGACAAGTGTGTTGATTTTTTTCCTCCTCTTCAATGACTTATCGATGTTTTTTGGCAGTTGGCAAGAGTGGAGCAAATATTTGGCTAGGTTGGGTGTCAACCAAAGGTCTTCCTAAATTAAAATTTGAAGGATCATGAATGGTGTATGAACAGTGTATTTTACAGATTACAGCTATTGGCAGTACCGATGGCGTGAGCGGAAATTTTATATTTTGGGATGTTTTCAGAGAATTCCTGATTGCCGAACCTTTAGGTTTGGCGGTTTACAGTAAAATAGCGGGATGGCTTAGCTTCCATATATAGTAGTAGGGCTGTGCTGATGTGTTGTTGCTTTGTTTATTGATTGCTTTACGACTTGAGATGCAGAGTAGCTGGATGGCTTAGCGTCCATATATGGTAATCAAGCTGTGCTGATGTGTTGTGCGTTGGCTTAGCCTCTGTATGTAGTAATTAAGCTGTGCGGAATTGTTGTTATCTGAATGGTCCCTGCACGTGTGTTGGTTTGGAGTTCTCTTCCTTCTCGTTGCTGCTCGTTCTTATGTCTGGTTCCTCTTTCTCCTCTCATCTGTCTTCCTTCCGTCTCCTTCGACACCGTACAGAGGCTCTCCCACGTGCTTCGTCTTCTCGTGCTGTTCCAGGCGTCGGTGGTGGTGCTCCTGTGGCCTTCGATGATCCATGTGATCGTGTACGCACCGTTTTGGACCCCGATCTTTCTTTGCTTTTATTCATTCTGCCCCCCCCCCCCCCCCCTCCCCCCAGCTCCCTGTTGTTCCCCCTCTTCTACGTGCTGCGGTCCCTGCCGATAGGCCAGTGGTTGCTTCGGCAATGGTTGTGCTTCCGGATCGGGTCAGTATTTTTTGTTTATTTTTCTCTCCTTGTGCTGGTCGTTGACAAGCTTGTTGCAGTCCCCGTTGTTCAATGTTGGCCATCCCACCCCTGCTTCACTTCCACCTTTTCGGTTTTCCTCTGATTCCAGTGTTCGTCGAAACGATTACGATAACAGTGTTGATGTTGCAATGGATAACTGTGATGTTCTCGAAAACAACCCTGATTACAATTGCGAGTACGATGTCGACGTTGTTATGGACGGACCTCCTCTTTCTCAATCTCAATCTGACGGGTCTTCTTCTGTTCTCGGCTTATCTTCTCCTTCTCTAAAGTACAATGCTTTTGATTTTGTCCAAGTTGATGTTGGTGTCAAGACCTCGGCTATTCGAGGCTTGCTTCTTCGTGGTCATTTTTCCTCAGTTGCACTGCGTTCGCTGGCTACGGTGCACGATGGGATCTCTGTTTCCTTCGATAATAAGAAGAGGAAATCTGTCGCTGAGTTGAAAGCCGATTTCATCGCTCATCAGTGTTCCCGATATTGCTTGTTGTCTAAGGTGCTTGCTTCGGCTGCCAGTGTGCAGGCGCCTCTTATGTCTGAGACTGAATTTCTTGTTTGCGCTCGGCATTTGCGTCTCAGGTTGGGCCTCACTCAGTTTTCCGGGCGAAAACGCAAAGTGCTGTCGGATGCTTCGCCTCGGAAGAGACCCCGGTTGGATGGTGCTCCCGAAAGTTGTAGTGACGATGAATCTGTGATGGACGACAACGTCCGTCGCGTTGACTCTGCCGATGAACTCAGATCGGAACCTTTCTGTATTATCTCGGATGACGATAAATCTGACATTATTACCGAGTTTGTTCGTGCTTCCTCGAATAGCGCTATGAAGAAATCAGTGTGTTCTTTCTGTGGACAGAGAGAGCTTGATTCTACAATGCGTAAAATTGCAGTCGACCAACTCGATATAGACTTGCTAACCCAGGCTGTTGATGTTCTACGCCGTCTTTGTGTGCAGCCCCTCATTGCAGTCTACGATTCTGCTACTGTTGTTGACGGATGCTATGCTCTTTGTTCCCTCTGTCGGAAGGAAACTGCTAGGCTGGAGCGCGGTGCGGCTGCGCGTTCTGGAATGTATAAGTTTACGAAGTTGCCGCTCAGAAGTTATGCCAATGGCTTGTGGACTGGGGTTTGCCCTCCAGAGCTCAGTGGCCTTACATTTTTGGAAGAACAGTGTGTTGCTCGTGTTTGTGCTACGCGATGCATGTTCAAACTGGAACTTGGTCCCACGGGTCAGTATGCTTCTCGCGGCAATGTGTGCATTTTTCCTCAGGATCCCGGTCCCCTCGTCAGAATTATGCCTCCTCCACTATCTCACGTGTGCGATGAGATTTGTGTTATTCTGGTCGGATCTCCTGACACAGCTGTTACAGCGTCGATGCTGGATAAATCCCCTCTTCTTGTACGCAAAACACGTGTGGTCGATGCTTTGCTGTGGCTACAGGCTCATAATCCTCTCTATTTTGACTTGGATCCTGCGGCCATTGTATCCAATGCTTCGGATTATCCTGAACACGGCATACCTCTACCCGTTGAAGAGTTTTGTCGTGTATCTAGCAGTTCTGAAGGGTCGTCTTACACTCAGCAGGCGCATGACGAGCAGTTCGCTAATGTTTCGCGTGGTGGTATGCCTTCTTGCACTGTTGTCGACGCCGACTGTGTTGATGCGACTTTTCATCAGCGCAAGATGACTGCTCTTAATGTCTTGAAGAACGCTGCGTCGTCTTATTCTGATCGCAAAAAAGCTGCTGTCGACCTCCTTGCAACTGGTACAGAACCTTATATCAAGTTTCCCTCTGGTTCTCAAGCCTTGTCGACTTACAAAGACCCTAAAGTCTACGGGTACTTGTGGCCCACACTGTTTCCATACGGAGTTGGTATGATGGAGTATGCAGCGATCTCTTCCAATCAAGAGGTGCCTTTCCGGAAGGTTGATCTGAAAGTCCATATCAGCCACCTTCTGCTAAACGGGGCTGACCGTCGCTTTCAGACGCATCTATCCTTCCTTTTTGTTATGGGCAACCTCATGCAGAGACGGCAGGCTGGGTTCAATGCCAAGCTGGCCGTGAAGCGTTCGTGGTTTCCTAAGGTCAACGAGTTGTTCCAGCAGATCACCCCTGAGACGATAAATTCGTACCAGCTCAAGTTAAAGAAAAACAGCTTCGCTAAGCCGGAATCTCCTGGTGAAAAAGCAGCTTCGGAGTTGATGCAGTATGTTACCTATGTTTCAGATCATCTCCCCGGATCCACGGGAGACATTCACAGGATGCGCAATGAAATGACATCGGTCGTCTATAGTGAGGGTATCCCTCATGTCTTCCTTACCTTGAACCCCTCCGACACCAAGAACCCTATCGCACAGGTCTTGGCAGGGCGAGACATTGACCTGGATAAACACTTTCACAACTTGAAGCCTGGTTCGGAACAAAGCGAGCGAGCCCGCTTTGTTTCTCTGAATCCCGTCGCTGCTGCCGAATATTTCCACACTTCTATCCGTCTTCTTATAGACATACTTCTGGGGCTCGGTCGGCTTAAAGGCCTGGGTATATTTGGCAAGGTTTCGGTTTACTACGGAGTTGTGGAAGCGCAAGGGCGCGGCAGTCTTCACATACATATCTTGATCTGGTTGGATCATGGTCTGTCGCCTTTAGAAATTCAGGAACACGGTAAAGATCCTGCTTTTCTGGAGAAGGCTTTCAAATGGTACAAGGATGTGTTCAGTCAGGATCTCCCTGTGGGTACATCGTCCTATTCTCGTGCGGAAGGTACCTACAAGGGTCAGCCTGTCATGTCTCGCCCTACGGACCCGAGACAGTCTGGACCTGCCTATGATTTTGATCAGGATGTGCGCGATGTTCTAGAGAATACAGCGCAGATTCACACTCACGGCGATACGTGCTTCAAGTATCTCCCCAAGACCTTGAGAAACATGAAAGATAATGACAAGGATTGTAGATTCCGTTTACCCTGTGAGACGGTTGACAGTACCTATGTGGACGAAGATGGTACCATTGTTTTGAAGTGCAGTAACGGATATGTGAACACTTACAATGCCATTATTGTGGCCATGCAACGATGCAATATGGATGTAAAACCCATAGGTTCTGGAACCGTAGCGTTGGCTATGTTTGGATATATAGGCAATTATACTATTAAGGGCGCTATGGACACTGCTTTTGTTTTTTCGGCGCTTTGTGCTGCTATCAAGTCCATTGCAGACAAGCCTCCTAGGCATGTTGACGGTGGCGTTGATGTGCAGGAGCGTAGTAGGCTGCTGATGGTCAAAACTGTAAATCAACTTATTGGCAAGCGCGAACTGTCTGCCCAGCAGGTGGTGACCAATTTGGTTGGGTGGCCCACTAGATACACGAATCACAGCTATCCTAAGTTTTATTGGACTCGAATGCTTAGAGATCTTGCTGCCCTTTTTGCCGCCACAGATACTCGCCGGGTAGATCCGGCAGAAGATCGGGCCCAAGAGGGCACCTCCGACAACACCCGTCCTCCCAGTGACGGTGTTAGTACCCTTCCTCTTTTGCAGGATCCTGTCAGTGTCGATGACATTTTGGACGACGAACTGGCTGCCGATGACTTGATTGTACTCACCCCCGATCTGTTGTTTGTCGAAGGGCCCGAACAGGATATTACGAAGGACACCAGCAAGTGCGCTCTCTTCAACGACATTTTTTTCCGTCCCCCCGAGTTGCATGATATGTGTGCGTGGGATATCTTCGTGCGTTACGAGAAGCGTCCTCTGCCTAAATCGAAGACTAGCTATAAACAATATCTGCGTTTTTCCCCTGGTCACCCTCAGGTTATGACTCATTGCATGAAGAAACTCACCGACACAGAGGTTCCCCGTGTGCCAGTCTTGGCTGGTATACCTGTTCCCCGCTCTGATCGCGAGGACCAGAAAGATTCTTACTGTGTTGCTATGCTAGCTCTCTTCAAGCCTTGGTCTAAGGATATGGATTCACCTCTAAAAAAGAAGGATGAAACGTGGTCCGAATCTCACTGTTGCTTTGCTCGGACTCTAGCTAGTCGTCACGAACGAGTTGTATCTAACATGCAGCTGTTGTATCAAAGTCGCGACGCCAAGCATGATTACTCGGCGTTGCGCAGACAGCGCGTGGCTGAACTTGCTCGTAGTTCTGTGTTACCTTCGTCTGCTGCCAGCGATGATGCCGATTCATATGACCCGGTCTGGGAGAATGCTATGCAATCTCTGCCAGACCAGCATGACCCTGATCCGGACAATGTTGAGCTCGCTGTGTCCATGAACTCTGTTTTGACTTACGCTGCCACGGAACGTGCTGGGTTCTACAGTGTTGTCGGTGTTGATCGATCGTGTGTCCTTGGCCAGTGTATGCAGGCTGGAGAGGAAGACGCGCTGCATGCCGAGCAGTCGATGAAGAAGTTGCAAGTAGACAAAGAAGCTGTCATTCAAGGCAGATACGATCAGGCTGTGTCTAATACGGTTGCCGTGCATTACAGACCGGGTAACGATGCTGTCCCAGAGCCTCTGTTGACCGATCAGTCCCGAGAAAAGCGGCTGGCAGACGACTTGCGCGCAAGATTGGCGTGCATGGGTCTAGAGAACTCCGATTCCGACGCCGGTTGGAAGACCTGGCAGAAAATTGCAGCGTGTCTCGTTATCGAGCATGGTCTTAATGCGAAACAAACCTTTGCTTTTTTGCTGCTCGCCGACCATGTTGGTCGCCATTTGGAAACAGATGAAATGCCAGAACCCCTGCGAATGCTGGTAACTGGTCCTGGTGGTACGGGCAAGTCGCGCATATTTGAAGCTTGGACTGAATTCCACGAACTTCTTGACGTAGCGTATCAACTCCGTCTAACTGGTCCGACCGGTGTTGTTGCCAGCGATATCGGTGGTTCGACCACGCATGCTGAAGTTTCATTGTGCGTCAGAAGGGCCAATATGAAAGCTGCAACACCACAAGGCCAGAAGTTGCGTGAAGCTTTGGAAAAGAGATTGGCTGGAGTGCGTACCTTGGTAGTGGATGAGATTTATTTCTTGGGTGCTGCCGATGTCAGTGTTTTAACAGAGTACTGCTCGCTGGCCAAGGGTATAACCGAATACCCTTTTGGTGGTTTGAATATTGTCACTTGCGGCGATCCTTGCCAGTTGCCACCACCGCAGGCCAAAACCCTCTTTGATCGCGAGCTGGTCCGGTGCTACTCCTCCGGGGTGTTGAATGCAGGCAACGAGCTTACACAATACAATCTCAAAGGAATCCAAGCCTGGCATCAGGTTAACAATGTAGTGGTTCTAGACGAGATCATGCGTCAGAAAGGCGACGACGTGCTTATTGATCTGCTCTCTCGTTTGAGAAGAGGTACCTGCACGGAAGCTGACAAGCACTTGCTTGACCAGTATGTTCTGTTGAACGAGCAGTGCAGTGAGCAAACAAAGGCGCTGACGAGGATTCAGCATTGGATTGACGGTGTTGGCTGTCCTCTCATAGTATATTGCAACGAAGCCAGGGATGTCCACAACTTCGAAATGTCTTGTGCTTTTGCGCGAGCTACTGGACAGACGTCCGTTATGTACCATTCCATTGATACCCGTGGTCGGGGTAAATCTCGACGCGAGCTGATCAGGATAGCTGCTGAAGCTGCTTGGCGGGTAGCCGTAAAAGAGGCTGACGATCTTTCTGGGAGACTGCCCTTGGTGTCCGGCATGCCTGTATTCTGTACTGAGAATATTGCGACAGAACTCCGTATATCTAAGGGCTGCATGGGAAAGGTGGTCTCTGTCAGATACGTTCAACGTTCAGGCAGACACTATGCGGTATCGGCTGAGGTTGACTTCCCTGGTTACAAAGGGCCAGATCCACAGCATCCGCATCGAGTCTTGCTGAGCACCGTTTCGCACACAATCCGCTTCAAGTTGCCTGGATCTGATACTGAGTATTCTGCGACCAGAAATCAATTGCCTTTGATACCTGCGTTTGCCTTCACTTCGCACAACTCTCAAGGTAGATCTCTTGACAAAGCGTGCATTGACCTTGCAAGTTGTGTAAGCATTCAAAGCGCTTATGTTATGGTTTCCAGATTAAAGTCCCGAGAGGGCCTCTGCATTTTGCGTCCTTTCAACCTGTCTGTCATCCAGAAACATATATCAGAAGAGATCCGGAACGAGATGAATAGAACCGGCGAACTCGAGAAGCAGACCTTGCGATCGTGGAAGAACCAGTTGAATTGATATTACTCTGAGCATCCTTCTGTCGTCTTTGACTGCCTAGATAATGTCGTTAGTGTTTAGATATTACTTAAATACAAACAGATGAATGCACTTGTTCGTTCCCTGCGAACAGAGGGGTGGTCACGTCACGCTTCCCCCAGGGGAGGGGTGGTCACGTCACGCTTCCCCCAGGGGAGGCGTGATGTGACTGCTTGATCAATATGTTCTTACCGACGAGGATTGCAGCGACGACACTAAGGCCTTAACCGATATTCAGCATCGGATTGACGGAGTTGGGTGTCCCCTCATAGTTTGTTGTAACGAGGCTAGGGATGTCCATAATCACTTGTTCTACTGCCTAAATTCCTTCTTCCAGTATTCCGCCGTTGTCCTGTGAAGCCGGCGAGCGCGAAGAATAGCTCTTGCTTTGTTCGCGTTGGCTGTTGAAACCGTGATGTGCGAACCAGAGCTCATGGGCCTTCCGTTCGCCGCCTGCAGAGAAGACCGTCTGGGAAGTGTAACTTGGTGCATGTCCCAGGCATTGAATACCCTGTAGACGGTCAGCTGTGTCGTCATTAAACGATGTTAAATCCTACCATATGCACCCGGGTACGGTTTTCACCAATATACCCCATTCGGTATACGAGAAATTGAATTCGTCCGACCGACAGTTTTTGGTGTACTGCAAGCAAGTTCCTAGGCAGTTTGAAAGTTTTTCTGGCGCGTCGGTTTTCGTCTTTTTCTTTGTCTGGTTCTTCTCCGGTACTCCATCGAGATCCCAGTGCCCGCATGACATGTAGTCGTGGCATGCGTACAAGTTGCATGTTGTTGTCCCCATCGGATCCAGCCCTGTGTTCGTGCGCATGGCTTTCGCGGCATCTGGGTCGACGGTTTCAACAATGGCCCTGATTGTATCGGTGGTCTGAGTGGCCACAAACAACGATAAGCAATAATTCGTAAAAGGTATGCCCGTACTTGCCTTTGCGAGGTCGAACAGCGAGTGGATGTCGTTGTCTGTATCTGCCGAAATGTGGGTGTATGCACAATAAGTGTCGCCGCGTCGTCCGCCCTTTGGAATACGAGAACCGTATGCTGTCATTTTGCCGTAGGCCCATTTCTGCTGTTCTGCACTCCGCTTAAGGCCATATCCGTTGACGAGCGAATCATTGGTTTTCTTGAGTTTCTCTAAGTCCTCCCCGGTTACTGCGCCGAAGATTACGCACCCAACCTGCAGTCTTGGTTGTCAGCTTTCACCCTCTTTCAATGCATCGGAACTGAACCTGTGTCTGAGTCTTGCGGTCTACTAGAAGGGTTATGTCGTGCTTGCAGCCCTCCACTATGTGCAGTGTGTCTCGTGGGACTAGCTCTTTGAGGCCAAGCTCCTCTGGGGTCTTCCATAGCGTGTCTGCTGTTTTCTTGGCTCCGTGAACTTTCCATGCCTGCACACGAGATTTGGCGTGAGTACGAAGGTGTAATTTCGCGATATTGCTCTACCTTGGGCTCCAATCTGTCGTCTGGATCTGCGCAAGTTATCACACACCCTCGAAGACCTCGGACTTCCAGCTTGTCCACCTCCCATATTCTAACGCACTTGTCCTCGGGTAGCACATAATTTTTGCACGTTGGACAATCGGTGCGTAGCCGAGCAGTTGCCTGGGTATTGTCTTTGAAGGGAACCGGGGTGGAGGGCGTGCATCCGGATGTGCTCGTGCCGACAGTAACAGGCCCGGAGACCGTGGATCCAGATGTACTCGAAGCCAACGGTGGTGTTGAGAACGGAATATCTGGCTTCTGTGCATTGCGACGTGCGTTAAACTGCTTTTGTCGATCTTTACCGATAGTACCCTTTGGTAATGAAGGGTTGCGCGCTCTGTTTGTAACCTCCTTCAGAAATCTACGATAGTCCTCGTTCAACTGCATGAGCTGCATGAGTTCTGTCGGTATGGTGATTTGGTTGTTCGAGGCGAATTTAGGTATATCGAGACAACGTATACCAGCCAGATCTCGGTAAACCCGACCAATATCCCAGTCCTCGGTCTGAGCGTTGATCAGCCAGCATGTTTATGTATATGCGTCTCCGGTACCTGTATCCCAGCCCGCTGAACACAAGGGCCCAGCCAAATCTCCCATGCTTGGAGGAAATTCCGCTGAGATGCTAGAAAGAATACGGCTAGCGTGGGCGACGTTGCTTTCGGAATCATCCAGACGTTGTTTGCAAGGGTTCGCAAGAACAGTGCAACTTGGCTTGGACCGCCGGTCCCGGACATTTCTCCTGGAATCTGCGCTCTTGGTCAGTGCTACGTTTCGCTGTTATCGTGTGTAGCTACATGAATCCACTCGGTTTCGTTATACGCGTGCTGTGGTGTCCACCGGTTCCATATAGCATTAATCTGATTCCACCACTGGTATAGTCGATATGAAGTTGCGAGGTCCGGGTCTATCTCGCAGTCGTTACTTGCGTCGCAAAGTGTCTCGAATATTAGCGTTAATCCTGTGGTCTGGTTCTCCTGCCTCGGTCGACTATTCAAAGCCGTGTAATGCGATAACGTACATGCACAACCTGTCTGAATGCTTCCTGTTCGTAGATGCGGGGAGCAACCGCGTTCATCTGTTGTAGTATCGCCCCTGCGTCTGGGTCGCTCTGATATTCATATATTTTGTCAGCGTGCTGTATCACCTTGTGACTGGACGTACCTCCCCATCCTCTCCTCGGCGCCACCCAAAATGCAGGTCCAGATCCGACACCCATTTTTCTACCACATATTCCAGCACTCCCTTGTCCTCCAGTTCGATGTTCCAATTGCGCTTGTTTCGGGAGTTCATGCGTGTAGTCGGAGCACGCTTTGGTCCGCTCAGCCTCGTCGAACGGTTAGCCATTGGTTTCGCCTATGGGTCGACCCTACGCACCTGTTCTGCTCGCATGTCCTACGTCGCTTTCGTCCTTGTTCACTCTTATCCTCTTCCCTGTTCTTGGGGTCTCCAACTTTGACGTCTTCGTATTCGTCGTTGTAATCTGATGTGTTGTCATCGTCGTCGCTGAAGTCCTCTGACACGTCCATAGCATTGATTTTCCGTGGTATACCGCGTTCCATGAACTGTGTGCTTTTGTCAAACATACTGGAATATATGGGTGTGTCGGGACTTGGTGGCGTACTATCGGGCTCTGTACGGCATGGTTCTGTGCTTTTTCCATAAGTACCAGAGGTGGATCATGTGAATCGGCGTCAAGGTTGAAACGGCTGTTGGCCCACAGTACTTCGAGGAACAGTTTCGTAGAGGGTTCCGGCATCAAAGTGGCAATGCCGAGGCAATAGTTGACCCAGTTTGTTATTATCGGCTCCTATGGGCTACTAATTAGTGAAACAAAAGAGGAAGATGAAAAAGAAACCGCATGGAAGTTGTAACTAACCCATTTCTGTTCGTATTGAGGTGATTGCAATATAAACACCATTTCGTCGATGAACCCTTTGAACTGTGTCCTGCTCAGACGTTGATCTGCCTGTTGTCTGAAATATGTGTGTATTGGTTCTTGTTCTGCGTATACGGGCTCCTCTGGATGCTGTCGAGGTCCGTACAGGGTGACATATCCCATGGTGTGATGGTGGTTGTGAAGCGAGAGTTGGCGTTTTTCCCTTTGCCGATGCGTGATATAGTCAGTTTTATATAAGCAGACTTTAGAGTGCACGCATACGGGTGAAGTCCATCGTGAGCCTCCGAAGTGGTGACACTGTCTGAGAGCACGGGCCTGTGAATGCATGGTATCAGTACTGGATGTCAGGAAAAAAATATGTAATAACGCGCATATCCGCAAATATTGTGTTGATAACCTTTGTTGTTGTAATAAATCGCGAATATACTGCAACAAGGAGTCCCGTGGTCATATAGGCAGTCTATGCAGCTCACAACGGGTGCTTGCAGTCGTTACACTGTATGCACCCTCCCTGACACTCCTCTGGAGGCAGGTTTGGTGAACGCTTACTGGACCTAAGACAAAGACAGAGGTTGGTGGGAATATACACGACGCGTTCTGTCACAACGCGTGATCGCATAAAAGACATGTGTTGGTCGCATCTATCTGGTGGGTTTTACCGTTAGTGCTGTTCAAATCTTTCTTCTATGCTGTGTTCTGATCGTGTATATGAGTTGTATTGACGGACACTATTCGTTGTTCTGTACATCGTTGAACTATCGTGCGACGAGACGGGTCGCTGTTATGGACTGCTAGTGTTAGTTGCGTGCGTTCATGCGTTACAAAAAGGTCGTCGCGGGGAATGTATGACTGCCCAATACCACTTCAACATTTTCCGAGAGACACAGACTGTTCATGGGGTAGAACCCGTGAGCTCCGTCGACGAATTTGACAGTGACTACGTGATTACCATAGGCATGGAAATACGATGGCTCCGTCAGCGCGTACTGCCCCGTACGAGCCCTGTCTGACTCGCGGTCCGGGCCAATGATGACCACGCGCTCGGTGATTTCTACCAACCATTTTCCGGAGTCGATGTCCCGTCTCGGCTTGATGCACCTCTTGTCGATGGAGTACATGTTCTGGTTTTTGCCGACTGAGCAAACATCGACCTTGCGCGTCTTTGTGGTCACCGGCTCCGAAAGTAGGACCCAGCCACAGCTTCCTTCTAATGTGCGCTGGACTTTCGAAATTGTGCTGTTCGCCAAAGTCGCGATGCCGAGGATTTGTACGTCGAGTCGTCTCCCCACGAGCTCGGGCTGGCAAAGCCATCGTCCGTTATTCTCTCCTGTGTATATTTTTCGGCTCAAATTAAATGGATGATATAAGGCAACCCTACCTTCCACCAGTGGATGTGATCCCCATACAGCCGCATTCGCGGCGATGGGAGTTGTAGATCGGGGAGGAGGTGGTGCCGTTTCGGTGTCGCTGCGGAAGGGGCCTCGATAGGTGACAGTGCGTGGATTCGAGGGTGGTTCAGGCGGTTGCCCCCCGAACAAAATGGCGGGCGGAAAAAAACGAGCCTTGACCAAGGACACCATCGTACTAATAAATAATTCGTAAGAAAAACATAGCGAGGTCGACAGCGGGTTACTTGCACCAAATGTCTGACGTTTTCGATAGGAACGTGGACGGTCTCGAGCGAATGGTCACCCCGAATCGTAACCATTATCCCTGCGACATCGGGATTCCGCAAACACGTGGAATCTACTGGTTTGAGGAGCTTTCCCGTGTGTCTCTCGGGAGGCGGCTCTACACCGTTCTTGAGGCGGTTGCTGCGCTCTCGGCTGTCGAAGTCGCCGATGATCATACCGATGAAACCTTTATGTGGGATATGTATGTGGCCCTCCCCGCGTTCACGCTTTTTCGCTTCTTTCGACAGTGCTATAAAATCGTTCGACTTCGCGACAATGACTTCAATGCCTTCGAAGCCGCGCTGGCTCGTGCGCGGCTGGGATAAAGGCTGGGTCGACGATACTGTCAGGTCGTTATCGCTTTCGCTCCAACTGGCGGAGGGCAGACGATTTGTTGCCGTGGTAGTCCAAAGTTCGTGCTCGAAGTCCACGTCCGAGCAGCGAACTTTGCGTGAATGGGGCACATCCTCATGTCTAGAATATCCGACATTTGCCTAACAGCTGGTCAGGAGGAAAATAAAAATAACCAAGTGCCCTCGAAACACGTACCTCAAGTAACTCCAGGTAACCTGAACTGTGGAGCCCCAGAATCACACCGGCTTGCCCCTCGTACTGCCCTCTCGTAACGCGAACGGAGTCTCCGATGGCCTACTGACGAGTAACGTGGACAATGCTGATAATGAAAAGTTTGGTAACATCGGAGGTGGGGCTCGGCCAGGTCGCCCCAACGACTTCCCAGTCTTTGGGGATGGCGACTGTGAGGAAATCACCTTCGACCTCTTCTACCCTCCCAATCGCGCCCACATACAACGCTCCGGATACCACGCGGACTCGGTCGTGGATCCGGAAATGATAGTACAAATCCAGGGCGTGGCGCTTGAGCTGCGCCAAGCCGACCTCGAAGGGTTTGGGGGGTTTCACCGGGGCTATCGGGCCTTTCCCTTTAGGATAGGGCTTGGGAGCGGGAGGGAGCACCTGTGCCATGGCGACCCGCTTCCCCGCTATTCGGATGTCGGCCACGCACGTTATTATGCCGGTAGAATCCTTCCGATCCCCCGTCGTCACCACAACGCGATCCCCAGCGTCGAGAGCGGGAGACGGCTTTGCGAGCACGACTCGCGATAATCCACTCAGCGTGCTTTCCGCGAACAGCGCGATTTCCGCGAAGGAAGGCTCCACTTTGGGAAACCATCTCTGCGACATACTGCACGTTCGCACTTGCACCGAGACCTTCCCGCGCTGGATAACGACTAAATCCGTCACCGTCAAAACGAACCCGACACGGCAGTCGAACTGGTCGGGGGCGCGAACCCAAGTGTGCGGCTCGACGTCAACATCTGCGAGCATTTCCCAGTGTAGCGCGCGTTCGAATTCGGCGATCTGCATGTTTGTGCGCAGATTCTAGGCCTTGTTGTATAGGACGAGCTCGCGGGGGCTGAGCATACGTTTTTGCTCTGCCGAGGGCGCACCTGCCTCGCCCACCGCTTCTCTCGCCACGTCTCGCTTGTAGTGCGCAATATTGTCTTCGTTTTGGAAGTGCGCTACCCACTTTTCTACTTCACGGGTGTCGTCTTTGTTGCTGGGCAAACGATGGACGAAATCCTCGTCCACAGCTGTGTCGTCGACAAACTCTGAGAACCGCGCACGGTCATTGTATGAAGAGGTCGTAATTTTGAAAAACGGTACCTCGGTCTTCCTCCATCTCCTGCTCCTCCTCCTCGCGCTCCTCACCTGCATCCTCGTCCGAGTCCTCGGCCTGCTCATTGAAGTACCGACGGATGCGCGCGCTGATCACATATGCAACTGTGGTTTTCGATGAAGGGGGGGGGGAGATACTCCTCCGTCTCGGTCTCAGAGCCTGACTCTTCGTCCTGAGGAAACAGTTCTGAAGCAAGCTGGGTAGTAAATCAGCCAAGTGGGACAACGCGACGCGATGGAAGCTAACCATTGAGTTGGGAGAGCCAGCCAGAGTTTCCCCCTCTTGCTCAACCTCCATCTAATACATTCCGTAGTCAGTAAAGTTAGCGGAAATACCATACAATCATATTCACATCTTGACCTGGCGGTGTGGGACTAGCACGATCTTCCAGCCATCGGAACGGCGGCGGGGTGGGAACGCGAGGGCGAGGCCCGCCCTTCAGCAATTGCTCCTGCGCCTGGGCCAGATTGGCGCGCACGAACGTCGACTCCTCGTCTCGGTGCACTTGCGCCTCCATCAAATCCTCGTCGTCGTAGTCACCTTCGCTGTCATCCACTTCTCCATGTCAGTCCCCTCCTAGTTCTTTCGAACCGTCAGCTCACTCTCTGCGTCTGTATCCTCCTCCGCCTGGTCGTCGATGTACATCGACCGCGGGGGAGTGCCTTCGATAATATTGGGGTCTTCCACTGCAAATTATAAGTGCCTTGTCGTACTCTGACACCGGGAGCTCACTAGTATTGTGTAGTGCGTTCTCGTGGTCGGATGGAGCGGTGGGCGGGCGGGATCTACCCGTCGCCGTGGTCAGCTTTGATACTACTGCTGCGATGCCAATATTTTTTTCGTAAACTTTATAAACGCGTTTGACGCGCTCCTTTCAGTACCAGTGGGACCCGAAGGCCTTAATTGCAAGTTTATTGCACTATCTACTAGCTACAGATCGGCTACGGGTACTTACCTCAAGGGCGACATGGACTTGCAGACGAGGAGAGAAAATGTGACATGTCACACTTGACGTTAGACATAACCGTAGCTGATGGGTCGGTTTCTCGGGAGATCCCGAGAAACCGACCCATCAGTGGGGATCAACTCCGGTGTCTTTGGTTACGGCACGCTCCTGGCTCTTGCTTCTTGACCGCCATGTCGTCGGCGCGCTGCGTTGAAGATGTGGCGGGCAGGGGGGCGGGAGACCACGGAGCTGCAGGTAGACATAATTGATATGGAATTCCTGTAAGAGGTTCCTTGAGGCGTTGATAGCGCGAGTATAAGAATCTGCTGACTCGATGAAAGCAGGGGAGCGAGAGGCAGCAACCAATACCAAAAACGGGCGGGATCGAAGGGCACGAAGGACGGGCAACAAATTATGAAAATAGGAGGGAGACTTTGAAAGGAGGACCAGGATTGGCTGAGGGGAGAGGCGGGGACCGAGGCGGTGAAGGGCGGGATTGCGGTGTAGGGCGGGATATAGGAAGCAGCCAAGGCGGGTGGCGCATAGTTCAGGTGCGTGTTTTCGCTTCTCTCGCTCTTGCGACACTACCTCCAGGGCTGACCTCGTTCGTGCTTGCCCTTTCGATCGCAGATGAGTCGCTGGGATTTCCAGCCTGAACAGCGCTGTCAAAGGCGTCGATAGCATCACCACCTCAGGAGGTATCAACGAACCTCGTAACAAAGGCGCTCAATTTTTAATCGTGTTAATGTGGGTGTAGCTGCTTCTGTAATGCTCCTATAAGTAAATCGAAGTACTAATCGATCGGTAGCCGTCGTATTCGTGCTCTGTTGATCAACTTATTATGCAGTGCCGATCGTCTGGGTGGTCGACATATGTTCCAGGTCTCTTTCGAAGGTACGGGCTCGCCCTATCCCATCGAACACCACTCTGTACTCATCATCTTCAATGCAGTAGTGTTGGTACCGCGATCTGGTTATGTCAAATTAAGTATACCGCCGCCCGATATATCGTCTTCGCCAATGTTCGGCTAGTGTGCGCGCAGTGTTTTTTTACCCCACCAATGTTTGCTGTACCTTTAATTCAATCGCCCCGCACGTCGGCGTACCAATTTACCTTATTCCGTTTTCTTTGTACCGTCGTGAGCCTGTGTCTCTATCCCGGATGCAGCGCTGTGTGTCTAGATCGTTTGTCTGTAGGCCTGCTCAACGCGCTTTTAGTGCTGATTCTAAGGCAATTTAACAGTACATGGTGTAACGAAGCTTGAACTTAGACCGCGATAATGGTCACGTCACGTCTCCCCTGGGGGAGGCGTGATGTGACCACTGCTCTGTTCGTGCCACTCAACAACATGAACCCGCTCTCGTCTCCACTGTTTGCTGCTCCTATGCCTTGGCTCCACGCGTCTTCAAAATCCGATGCCTTCGACGCCGGGGCTGCTGCTTCCACGATTGCGTCTCATTTCCAGGTACGCGTTGCTGCGGTATGTATGCATTGAAGCTCACTTTAGTCTACACAGATGCCGTCTGACCACCTCCTGCCATTTATGAGGGCTGTTGAAACGTCGAACACCTGGCTCACGCGTCCGCCTGATTCGGAGGATATGAACGACGCGTCAAATCGAACGGGTGTGGCACAATGGGCTTGGAAGTCCGAGCTCAGTTCGCCCGTGAAGCCCATGAACAATACATTGCGCGGCTATATCCCGTGTTTAATGCTGCCCCTCATCTTCACGGATATACTTCTACATGTGTCCAAACCTGACCCCGCGCCCATAGTAGAACGGGCGCCCGCTCGTAGTCTGCACGAAACCAGCCAGGTATATCCTCCTGTTGCGCTTGTCGTGTCGTACTCATCATCTGAATTAGCTCTTCCTGGCCAAATCAAACTGGGTGGAACTACTGCGGGAATGCCATCGTTGTTACAGCCGGAATATTGGCAATTTGTCAACTGCACCCGATCTGCGTGGAGCCGACAAAAAGACCGCTCTGTTGAAGTTCTGGAACGACATGAGGATCGAGAACCCCCTCAAGAATGCTATCCGAAACCTGGCTCTCGTCGCCCTCGTTTTGTCGCTGTATATGCTGGCGAGTGCCATCGCCGTAATTGTGTTTTTTCTTTTTTTTTCAAACCGTTGTTTAGGGCGATGTCAATTTTTCCAGGGAAGGTCGGGCCGCATACTTGATACAGTGTGTACTCCATGTGTTCCCTGTAGTTTACATGGTCCGCTTATCGTTGTGTCCAGAATGGCCACCTGCTCAACATATCCGTCTTACGGAGGCCGAGGGTACTGTCTGCCGTTGACAGCACGGACGTCGGGATGATGATGGGGCCTTCCCTCGTCGCGATTTCATTCACTCCGTTGGCTCTCTTGGGCCCAGTATCCTATCTAAGCAAACAGTACAAGTCCAGAATTCCTTTATTGGATGTAAGTAGGTGCATCGCTCGCTCGTACTCCCTGTTTACGCCCCGCCTAGACCTGGCGAGATCTCGGAAACCGCCATAGGGTGGTTTCGGATGATCCTCTAGGAGTGCTGGAACGTTTTCTATGGCACCTCATCTTCAGACTTGCCCGAAAGGAAATCGTCGAAACCGACCTGCTGCGCATGTTCTACGAGCATGAAACTGTAAAACGTATGGTGTCGCTGGAAGAAGCACCTGTGCCACCTCCGGGCTATGGCTTGTGTACGATACCTCTCTTGTCCTGTGACCACAAACTCAGCGTTTAGCAGCTTTTGTTGGAGACCAACTGGTCAATGCGGTCGAGGACGTGTACGAGGAGGTGCTGGAAGAGGTGCCGGAGGTGCACATCACCCTTCCGCTGGAAGACACGGTCCGCAGACCTCCTGTGAAGAAGCGGAGGACAGAAGCTGCAATGGGCAAAGCCGCGGCATCTGGGAGCTCCTGTGGATCAGCGGCTGCCAGCACCAGCAGCGCAACCGCTGCTGGCGACGCGGGCCGGTGGACGTTCTTCTAAGCCGGTCGAACTCCGTCCGCGATCGTCGAAAGGCAAGACCCCGGCCGTCTCCCTTCGGATCACCGTGCCCCCCAGCAGAAAACCGACTCGTCTCGAGTGAGCAATAAACCTCGACCTTCGAAGCGCGCACGCAGTCTCTCTCCGCTCTCTCCGCTCTCCCCGTCGGAGCAGGGAGACTCCGGAGAAGATGACGGTGAAATAAAAGCTCCTTACAAAAAACTACGATGGTTTGACATCTCGGATCGCTGGACTTTACCTGCAAAACGCCTAGCAGCCGAGCTTACCGAAAAAGCGCGCAATCCTAAGCTGCATTTGGATGCATGCCGTCTTTACAAGCTCGCGTCTGAAGAACACACGCTGCGTATCGAGTACTGGAAGTACGCGCCGGCCTCTGACGACCCATCCGCCCCTCTCGTCGCGACAAAGCACAAGTACCTCTACTGGCCTTTAGATTCAACGGTATGTCCCCTTGCTCCACGCGCTGCTCTGTCTCATTTGGTTTCAGAAAGAAGAGGTGCCGTATCTCGACAAGATTGTGGCTTCTCAGCCCCTCAAACTATCGGAGGTTCTCAATGAGGATGTACCGTTGCACGTACACCCTGACGCCCAAATGCTGCACTCCTCAGGGGCCACGGAGTCTGCAGATGGAAAGCCCCTGCTTCCCGATCTTGTTCCCTCCGACACTGTGTCCATCGTCTATGTCGTCCATGAAGATAATTGGGCAAGGTTGACCGCAGAACAGCGACAAGGAGTTCTGATGATCAAAGCGGTTCTCATCATTCATCGCTTTCCCTACCGTCACGACGGCAGGTTTATCCGATTTGATGAAGAAGGTTTCGAGGAGCTGACTCACCTCGATCGCCGTGCGTTCGTCCAGGGTGAACATCTAGACTTTGTCTACATATTCGTTCGTACGCTAACTTTCTACCAGATCTTGGGGCTCGTAAAAAACATGGCCCCATTGATTTACGAGTTGGGCGCCCCCGTGATCTTCTGGCGTGTCGCGATATGGTGGAGGAAAACATCAAGAACGCCGACAGCAGTGGGTCTCGAGATAAGACACAGCGGCTGAACATGCTTTCCAATACCTTGCCCAGCAAGACGCTGGAGATGCCAGCGGGTTGGAGGTACGCTGCTCGGTCAAACAATATATTCTACAGCGGTCGCTTACTTGTCGATAGCGATGTAGCGACACATGAGTTCGCCTGCACCTGGACCGAACACCTCCTCGATGTCCCGGAATTCGTCTTCCCGTGGACCGAGGTCAACTGGGCTATATTCACCACCTCTGACGCCTTCACCTGGATTCACTGCGACGTCATGTTCACTGTTGTCACGCTCCCCACGGGCGAGAAACTGTGGTTCCTGGGACGCCGCAGAACCGACCTACTGCCCGACGACTTGCGCGGTGATATGCGTTCCAGATTCGCGTTCAAAACCTTCAATGGTTGGACCGATATGACACAAGTATGGGTGTTCGAGCGGCTCCACCTCTCTCCCTACACGACCTTGTACGTATTGTATTATCAGCACCACCGTATCTCGCTGATCCTCCGTCTGCCTACAGATATATGCCCGCCGGGATCCCGCACTGTGTAGCGAGTATGACCAACTGTATCGGTCTTGGCCATCATGGCGTACCGGCCAGCAACTTGTCGCACTGCGTCTTTGTCACCCTCCACAACACCGTTCTCTCTGAGTCAACGACCAACGCAGACCACAAACCTGCGCGGCGGTTCTTGATACGGATTTTCATTTTGTGGCGCTCGCTTTTGTCGATATCCGAAACGGTGGCGCAAGCGGCTGGAGGTCCTTGGACAGCGCCCGACGGCCAGGATGAGTGCACATCTCCCCGATGTCACTACATGCCACGGTGTGCTCGACCTTCTGGCTCTCCGGAGCTTTGTAGTGCTTTTCTTGGCTCTCAACGGGACCAAGTACGCCTACCTTGTCAACGGTAGGGAAAAGAACGTCCTTCCGATGGATGTAGAGACAGCTCGGGAGATGTCGCTGGTGTGGAAGCTGGCCCATAATATAGTGGAGCACATCACGCAGACGTTCGTCTTCGAAACCGTCTCGTCTTCGGCTCCGGTGGGCGTCCGGGATCCCTCTTCTTTTTCCGATGCTGCTGATGTGAGTACAAAATCGTTATTATGTTATTTTCTCCTATTAACTGTTATCTTCAGCTGGCGTTGGTTACCATGGCCGCGTCCATGTACCGATACCTGAAGGAAGTGACCTCGGAGGAGAAGAAATCCCTCCCTACGGGGTTCACTGCGGCGGTGTTCAAGACGCAGGTCGTTCGCATCCTCGTTATGTTCGATATGCACAAGGACATCGATGAATCCTGGCGAAAAAAGCCACCTCTTCAAAGACCCCGCGAAGGAAGACCTGACTTCGGGCTCGGTGCTATCACAAGAGTTCGTGCGTTTGGCGTCCGAATCCTCGTCTTCGGTACAGAATCCTATGCTCCAGCCGTGGGATGCATCCTCGCTCCCCTTCAGGCTTCGTCGTAACTAGATCTAAGTTATTGTTCGCTTGCATGGTGTGTCGTATTGCTTGCGTAGCTTGTTGTAGTGCTCCTTTGCTTGATCAGGTATATAACTGTATTTTTGGTTTGAATACTATCCTGCTTTGCTTTCGGATCGATTGTACCGCGCTCCGAATGTAATGTCACTCTCGACAAATAAATATGTTGTGTTGGATAGCCGACATAAAGAAACAATAGCTAAGCGGTAAACTATTGATCTGTATGCGATTCTATTTCAAACGGTTATGTGCTCCTAACGACGAGTGACAAACCCCACACCCTGGCTCACTGGACCACCAATTGCAATCAGCCTTCCACTTCGCGGCGGTGCCTGCTTGAACCCTAGTATTACCAACCACGTCGAACATAAACCAGGCACTGGGTATGTTGTATTCGCATCTGTCGATTTCGCTCTGAAGCCTGGTGTAGCATTCAAACGAGGTGTATGTGTCAGTCGCCGCGTTCTGATCATAATATATATATCCTCAGCGGTGACGGGGGCAACTAGAGGGCAACTCACACTGCAATTGTTCCGAAGATAGTACACTTTTGCTCCAGTCAGTTTCGCGCTGGCTCTTGTCCAGTTTCATGCCGCATACATGCTCTGCGACATCAGCAAGGCCCACCAGCTCGGAGTAAAAGGCACGGGGTCTCGTCGTCTCTGGATATACGAGCTTGAAAGCTAAGCCAAGTTCCACGCAAGACAGAAGGTTCATTCTAAAATCTTTCCACAGGCGACTAGCATCACCTTGGATCGCGTCGGTCAAAGCGAACGATTCATAAGATATAGAGTAAAACTAACAAAATACGGCCCGTCCCGGCTTTGATAATTGCGGAGCTGGCGCAAACTCGCTCTAGCTCATGCGGAACCTCTGAACATGGGTTAACATACGTGTGAGTTCAGTGCATACGCCCATACCTTTCATTGCTGGTAGATCGATGATATAAACTATTCCGTTTCCCCAATATATCTGCAAAAGGCGCAGCTTCACGAGCTCCCACCTAATAGTAACTTGGCCGGCGGTACTGGTTTGCTGTCTTTTTTCGGCATTGCGTTCACCCGGCGTCTTGCGTTTTGCGCCCGGCTCGTCGTCTGACGTCCACTCCGCGTCGAATCCGATGGACATCCCATCCCTGATCAGCCGTAGGCATTCATTGGCGCGGTCGACCGTGGTGATGTACTCTATCGTGAACGAGGGGACAGATACAGTGAATCCAGAAGACGCCATATAGGTCGGTGCGTATGAAGAGAATTGGGTGGGCGATACAAGTTCGTGCCGGTGGATACGGAGCGTGTGGCCTCCTGCGAACGATTATATCTGTTCGTGAACTGCGCCGGGCGACCTTCTGGAATTGATCTCTTCAAGCTAGCTCTAATTTGACTGCTAGAATAACATGGAGCAAAAAAAAAAAAAAAAAAAAAAAACAGCTAGCTATAGTTTGAATGCGAGAAGAGCGTCAGCTTCTATTCTGTCCAAAGGGTTTGACTTGCCTCCTCCCATTATACTTTCTAATAGCCTTGTAGCATTCCGCTGCCTCTAGATCTACCGACACTAGTCTCCCCTGTGTCTTCTCTTGTTGCATGCCTAGCTTATTCGACAAGTCGTCCACTCGGCGTCGCAACGTAACTTGGTCCCATGGATGTCAACGACAGTATGATACACAAAGACCCGAGGTGAGTTCCCGTCTCTTGGTTCTTGCCGTGTGCACACCGACCGTGGACGAGTCGTCCCGATTGTATGAGTCACGCTCGTTCTGAAGGATACGCGATGTAACTGCTGTTGCCGACTGTGTTTTGGATCCTGCTTCACCGGCCATATACCCTCTTGATGTTTCTGGAATATGTAGAAGCGCGCGTAACACGCTAGCCAGAACCTTCTGTGCGTCTGCACGATGTTTTCGAAGCTACGGGGCTACCGTTCCGCCTTTGCTGGCTCTCTTCTTCTTTGGTTTTCGCTGTCTAAATGTTAACTCTGCTTGCCTCCCGCAGTTTAACGCCGCATCTTCTAATCTATCTGGCTATGCTACTCCGCCTTTGCTGCCTCGTTTATTTGTTTTCGCTGTCTAAATGCTAAGTCTGCTTGCATCCCGCTGTTTGGCGCCACTTCTTCTCCACCTCCGTCGAACGGCGTAAACACACAGTCCAATCCCTCCCGCAATGCACTGGACTTTACGCACACAATGTGTTCATTTCAGAACACTACACCCTGGCTACCTTGTTTGCTTTATTTTTTATCACCAGCCAAACAATAAATCTAAGACTGCCACTATTGCCTGCCGGCGTTTGGCGCCACATATTATCCGCGTCCATCGAAAGGCGGACTTGAACCTTTCAATCTGAATTTTCCTGTAGTCTGTAGCATGCTGCGGCCCTTGCCTACCGGAGGTGCGTCTATCGAACATGGCTATTGTCCCTCTAATTGACCGTCGCCTTCTAGTCCCACTGCAAAACATTGGTCGCCGGAGGTGCGTCTATCAAACAAGCCTATAGTCTTTTCTCTCTCTAATTAACCGTCGCCTTCTAGTCCCACTGCAAAGTGAGTGGTCGCCGGAGGCGCGTCTATCAAACAAGCCTATAACCTTTTATCTCTCTAATTAACCGTCGCCTTCTAGTCCCACTGCAAATGATGTGATGTGTTGGTCGCCGACTATTCTGAGGTGCGTCTGCGAGGATATAAAAGTGCACCTATTTTTTTATTCTTGGTGTGTCCCGTCCCATCTATCCGAAACGTCCGATATCTGAGTCCACGCCTGCTTTCGCTATGCCCGCATCCTCTGCTCTGTTGAACGCTGGTTCCAGCGCGCCGTCCACCCCGCCTCCGCAGAACACTCAGGACACCCAGCACACCCCGCCTCCGCAGGGCTCTCAATCCGCGCCGCCTCCTCGGGACACCCAGCGCACCCCGCCTCCGCAGAACACCCGGTCCGCGACTCCGCCTAACGCCGACGCCTCCAACACCGACAGTCTCGTCACTGCCGCTGACGCTGCGGCCGCGCTGCGTATCCTTTCGGAGGACAAGATTCGATCCATAGGGCGCACCAGCACTCTAATCGGAACCAAGGATGGTCCAATTGCCAACCAGACTGGCGCTAGTCTCGTATTGAAGGCCAAGGTCAAGTTCCTGTCGAACAAGGCGTGGTCTCTCACTACTAGCGAGTGAGTGTGCCGCCTTAAGCGTCTCTGTCTACCTTGCCTAACCTTACCCTCTCAGCGGGAAGGCCCTCGAATTTACCGTTACGCTGACGCCCCGCTCTACATGGGCCTTCAACAACGGACCAGGCGGAAATTTTACCCAGATCGCCTGGAAGACCGGCAACAAACTTGTAAACAGCATTGAAATCACTCCCAACGCCAACACCGGCCAGTCTGAAGACAGCTGGACCAAGCTCACTCGCAGTGGATCGGAAATTGGTGTTACGTGGTCGGTCCAGTGGTACGAATCTTCTTCCTTATTGTCACCATTCTATTATTATTGTTTTTTCGCTTTTTCTGACCAACGCCTGCTCAGCTTCAAGAACAGTTTCCTCTATCCCCGTCTGGCCGAGTACGCGGTGTCAGGTCGCCCCGTTCAATGGGACACCACCATAGAGATACACGATGCTATTGACAAGCGCTGGGAAGTGAGAATATTCGCCTGTATGCATGTCCTGAGTTACGTCCTGTGCTTATTTTATTTTTCTGTTTTATTCGACAGGAATTTGCATTAAAACTGGTCGATATCTCTAAAAAGAAGAACACCAATGGACCCACAGCGTCGATGTTTCTGTCGGGCCGCAGGCCCGTATTTGTCTCGAATGCGACGACTATGGACGTAAGTCGCTTGTATTTCCTCTCTCCTTCGTGATATTGACATCCTCCTAGGAAGGCCGCGCGTCCGAATACGAAGAGAAATTCAAGCTACTCCGCTTCTTCGGTGACTCTGACCTCCGCTACAACCGAGTGCCGGAAGTTGTCGTCTATAATTCTGTCACCAAGAAGTTCTCCCCGATCTTGTTCCACCATATTCATCGCCTGGGACAAGGCCTGGTCATGAATATGACCGTCGCGCCCATGGTGAGTTCCTACCGTCTTCTGCGTCTCTCACCTCACATACTAATTTCTTTTCCGTTCAGGTGTTCTCGCACAGCAAGCAGCTGAGTTGGGACTACCGTCTGGTGAATATAACCATTCTTGGCCGGGTTAGTGTGTCTTCCATTAGCTTCTGTAGTGCTCTCACTCTTGTGTACAGCGCGCCGACGACTCGCTGGCGAGCCCTACCAAGTATGTCGTCAAACGCAAAATCATCGACCTTTCCCTGGACTCGTCCGATGAGGAGAAGCAGCCTAGCCCCAAGAAGCCGTCTGCGAGCAAAGGCAAAACCTCTGCCGATGCAAAATCCGTAGCCCAAGCTGCGTAGATGACGGTGGCTGTAGGCCGTGTTGCTATAGGCCAAAGTGGTGGTGATTTCTTGATCAATCGTGTCGCGTATTCCCAAAATGTTATATGGCAGACAACACAGCGTAAAATGTAGTATATAGTGCAAGAGAATGTTACCGAGTCTTGTTCCGCTTCGACACAGGAATTTGAACGACAGACACATTCTGTGGAAAAAGGGAAAGGTTCGGCACCTGCCGCTTGCGGCCTTATCCCAGATCATATCTCAGTGGGTTCTTACTAGTCTTATAGCAATCACGACCGACTGATTACGCAATTGCGTGGCTGTGCCACCAGGTGTTCTTTCCTTTGTATGATACCGCAGCTGGAAGGTGCTGGATAAATCAGAAAATATTCATGTGTATACAGGAGGCATATATAATCATTTCCTACTGTGACAGTCAAGCCATACAGGGCGCCAATACCTCAATATGAGATCAGCCTGAAATTTGATCAAAAAATTTTTGCCTTGACAAGTTGATCACATATCGTCGCAAGCACTCGATGAGCTGCTTAGAGGTGAGTGAAGACCCTGACTATTTTCGAGTTTTCTATGTCTCCAAATATTTCTAGATTTATTGCTGCAAACTATGCGCCGCAATGCGGTGTTCAAAAATCAGTCCGTGTCTTCCTGATGGGGTCGTGATTACTAACAGACCATATACATATAGTTACTTGTTCGTCATCTGTTTCTGGTCTGTAACAGAGACTAGGTTCTTACCCAATTCACATAAAAATAGATAGATATACTCAGCTAATTTATGCCGAATTAGTGGTAGAAAAAGCAGTAAAAATAATACATATTCAGTGACATAGGTTTGCAGGGCGTTTTTGGGTATCAATGCAGTTTACAGGCATCTAGACACATCCAAATGATGTTGCTTTTTGCCTGGTAATGCTATAATATGTTCTGAAAGATGTCATAGAGTCAGAATCCTCAACAATTTGGTCTATCATGCTTGTAAACACATCGGGACAATGGGCAAATACAGAACATTGTGATATTTGAATCCAGCGCTGAACTCATTGCAAATCAGACTCTATGACATTTTTAGTAATGTGTCAATGCCTTCCTTGACCAAAATCTATGTCGTTTCAACAAGTCTATATGTCTATAGACAGCATTGATTCTCAAAATGCTCCAAACCCATGTCACTGAATATATATATTTTTGCCACTTTTTTTCTATCAAAAATTCGGCATGAATTAGCCGAGTAGATCTATCCAATTTTTATGTGAATCAGGTAAGAACTGACTGAGATATTGGGAACTCTTTGAAAACATCCCAAAACAGAAAATTTCTGTTCGCACCTTCAGTACTACCAATAGCTGTAATATACTGTATAATATATAAGGTGCAGAGACAGCCTACTTGACTTCCATATTCACCTGGATGCAATCGGAGGAAGAGCTGGAGAGCAAGTAAGAACAACTTGACAAAAAAAAGGCACCCACATTCTTTCCATGGTATCCTCGACATTGTGGAGCAGATGGACAGTATGTGGAGGGAACATCGACGGCATTGCATTGTAAAGTCCCAGAGACGCTGTGGAATAAAGTGAAGAGACGAGAGATGAACGAGAGATGAAGTTGAGAAATAGGGGCGCCGGGCCGGCGAAACCCGGGACGACTCATTCGCCGGACGCAGGCCTGGACGATCGACGATTCGAAGATGAACGAGTAATTCCTTTCTGGAAGTTTTTTCTCCGTTGCTTTGAAAACTGCACATATTTTGATTGAATTCTATAATGACTTGAGTATCACAATCTACGACACAAATCTGTCAACGAGAATACTACGGGAATCTACGCTTGAGCTTTGACGGCAGGAGAGGCAAAAGGGTAGTCTGTGTATCCTTTAGGGTCGATACTCCCAGGCGCATAATACAGCGCGCGGTCTCCGACTGCGAGCGGGATGTCATGAATAAGGCGATACGGAAGGTCGGGCTTCAATTGGGTGTTATTTGGCCGCGCACTTCTTTCAAGACTAGACACTCACGTTGGCAATATAGGGTCGGGCGAACGCGACCAAATCACCTTTGTCCTCAGCGACAGCGATGGCGGTTCGCGCGGGTATAACCTCCGGCGCTGATGAAGGGCCTGTCTCCCCAAATTTCTCGCAGGAAGTCATTCGAATGGCCCTCTTTCACCGCCGACAGGGTTGTGGCGCCGTCCACCCGAGGCTCGACGACATGAAGGTACGCGAGATCCGGGAAGCGACTGCTGAGCTGGGTAACAAGGTAGGTGTAGGTAGGCCTCGGGTCGCCACTAGCGAAATGCATATCTGGAAGCCAGTTCAGCAATGCGTGATGGGAAGGAAATGGAACTCGTACCCAGAACAGTTCCCCACGGACTGACTCGGAACGCGGTCTTCTTCTGTCCAACAGCTTTGACGACGGCGTCCACCACTTCGAGGGGGAACCTAGCGCGATTCTCGATGGAGCCACCATAAGCGTCGGTGCGGGTGTTGCTTCCGTCGTGCAAGAACTGGTCGAGCAAGTAGCCATTTGCCGCGTGGATCTCGACGCCATCGAACCCTGCTTTGTGGACGGCGTTCGACGCAGCTTGTGCATACAGCTGGATGAACTCCTTGAGCTCGTCCACGGTGAGAGGGCGGGGCGTCCTTTCTCCGGTGAGCGGAACGTCAGACGCGAGACGTAGGGGATATTTGCCTCTGCAGGATCTGAATAGTTGTAGAAGGCTCGGCCCAGCACCCACAGCTGGAGGTACATGAAAGATCCCTTTGCGTGCACTTTATCCGTGATCTTCGTAATGGGAAATGAATAAATGGCAATTATTGACGCTGCGACGGAACACGGACCTTTTTCCAGGCGGCTATCTGGTCGTCCGACCAGATTCCAGGAGCGCTTCTAGCAGCGCCAGCACGTTCCGCGATGAGAGTTGCCTCTGAGATGATGAGACTTCCAGGTGTGCCGGAGCGCTGCTCGTAGTACTCTGCGACGTGGGGCAAAGGTGTGTGGTTGTCGTCGGCGCGGAATCTGGTGGCAGGCGCAAACACAACCCGATGAGCGAGCTGGATATTTTCGATTTGGATGGGTTGGAAGAGCTTTGGTGTAGACATTGGGTGCTGAACGAGTAGAATTGATTGAGGGATATCGTCCATGGCTTCGTCGCGAACCTTTTATAGTTCTGCTGGTACTGCGACCATGTCCTACTTGGCCAGGTGCACATCAGCTCTAGACCGGCGGACTTGTTCGGACTATAGCTGATTTCAGAGTTGCGAAGTCGACGATTAGAAATGAGCTTGGTGAGCGGGTGCTTGCTGACCGCGCCCACCGGCGCTGTTTCTTCTGTTCCTTCAAGATTCCGAATGTTAGCTTATTCAGATGTGTCTCGCGTTTGTGATGCGGAGCCGCTGAACCAGCGTGCTTGGTAAAAAACGACGAACGGACCGATCAAGTCCGTCGATGATTCCGCCCAGAAAGGAAATCGATCCCAGCGAGGAGGACCAAAAATTGACGCCGATAAATCATTCACCAAGAGGCGGAGAGCATGGAATTCAGGGGATCGAGGTCGAACGTTTTTACCGCGCGCGCGAGACCAGCTTCATTCGACCAGGATTCCGTGGGTCGGGAAGGACTACAGTTGAGTAGGCCGAGCGGGGTCGACATGGATGACTGCGCGACCGATACAGCCTGGTGCGGACGTCGCAGACCTCTGGACGCGATGCGAGGACTCGGAGAGCCGAGATATGCAGATCGATTGATAGGGACTTCGGGCTTTGTTAGACTGGATCACGACGATATCGTGTTCCCCCCTTAACCCAGAAAAAACCCGGCAGGAGGTAATAAGCCAGAGATGTTCCCGTGTTCGCTGACGGCGGGGAATGCGGCGAGGAGGAGGAACAGCGGGCTAAGGAACAGGCGTCCCAACCAGGCTCACGCAGTCCACCTGGATTTCCCCGTCGACCGTCTCCATCGCTCTGGACCATATGCATACTCCTCGAATACAAGGCGCCTCTCCTCATGCGCATTCGGCATGCCAGTCTCCGCAGCGGCGGCGAACCTGGCGATGATAGCTGCTTTTAACATCTTTTTCCGATAATGTTCCAAATCGAGCCGCCATCGAATAACCGGGCGTCTGGGATGCGCCGCAAGCGCAGTATCGAGGTTGGTCAACAACGCTGCGTTTAGGGTGCCGCCGTGGCGAGGCATAATCTCAAACGAGATGATGAGGCTGGTGAGGAGCGGGCTCGTTGTAAGCGTGGACGAAATAAGGTCCCAAAACCGAGGGCTCGCATTGTAAAAAAAAATAAGGGAGAAGTGGATGGAGCGGAGCAAAGGGAGTGTGGGTGGGAGGACGGTTCCGTGGATACCTAGTCTTCTGTAAACATCTAAGTTGAAAGAAGTTTGGGAGACATACGTTCTAAGTGAAGATGTTCTAACGTGGACGCAGTTGCAACTAGGAGCTTCATACCAGCCGCATTGTCAAGGGAGGGGATGGACAAGAGGCGCAGCGTGCTGGTGTACCACTTGAATTGCGGCTGTGCAATGAGGTCGCAGACCTGACGCACAGGCCCAGCGTCGTCGACGAATAAATCTTCTACTTTCGGCTTATGTTGAGGGTTATCCGACAGTAACCTTGGATTCTCTTCAACGCCCGACTGGCTGAAGGAAATTACGGGAGCGATAGTGAGAAATCCCTGGATTGTAGCTGCCGGGATTCCATTCCAAAGGAAGACATTGAGCTCGCGGAGAGGTTGGCGCGCAAGAAAGTCCAACAGCGCCGAGGTGAATGTGCCACTCTTGGGGAATGTTCCACCCAGGATGCACTGGCGCACATTCACCATCTTGCCGAAGATCAGGTGGAGGCTATGAGATATTTTCTCGATGCTAGCCTCATCTACGAGCCAATCAACCCTGATGACGAGGCGGGTAATAAAGGCCGCAATATGAGGCGACTCCTCGAGAAGAGTATGGGCTTCCTCGATATTTTGTTTCACGGTGAACGAGCGGAGCAGGATGCGCTGGCTCGCGTCGCGAAACGGGGATCCAGCGAGCGCTAATGCCTTCAGCGAAGGAATATCTTCAATTTCATCGACGATGGCATAAACAAGTTCTTGGGGAAGGAATGCCATGACTTGGATGGTTTTGAAAGCAGACATGAATTAGAAAAGACAGAAGTCCTCCCAATGGCGGAACAATGTAAGAGTAAAGGTTGCCAAACACTCGCAGCTGGCTAGGGTTAGGGTTAGCCTCACACCTCCGAGTCGGCACTCAACCGTTTTCTTCATTGACTTTGCCTTGCAATGGACTCGGGACTAGATGACTCGGACTGGATACGGTCGGCTCAGAACTGCTCAGAACCGCTACCGGAGAATCGGTGTACTTGTGATTCAGATTGCCAATTTTTACCTTGACACTTGCTCGACGGCACCGCAACTTCCTAGTCAATAAAATCATGCACATCTCTGTCAATGCTTCCTCAATTTACTCTTCAAACCTGGACCCGCCATGCTCGAATTACTTCCCCCAGAAATCTTCGCCCGAGTCCTCGAGATCGCAATCGACACCTGGGGAATCGGTTTCCTCCCCCCGATATGCCTCGTCTCCTCGACATGCTACGACGTCGTGGTATCGACCCCCAGTCTCTGGGGTATCATCGTTGTTGACCGACAAAGCTCCCTCTCGCTGCTCACCCAACAGCTGGTTAAGGTGAAAGCGGCCGATATCCGGCTCTCGTTCTGTCGCAAAGGGTGGCGAAATCGCATCACCGACAAGCACTCGAGGCGCTTCATGGCGAGTCTCGCGGCCCTGTCACACAACTGGGTCCGCGTGGACATGCCGACGAACCTGCTGGGGCTGACACGGTGGTTGGACATGTGGCGGGTGGAGATCCTGTCGCTTCGGTATCATGGCGGCTCCAAACTCAACGTCGCCGACACCTCTCTCCGCCGACAAATTCTTTGATTCAGAGACGGCGGCATACACCCACCCGAACCTGCACTCCTTCACGGCTTCGGGCCTGCCAGAAGAATGGACCACGCGCTTCCTCAGCTCGCGCATCTCCTACTTCTCCATCAGTCGTCTTGTCCGCATCCCCGTATCGACGGTCCAGCGCTACCTCTCTCTCGTCCCACACGTTCCACACCCTCGACCTCGAGAACATCTCCTTCCTTCCGCTCTCCGCTGCCGCCCACCGAACTGTCCACCTCGCCATGCTCACCAACCTCGAGCTCGTGGGCGTCCAGGATCTGACACCGCTCCTGCTGAATTTGAGAGCGCCCGCCCTGCGCACGCTCCGCATCCGGAACTGCATCGGCCAAATGGGCTCCGTCCTCTCCCAATGGAGCCAGGCGGGCTACCTCCCCGCCCACCTCCAAAGTCTCGAGTTGTCCCACTGCTTCTCCACGGCCTCGTCCTCGCCGGACTCGGAGTCGGAGTACATCCCTCTCCTCATCGGCTGGCTCGCGCGCCTCCCCGCCCTCCTCCGCCTCACTCTCTCGCACCACGCCGAGATCGCGGATCCCATCTCGCCCGACTCATCGCTCGACACAGATCTGTTCAGGGCGCTGGCGTCCCCGCACGGCGCGGGCCCCATCGTGGGCGGATGGCTGTGCCCGTCACTCATCCACCTGTGCCTCGACACCGCCCTGCGCAGCGTCGCGGAAGTCCTCCCCATCGCGCAGGCACGCGCGCGCGCGCCCGGTGGTGAGGGAGAGCGGCGGCCTGCGACGCTACAGTCGCTTCAGGCCCAGCTGTGCTCGAGCGGCTCGGACGCGGAGCTCGCTGAGTTGCGCAGCTTCTTTGCGGAAGCAGAGGACGTGCGGTGCGTGTGTTTGGGGTGTAGTTTCGCTCTCTGCAAGCAGTGCGTATACCTATACTGAGTGCTGCCCTTTCACGATACTGATGAGTTCTTGCAGTCTGATTCAGTTGAGCTGGGCGGCCGTTTTGAATACCTTTTCGTTTGCGTGGGGAAAGTCGGTCGTGCTACGCAATTCACGAATGATTTTTTTCGCGATATCCCTCAAATATCCCTTCCGGGAATCTGTATTGAAAGCCGCCATCTTTCTCTCGTTTCCCATGTGCTCTCGAGGTCCATAGTCCTTTGCGTACGCTGGGAAGTCTTCATCGGCAGTTTGTGATCCCTTTGTCGTCGTCAAACTTTCTTCATCTCTAAGTACAGACCGAATGTTCGCTCGTTTCTCGTTCTACTGCCGTCGCCGAAGACCCGGGTTTGGAGCCGCGGGGAAGATTGAGCCAGCGAAGGAAATGCACGTTTGAATTGTGCATGCCGTGTTCTGGGAGGAGGTAGGCAGGATGTATGTACGATGTCGACAAGATTTTTTGTAAGAATACGGTGAAGAAATCATTGAAATGAAAACAATGGAACAGGGTTGTTTGGTAAAACGTCGATGAATCCAACTCACATATGAGCGTGCTACCACCATACCTTCAATATAACGAGGTACGAGTTCAGTACACCATACCAGTTCGATGGATTTTTTGACTCGGAGACGGAGTTCTGGTGGGCACCGATGATGCTACCACTCGGTAATCGCTGTCTTACTGTTTAAGAGTTTAATTTGAAACTATGCAGAATCAAGAAACGAGATGGGCGTACAGTGCGGTCGTATCGCATGCGGATCATAAGACCTAACCCTCATGACTACCAAAAAAAACCTCGAGGACTCCAGTGCCACTCAATCCAAGGAACTTGTCATGCATATAAGCACTGAATCTGATGTGATCCTGAGGAGGGCGATCCGGTAGCCCACGGCAATTCACCCGCCGCAGACACGGAAATTTTTCGCGATATGTGGCATCGTTAAACCAGGGAAGAGGGACCGACGGGGCCGTTCGCCAAATTATCTGGTTGAGGGAGATGGCCATAAAACATGAGTCGGAGGATCTCGATAGCGGGGACTGTTTCAGGCAAGGCCCTCGACAGTGGAGTAGAGGTTTGGCGGCAGGCCCTGCGCTGAATCTCAGGTAAATATGCAGTTCAAGCACCCTCAGAAGTGGAAGACGTGGAAGGTCGAGACTGGTTTGGAACCCTTTGGATAAGGGTTAGTTAGGAAACGATGCGAGTAAAGACGGAAACAGACATCCGCATCGGAGCTCCAGATGGCGTAGGGTGCTAGCCGTGGCTGCGATAAACCGTCGAGACTCCACATGTGTGTATGGGTCCATCCCTACCGCCAGCCATTTGATGTTGTCCAGATATCCACGGGTGCAGGTATCCGGGAGAATTAACTCGGCAATCCCTTGGACGTTACGCAGGGTGATTGCTCTGTCCGCAGAGTGGCAGGACGGTCGGGAACGTGTGATTCGCTGGGATCAACCCTGATATTGTGGAGCCCGAACTTTGTATAGGAAGACAGCGCAAGGACGATGAAAGAAGGAGGTACATCGATAATTCCGTGCAAATTCAATGACCAAAGGTTGGTAGAGGTCATTAAATTATGAATCGCGGACTGGAGGGGCAGCGTCACATCATCCCATCCGAGAAGTCCGAGTATGAGTGGACCATTGAACTCAAACACTCGAGGTGGTGGAATGAGGGGAGAATAGATTGCGAGCAGATTGCTTTGCGGAGCGAAAGATTCCGCTTCCAATGGGTCTAGGTGGACTGTCAAATCACGCACATAGCGTGGAATATGAGATGCCACCGCGAAAAAGGCCTCGGCCACCGAGACTGAAAATCTGGGTGGGGAATCCGAATGAAGCCGAATGACCAACGAGCGAAATATCAATCGTTGGCTCGGCACGACTAACGAGGAGGAAACGAGGGCGCATGCGCGAAGGTTCTCCACATCCAGGTCGTCAAATATCAGCTCGATGAGTTCCTGGGGTAGATGAGAGAGCATGTCCGCTCAACTTGAACCTCGATGGTGGTTGGGAACAAAGAGATATCGGCAACCCTGCCGAGATGATGGGCGCAGACTTCCGGAATTTATGCTTTCACTCCTGGATTTCCAGGTCTCCGCTGACTCCACTTATCCAAATTGCACTGCTGAAGTTTCCCGAGTCCTTTGCCAGAGACTTTGCTCCCTGCTGCTCCTCGAGCAAGTTGAGCGCGATGCTCTCTGATTTACCCCAGGAACTCCTCGAGTTGATCTTTACTGCCTTGGACCAAGAGAGCCTTCGTGCATGCGCCCTTGTTTCCTCACCTCTCGTGGCACCGAGCCAGCGATCAATATTTCGCTCACTGGCCATTCGGATTCCAGACGGAGATATTCCCCAAGGCTCGACTTTTGTGGTTGGAAAACTGAGAGGCCTCCTCTCCTCTGCACCCCATGTTACGGGCTATGTGTCGTGAGTTGAAGGTCCGGCTCGAGGACGAAGAAGCTCTCTCTTCGCAAAACGGCGTGCTTGCATCCATCCTTCCCTCATTCCCCCACCTCGAGTGTTTGAGTATCAAGGGCTGGTTCGGACCTATTCGATGAATGATATGACACTGCCCCTGCAGTCTGCGGTTGAGGAATTAATGACCTCCTCCAACCTTCGTTCACTGGATCTGGAAGAAATTCTCGATATACCATCTTCTTTCATCGTCCTTAGCGCTGTCTTCACTACGGAGGCTCGGGCTCCCGGACAGTATCACTGTTCAGTCCAGCGAAATTCACATCCCCAATCGTCCCGTCACTCTGCGGACAGAGCAAATCATCCTGTCGACCCAATATTCCAACGTGAAATCGGTCGTCGATTTAATTCTCCCGAACATTCCCAGACCTGGATATCTAGACAAAATCAGGTGGTTGGTGCTTGGAATGCACCAAGACATACACGCTGAATCTCTCCGGTTCATCGCTTCTACGGCCAGCACCCTACGCCGTCTGGAGCTCCGATGCGGAGGTCTGTTTCTGTCTTTCGTCGGATCGTCCATCCCCTAACGCGCATTTAAGTGTTTCAAACTCCTCTCGACCTTCCCCGTCTTCCGGTTCTGCGGGTGGCTTGAACTGAGGATTTTCCTCACTTCAGCGCAGGTCTGCCGCCACACCTGTACCCCGCCGTCGCGGCCTTGCCCACAACGGTCCCCTCTATTGAGGTCCTCTGCCTCACGTTTTACGGCGCCCTTCCTGACGAAGAGGATTGGGGGGGCGACCACGCCGGGCCTCTCCCCTTGTCGATGACGCCTGCGCCTATCGCGCCAAAACTTCCGTCTCTGCAGCGAGTGCACTGCCACGGTGGCCGGATTGGCTCATCCATGAAGAGGACCGCGCCACCTTCAGTGCATATGTCCTCGGAAAATTCCCCGGATTGCGGGGCACTGGAATCCTCGAGATTTCGACTGGTAGTAAGAGCCCGCCGGGATTTGATTGAGCTGCGTGTGGTCTGCACCACTCACTGGCATGGTGCCGGCCTCTATACCCTCGCCACCCTCTCGACGTCGTGGAACGGGCCGTCCACGGGCTGATGTGGCACCACAAGCAGTCTAAGCAGTCTGTACACCGCCTAACGACGAGCAGTAGCCGGACGATGTATCCCCCCGCGCGCAGGACACATATAAGGGCAAACCACTTCCGCCGGCCCTGCGCTGCACGTCGCCTGCCACCTGGGGCTCGCCCTCGCCATCGTAACTTAGGGCGAAATTCGCCAACCCAGTTTTACGAAATGCACACCCGCCGCTCCCGTGAACATACCAGAGAAGGAGGCCAGACAGAGGCCACGGGCAGCCAACATCGCGGAGGATCACACGTCGCTGCACTGTGGGCTCACGAGAACTCAGCATCCTTTCGAGGGCGCCGGACCTCATTCTCAGCACCAGGACCGCGGGTCTCAATCCTAATCGTGATCATGTACGACATGGCTGGGATTTGGATGCGTTGGATGTGGACGAGGCGACGCAGGGACCTGGTCGGCGTCATTTAGGTGGTCCTCATCAGCATGGGAAGGCCCTTCATGTCCTCCGGGTTTGGGAAAGGAAGAGGATCATAAGAAGGGCTGGGGATTAAGTGGGGCGTGTTCTGGCACATTGCAATCGCAGGGCGTTCCGCCCAGCTTTATCGGTTACGAGTGGATCGTATTCTATCTCCCTCGATGGACCTCATGAACAACGAACGATTTTCAGCATAAGTAATCCAATTAGTGATGTGTCCGTATATGTAGCGTGATAATAAATACAGAAAACCTATACATTGGGATCCGGAGGCTGGTTCGGGATACAGACGGTGGTCCCAGGCATGAGCCGGTCACAATTGACCTTCGTGTTGAATTTCTTGAAGTCGTCCAGAGAACATCCGTGCGTGCGTGAGATCTCCCAGCAAGAGTCGCCGGGCTCGACCAAATATTTCGTAGCGTATGGGGGACAGGGATTTGTCGGCGCAGCCAGGCCGGGAGATAAAATGAGGCGCCAGACGAGCAAGAGCATGACACCGATGAGGAGGAAGAAAGGGAAGAGCGTGCGGTAGGCACTGGCATTGAGGCTGCTGGTATACCTTCCGTTCTGTGGAGGCTTAGTGTCAGAAAAATTCAGCAAGTGGCAACTAACGGCGGCTCTGTTGCGAGGGCCTGGTACCCGTCTGCGCGTCGAGGAGCGGCTTCGATGTCTTCATCTGGTGGGTAGCTGGAGGAAGCACCGTCGGCGCCAGCGCCGTCTGAGACTATATAATGTTATAGTCAATGTGGGAGTACAGAAAGCAGAAGCCTACCTCTAGTCATCTGGCTGAACTCTGCGCCTTGGGCGCCTTGCCATACCGCCCCGCCCCGATCCTTGAAATAATAGCGTCCGGTGTCGCTGTCATACCCGATGCGTTCCATTCCCTCGGGAAGCCGATATTCATCCTAAAGAGAGGTCAGGGATGGACGTATAAAATAGAGTACAGCACAAACACTGTCGTACTGGGTCCATCTGCCCATTGTCGTCGTCAGAAGAGAAATGCTGCGCTGTGGCGCCGGAATTCGCCGCGGCTACGCTGGTGACGTGATCGTGATTGCAAAGCATGCGTGATACCACTACACGTAATGCCGCCTTTTCAACTTGAACTTCAAGTTTTGAAGTCAACCAAACGTGTTGTTCTGGTCTCCTGACTTCGTTCCAGCATTCGTCCTTCCTCCTCTGGTGTCTGAATAAAGTTCTCTCAAACGGCCTACGGGCCTCCGGGCCCGTTGGCGCCCATCATCAACCCCAGATCATCTGACTCTGGGGTACGCATGGTTCGCCAAGTCTCATCTTCGCCATACCTTTGATCAATGTTGGTAGCCGCTGCCCATATAAAACCTGCCTGAAGATCTCTCGAATGCCGTGGCCTTTTTTCTCTCGCCCCGACTGTTGAACTCATGACACGCCTCACGTCGCTCTTCGTCGGTCTCCTGGCTGCTGTCTCCGCTAGTGCTTCCCCTCCAAGCGCAGCCTTGAACCCGCCAACCTTCTTGGTGAAATCATCGATGCCCTAGGCATTGGTCTCGTCACCCAGATCAACGCCAGCATCACGGTGAGGAACTTGGTCAGGACGACTGTGGGTCGATTTACCGAGACTGGCGTATTCAGCTCGACACATTGACCACCAACCTCCTATCGTGAGCATTCCTTTTCAGCACGAATTCGTACTCCATCTAATGTCCTCTCCAGGATCAACTTCGAAGGTGCCAACGGCCGGACATTGGCATAATGTGCTCTCTGTTGACGTCCTGTTTCCTTCACTCAGCTCAGAACCCGCTCATCTTCGAGCTCACGCTCGACAGCGTGTCCAGCACAGCGGGGATCAACGGCACTGTCTACGCCACGTTCAACCACACGTTCGCCACCCCCGTGGTTGTCCCTCCCTGGGCAAGGCCAACTCCGGCGTTGTCCCCGACGTGCTCCTCACCCAGGGCGCCATTGCGTCGCTTGATATCATCCCGCTGGGCTACTTGGACCTCATCAATGTCGACGTTAACCTGAGGTATGTCGCCACTACCTCGATCTTAGACCGCTGTGGGCCCGTCTCATCATCGCGCTCAGGGCCTTGACCATCGGAGGGAAGCTCGGTATACCCTTGACGATTTCTGGGTTGCACCAGACCAACGTGTCCACGACGTGCGTGCTCTGCATATTCCGAAATCGTTCTTTTTTGCTAATAGTGTGTCAGGTATAACCTGGACTTGAGCTGAACTCGTACGCAAGACTACGATGCGTTATGATTTTTTTGGGGGTACTAGGTTTGCATGTGAAATAAATGAGTGCGGATCAATATTGATTTCAGTACAAACGACTTGATCCGATGGCGATTCTGCTCTTTTCCATCTTCTCGCATGGCCACCGAACGAGTTGAAACGACCGTTCTAGTGGGTCATTCTATCTGCACATGTGAGGTCATGGCTGGCGCATGAGCTCTCTGGCTTGCTCCTGTGTGGAAAATACACCACGATCAGAAACAGACGTCGCGACTCGCGCAACTTGGGACTCCCTCGAGACTTGCGGCCAACTTGAGTCCAACCTGCGGCCGGACCGGTTTATGCTCTAGTAAGTTTATTCTTGGTTCGACGACCTGAGCGCTGGATCCGTGCGTTGCTGTCTGCCCATGTGTGCGAGCGATAATTCTGCGCACAGATGATCGGAGTGCCGAACTGTGAGCGAGTCAACAGTAAAACCGAAGTTAAAGCTCGCCCAGTGACTTTACAACCGCTTCTGGGCATAGGGGCGGAACGAGAGCTTCTCGAGGATCTCGGAGCTTCACTTCAAATTCTAGTCACCTGTCCATTCGAACCCAGAACATGTGGCCAAACAGCGACTGACTTCGGCATTACCTTCGCTCGTCCTCCGAGTCCCATCAGCGAGCCTAAATCACGGCTTTCGCCAGAATGATCATTACCGCCCGATGCCCCCGAATTTGGTCTCAACAACCCGGGGGACGAAGGAATATATGGAATGCCAATTTTTTCCTCAAGTTCCGCCTTCCCAAGCTGGTGGTATGTCTTGTGCCAACGGCGATACAATTTACCAGTAACGTTGAAGACATTTAATTTCGTGATGCGAGCAAAATAGGTCCGACTACTGGCGCCGCGCCTCAAATGGCATCGCTCCCGACGTTATCCCATAGAATTGAGGGAGAGAATAGGCCATACCGTGATTTATCCAGCGAAGGTATATAAACCTGTCCTGCTGCATGTTCCAACTAACGTTGTTACTCAGGCCTCAAACCAGAACCACAAGCAACTCGTCATGGGCATCCGCGTCGCATCTCTCATCTTCCTTCTCGGCGCCTCCTTCGCCGCGGCACAGTGCCCCCAGGTCCACATCTTTGGTGCGCGCGAAACTACCGCGCCCCCAGGATACGGCACTGCTGGTAGCGTTGTTACGAACATCCAGAACGCGTTTCCCGGCGCGACGGCCGAGGTTATCAACTACCCCGCGTGCGGCGGGCAAGCATCCTGCGGTGGCGCCTCCTATGCCAGCTCGGCCACACAGGGCGTAGCTGCTGTTGCGAACCAAGTGAACTCGTTCAACTCGCGCTGCCCGAGCACGGTTCTTGTTCTGGTTGGCTACTCTCAGGTGCGTATTCTGATCTAGTCGTCGGCATGTTCTCAATTGCAAATGTGAATGCTAGGGTGGTCAAATCATGGACGACGCCTATTGCGGCGGAGGTGACACCAACGAGGGGATCACCAATACTGCTATTCCGATTTCAACCGCGGCACAGGCGAAGATCGCTGCTGCAATCCTCATGGGTGACCCCCGCCACATCCCTGGCCTTACTTACAATGTCGGGACCTGCCAAGCCTCCGGTGTACGTTACTCCTTCTCGACTCACTTGCTCTCAATTCTGAATGCAAATTGTTCTATAGTTCGCGCCGCGTCCGGCTGGGTTCAAATGCCCCTACGCAGCCAACATCCAGTCGTACTGCGATGCGGCGGACCCGTACTGCTGCAACGGCTCCGACGCCAACACGCACCAGGGCTACGCAGTCGAATATGGCTCCGTCGCGCTTACGTTTGTGAAGAACAAGGTCAACGCCATGCTCAGTGGCGGCGGCGGCGGGGGCGGGGGCACGACGCCCCCGGTCACAACCACGACCACGACCCCTCCCGGAAACACTGGCGGGACAGCGGCTCACTGGGGCCAGTGCGGAGGTAAATTTTCTATCGAACCCATGAAATTATGACTAACTCTTGGTTATAGGCCAGGGCTGGACAGGACGTGAGTATTTATATTCTTTGTCTGGATTGATATTTTATCAATGTGTCCACCTTTTCAGCCACGGTCTGTGCTGCGCCTTATACGTGCCAGGCGGCCAACGCATTCGTAAGTTGTAGTTGCCACTCCGGACCAGGAACTAATAAATTATTTAGTACTCGCAATGCCTGTAGTAGTAAAACGACTTGTTATTTTTTGGCTCACAGAATGTTGTGCTGTTGTAATTCAACTGTCAAATACACCCCACAGAGCCGTATTGATGAAAGGTTCAACATTATTCCCTTTGGGACATGCGTAAAACAGTTGATGACGCGGGTGCACGTGCAGGTTGGACTGACATCACAGCCTCATCCTCTGACGCTCGCTCCACTTGCGGCGCGCGGTATAAAGGCCATGGTGCAAAGTCTGCACCCCCACACATCCCACCCAGCTTCCTCAGCGGCTACTAATACCGTTAGACCTCCACAAAAATGACAATGGATACTCACGTCAGGCGGGGCCACCCCAGTGAGTTCAGAATTTGAACTTCATGCATTATTTTCTGACAGTCGAGTAATCAAGTCACCTTCGGACTCATAATTCTTTTTGCGATTATTGAGGTCAGTTCAAAATCAAAGTCAACGGAAGGAAGGAGCTGACATCGTGCACTCTGTAGCTCTCCCTCTCCGCTTGGTTAACGTCGCAGTTCAACCGATTCGGGAACGAACAAACCCTTACTGAGCGCGACCGCGTACATTTCACACTCTTCGCGTCGACATGGACCGTTGTATTTTCGGCACTATTCTTAATACTGTTCGCACACTCGCCGAACGGCTCGATGCTCACTTCCGTTCTCGCCCATCTCGTATTGTCAGTTGTTTCAACTCCGCATATTTTTCCGAGACTCACACTATCACAGCCTGAGTCTTACATGGATAATCTGGACCGCGGCAGCCGCAGCCATAACCGACATGCTCGGCGGCGGCCTGAACTGCAAGCTGCAAGACGCCTTCGTATACTGTAATCACCTCAATGCGTTGGAGGCGTTTGCGTGGATAGAGTGGTGAGTGCTCCCTGCAAATAAATCCCTTTGAACTTGATACTGAATGGGTTAACGCAGGCTTCTCGTCACATTCGCGATTATTGTCGTTATCATACGCGGTGTCACTTCATCGCGTCGGGGAGATGGCTATCGCGGCCATCTCGTGTAGTTTTCGCTTCCGGAAGTTTTCTTAATCTTCAGTCCTGTAAATGTAAACTCATGTACGATGCTCTCTGTAATCTCCATCGCGCAATATAATGTATACCCACTGTTGTAGTTCCGGTAGACAGGGCTGTAGTGCGGGATGATTATTGTCTCACAGGCTTTGAGCTATGTCGCCCTTGGAAACGCTGGAAAGCGCGTCAATAGACCTGACACCGTACACGTTGATTCTGACGCGTTAAATCATTTATTTGCGTAATACGTCGACTGTGACATACGCGAATGAATCAGCACATGTCGTGACCTGTTGTGGCCTGTCAAAGCGAATACCCGTACGCGTCTGACTCCGACTCGTATCTGTACCACCTGCACCTTCTGAGCGCGCCGTTCTGTAACTATTGCCATCCGACACGGCTCCTGTATATTTGAGATCATGTCGCAAGAGGTACGTTGTCGATTTGCCTCCGTGTAAGCGAGTCGCTAATTACAGATCGTAGAGTGATAGCGGCTTCGATGGGGTCGAGGATTTTGCAAATGTCGATTGGGACTATGCTGCGCTCGACGAGGTGATATCCCCGACGAAGCAGCCGGAGGACTGGCGGAGTCCGATAAACTGTGAGTCCAGCCTACCCCGAATTGAGATGAGCTGATGGAATCCAATCCTCAGCTCCATCCACGCCGTCCAGAGAACGTGCCGGTTTAAGCCTACTGGACGATGGCTCGCCTGCCACGCCATCTCGTCCTCCCCGTAATAACGGGGGACATCCGGGATCGACATCGGCGATATCGCGAACCTTCCGGGAGGTAAAGATCGACGACGACGACGACGATTGTACGTTTTGAGCCGTGATTCAAAAGCTTAATTTTAACTGAGTATATGCAGTGCCTCTTCTTCCCCAACGCCTATTTGGGCTTGGCCCTAAAAAGCCCTCTCCGGGTCCCGATTTTGGCCGGGACTTTGAAGAACAAGAAGCGGATAGCTGGGAAGATGACGACGCTGAAGGTATGCTTGATTTTACCGTCCTGAATTTTTATCTGATCTTTCCTCCTAGTGGAACAGAGTATGGAATGTTCAACCTTCACTGAACAATATTGATCCTTCTTCAGTGCTGCGCGGCCGGGATCTGCGCGGCCGATCCCGCCTGCGCCCTGGCCTCTCCGCGATGGATCCTCCCGAAATACCGACTCCCCGCCCCCGGCCCCTCCAGGCATCGTCGACCCAAACGTCCATCAACTCAACGGCATCCAGTTCTAATTCCCTCTTCTCGGCCATGTCTCGCACTTCGTCGATGTCTTCCGTGGAGTCGGGGCCCCGAACCTCCTCCCCTCTTAAACGGGGAGCGGAAGCCCAGCAGGATTTGAGCGCCTCGCCATCGAAATCTCGCAAGCTATGCGAGACCCAGAGCGCCAGTTCGCAGTCCCCGATGCTTGAGCGCTCACCGTCAGCCGAGATGTCAAGTCCGCACCCGTCTTCGAGCGACTCGTTCTCCCTTCACGCGTTGTTCGGAGGCATGCACGGATCCGCGCTCGAGAAATACGAGATCGCCCACAGCACAGAGGTCCAGAAGCTGTTTGACGCTCGCGGAGTGGCCCTGGGGGTCCAGTGGGAATTAGCACGCGGTGTCACCACTGGCAAATGGACTTGGGACCAGATCGCGACGCAGATGGAGACGTCGAAGCAGATGTTCCTTGGAACCAACTCCAAAATAGCTTGGAAAGTCCCCAATATCATGCGAGGGCGTGAGGTATCTGAGTCTGAATCCTGCGACCTTGCCGTGTGGTATGTGTCCAGTTTCTATTTTTCAACCGCGTACTGATAGCTATTTTCGCTAGGAACGAGGTTGATCGAGAACACAGGGCCATGCAGGAGGGTAAATCGCGCGGCTTGGGGTTGGTCGAGGAGCCCTGGGAGCACTGGGACGGCCAATCAACCTATTACGGTGGCCAAATCGAATATCCTCTCCGCCTTACCAAAACCGGTAATCCGGACCAACTATACAAAGTCTGTCTCGAGAAACCGAAAAAAGGGAGGTCCCATCGATTTGCTCGCGATCTTGGATCACCGAGTATCCTTCATCTGTCGATTCCTCCCAAACTCGTTCAGGAAGAGGGTGACGATATTCGAGCATTTTTGGTCAAACGGTTTATCATCAACGGACGCATTTATGTCCCGATTCCGCCGAAGGACGTGACTTCCGTGTATCTCATCCAGACCAAAGAGAATCATGAACGCAAAACTCTTGCGTATTATGGCGATAAATCCCGCATTTCGTTCGATGAATTCGTTCAACGCCACAACCCGCTGGATCTTAACTCGCAGCAGGTGTGGCTCGGAATGACGTTGTTGTGCAGGGCTAATGGATTTTCCTAGCCGTTTTCAAAGTGGACGGCCAGATGGGCGCTTGGGCTGTCCACATCCGTCCCCGTGTTGGAATTTGAGAAGGAGAACATATTATCCCTCCCAGACATTTACGCTGAGGGATGGGATGCCGACATTAAACCACCCGCCGAAAAGAGCAAGTACATGTCCCACATATATCGAATTATCGACTCAAAAATCGTACAGTTATGACTGACGGAAGTGGTTGGATTAATCGCGCTGGGCTTCTGGCGATCACCAAGCGGGTTGGCTATCCCAGCCTTCCGACGGCAGTACAAGGTCGAATCGGGGGTATGACGTAGTCTCCTTTGACACATGTTTCATCGTCTCTAACTGTTCCGTAAAGGTGCGAAAGGTTTATGGAGTTTACATCCAACCGACGAAGATGACGAGCCTAGAATCTGGATCCGCGACTCACAGCTCAAAATTCAACTCTCGAGCGACTACCGCGTCCACAGGATCTTCGACTTGCTGCGAGCGTCGCGCCCATCTCAAACCGATGGCCGCGCACGGCTTTCCGAACAGAGCATCCTTTGTCTGTCGCACAACGGTATCCCCGACGATGTGTTGGCCTCGTTGCTCGTGGCGGGATTGGAGGCGACCGTGAAGCCTTTACTCAACTGGGCGCCCGGTGCCATGGGCTTGCTTTGGCGTGCGGTTGAAGGCATGGGTAGCGTCGCTGGGACCCGGATGCAGCGTATCGTGGGGAGCAAGAGCCGTGTTCTGGGGTTTCGGGACCGAGAGCCAGATGAGGTGGTTGGAGACGCTGAACTGGTCGACACGGTGACTTCCAGTCGCTCTGGGCGCGACAGAGGCGGAGGTGGGTTCGTCGTGTGCTTTGATTTATTGAGTGCTGAGCCACCACGTTTAGGACCCCTGGGCTTACACGAGCAGGCGATAGAGCTCATACAGGCCGGGTTTCATCCCGCGAGCTGCGCATATCTAAATGATAAACTGAGATATATCATCGATGTTGAAACCAGGTCGGTTATCGATAAGTATCGGATATCGCTTCCGGAATCTACCGCGTCCGAAGCGTTCGTGATTCCCGGTATGTGGGTTCAATGTGGGCGAGGAGATTGAGAAACTGACAAAGTTGAAGACCCTCTTGGTGTCTTGAAGGAAAACGAGATATACTATCGGTCGTCGAACCCGATGAAAAACCCGACTACTCAGACGCTCTTTCAGACACTCAAGGGACCTGTGATCGTAGGTTTTTTATACTTGCGGTTCGAATATCTACTGAGTAGGGCCATCCAATTAGGTGGGAAGGTAAGGAGGAAGAATCCAATGTCTCATTTACTCACCTGCCTGAAGATATCCTATGCGCCTTCCGTGTGATATGCAACTGGTTGATTTCCTTCCTCATGAGTAGTTTTTGAAATTCTGAACTCGTGTTAGGTAACCGCCGTCGATATTCCGGAGCTTCACAATTGGCCAGACGTGGTAATCGCTTCAACCGCTGGGAAACACAGTCTCCTCTCGTTGTTAGGCGGCGGAGGTATGTTATCGTATTGATTACATCTCTTCGATTTTGATCGGGCTTAACCGCAGACTATGACGGAGGTTGGCCATATGTTCATATTATGTACTTCCGCCACTGCTAATCCGTTTTTAGATACCGTAGTTTTCATCTGGCTGGATGAATTTTGCCAGAATTTTGGTCCGAACCAACCGCTCACACCTGCGCCGGAGGGCTTTATGCTCAACTTCGATAAAGAAGTGAAAACCGTCGAACAAGTGGGTGAGGAACTGCGTTGTTCGAGCCCCGAAGAATCCCAGCGGGCCTTCCAAGGATATCTGCTCAACGGCCTCCGCGATTCCCAAGTCGGACTCTACTCCTACTTCCACGATAATGCTATCTATCGTCATGGATATGATCACGCAAACGCAGTCCTAATGGCCTACATGTATGTGTCGTCGTCCTTTCTACACTTATTCGTCCAATTTATCCTCCCACAGAGGAAACACTCTCCTCGATGCCGGGAAAACGGGGCTCTGTCTCAAGAACGAAGTGTTCCTGGAACATCAGCGAGCGTTTGGCCATAAACGGCCTAAGAACAATAACTGGATTGGGCCACCGCGTGATAGCTCACAGCCTTTTATTCTCCAGACCCTGTTCGTTTCTACGACTCTCACCTCTCAGGACATTGTTTAACAGTTTTATCAGGTCAAACGCCGGGAATTTCAAGCGCGACCAACTCCTCCGCGAACACGATCTTGCTTCTGGTAAACTCCCCGAAAGGTTTGAGGAATTCAAGAAAGACGACGACCTCCTCAAGCCGTATCTGCTTGTCAAAGCTAAATCGGAGGCCCCCGCTGCATGGGCCCCATTTTACCTGTCGGAACTCGAAGAGATCAAGCGCCACGTCGATAGCGCTTACAAGTTATACCGGCAGATATATCCCCTGAAGGAGGACAAGGCGCAGCGCGCCACACTCGTGCTTTCCGCGCAGGAGAAGTTTGCGGAAGCCATCCCAAAGATCGAATTCATCTGCGCACAGGAATTGGAGCAGGTGAAGGCGTCGTATGCGTATGGCCTGAAGGAGGAATTCGGGTTTACCGTCGCGTTCAACACGTTGATCACCATCAAGGCACGAGCGAGCCCGGGCGGTATGGCTGCGAATTGCCGGGTGTTCGACGAGTTGAAGACGATCTCGGGCGCTGCCTCGCGTGCGGTGTTGGACGACGATGACGACGTTTGACTAAACTGATCCTCGATGGATCTGCGACTTGTGCTGGGTGTGGTCGATCTTATTTTATGTAGTTCTTGGAAGATCCTTTGGTACGATCTGACCACAAGCGCGGCATATCAAAATTCAAGATGGAAGACTCAAGCAGCGGGCAGCAAGATGCAAGAATTCGACGTTCAACTCTCCGACCAGTGCTACAAACCAGTATTCAGGAACTGGAAGACCCAGCAATTTGTCGGCTTGAAATACAGTAATCCCGTGTTTGAGACAGCCAGACCAAGTATGGACTTCAACACACCGACCATGAACTTATCGACCCATTCAATGACGAATATGCAGCGATTTGTGAATCCGAAATACAATAATCCACCGTGTCCAAAACAGCCAGGCCAAGTATGAAACGTCAACACACCGACGATGAACGTATCGACCTATAGTAGTATGGCAATCCGGACGAAGACTTGACCGTGCATCCTCACTGGATTGTCTTGCAAAAGTCTGAGACCAATTCCCTTGAGGCCTTCGTGCGTCCCTTGTTAGGCAAGTCGGCGTTTTTTGAATCGAGATGATGGAGTTTGAAAGAGCAAGAGACACTCCAACCACCATTGGTCCATGGCGAAAGTTCAAGGAGGCTCTGTTCTATCCGCTCTGCTAGCCGGGAAGCGCACGGACACTTCAAGTAATATTTAATAGTGGAGAACCCGATTCAGGACGGCGATTGCTGTCTTCTGCGATTGAAGCGGGGATCCCAAAGGGCCAAATTACCACGTCTGCGACTCCGAGCATATAGCACCACGGTGGAAGTCGCCTGGTGGAGCTGGACGTGGGCGGACCGTGTCCCCTTGTCTACGTTTGCCTCTACTACCTTGGAACGCGGGTTTGCGACGCAGGAGAACCTGGACGAGATTCTCGGGCCTGGAAATTCTGGGGTACACCGTGGTCGGACGCGTGGTTTCCGCTCCTGCATGGTGAAGTCCTTCGCCGCAAGGGCTGAGGTCGTTTTGGGGCTTGTAATACGCGTCCTAAAAAGGTGTGCTTTGAATATGTAATTGACGCGACTTGTCTTCTACCATCATGCACGCCTCAGTCTCGGTCCAAGTACGAATTAGGTCTCCAGTATCACCGTGCGTTTTCGCTGATATCTGAGTTAGAAGCAAGAAGCCCGGATAAATGCTCTAGAAGTTGAAACCGCCAGCCTTGAAAAAGAACTAGGGTGCGACGCGTCTCAATCGATAAGTATCACACATCGTTGCAGCTCAGCTTCACAGACAACATGAAGACGCCGAGGTGATTGTGAAGAAACACATAAAACTCCTTCATAAATATAACGAGTCCAAGGACGCGACTCAGGTGATTGGCCCCCTTCTATTTTACTGAATTCGTTCCTAAATTGTTCCAGATCCTTATTGGCAAAGTGAGTCTGTCGAGCGCGCTGGCCGTCTACTCATGCCCAAACCAGCTTGCGGCGCTGAGAGAGACAACCGTTCGGCAGATCCATGACGACATGGACTTACGCGACTGCGATTAACAGAACCGTCCCTATAAACTTTGCTGCTGTATTTTGAACGGACTATTGTATTTAATGCTTACTGAACGACAATCCAACTCGTCCCTGAGCCGGCTCAAATTCCGACACGCCCACTCGTAGGCCATATCTTCACCGGAATACGCACACCTTCCGTCGTCCCTACGCCCAAACTCCCGTGCTCATTCCACCCCCAGTCCCAGACCTCCGCTGTGGATGAAGGCAAAACTGCGAAAGACGCGAGAACGTGCTCGCTCCCACACGCCACTTACAGTAGCTGAACCATCGCAGATGTGAACAGAAAGTCGACGCGCGCAAAAGCTCGCCACCGTCCCGGCCCAGCTGGCCGCTAGCATTGCAGTGAGAAGCTCCCAGGCGTCTCCGTCACCGGTGGGGTACGTCCCAGCTGCGTCGATGCCGTCTAGCTGAGGCTTTTTGTTGGAGCCGAGCCTGGATACAGTTCCCGAGGAATCCAGGAATATGGTGTGCTGGTGGCCCAAAGTGGCAGAGACGATGTCAGACGGTGCTGGAGAAATCAAGGCAGGAGCGGAAACGAAAGGTTTCTCGGCATTTCCGAGGTGGCCATGTCGAGAGGTGTCCCGCAAAATTTTCAGTCCGACGACAACATGGTGCTGCTCCGCCGCCAGCGACTCTACAAAAAGCGAACCGCTTGAAATGCCGCTCGGAGAGAGATGGTCGAATCGCACCCAAGTACTTTTGAAGATAAGGACAACTATAGATTGATCAGACCTGAATTGGACACCGGAGCAGCCGTGCTTAGAATAAACCCTGATACCGAAAGAAGATAAGAAACCATACCGGGAATTACTCCTAAGATGAGGCACTTCTCTTTTTCAATGGTATCTGTGGTTCTGGGTATTTCACGTGTCGTAATGCACGAACGAGATCTGTACGTTTTGGGCCGTTTTAACTGACGTCCCAATGAATTCACAGCCAAACCGTCGCGCTAGCGCTGCTCCCTCGTCCGTTGACACCTCGCGCTCAAGGGCATTGTCCAATTTGTTCCTGACCAGCATGAAGACCCTTTTTAAGTCGCTGCACTGGCTGATGGAAGACTTCAAGCCGGTCGAGCGTTGACCGCGATGCAATTGAGTAGACCAGTACGAATGCCTGGCTGTCTCTGAAATGTTAACCGGTGAAACTTGTCCAACCAGGTACGCACCGTATCAATTGTTCTTGGAGTGTCGCGTACTCTTGTGAAACGTCATCGCCGTCGCGTTGGCTCGGATCGGCATAGTACGCTCTCTCCTCGATGGAACCCAAAGGCACCGTCGTTGTCACCGGCGCAAACGGCGGCCTCGGCAGTGCGATCGTCGCAAAACTGGCGTCAACGGCTGCCCTCGCAGGATACTACGGGGTCTACACCGTCCGCAGTCCCGCAGCGCCCGCCGTGCGCGCCACCCTCGCGTCCGCGCCCCTGCACGACTACGATATCCTCCCCCTCGACTTGACGCGCCTCACCGACGTGCGCGCGTTCGCCGCGGCCCTCAATGCGCGTGTCGCCGCGGGTGAGCTCCCTCGCATCCGCGCGCTCATCCTCAACGCCGCCTTCCAGGAGTATACCACACAAACATGGACAGACGATGGGTTCGACACGAGCTTTGCGGCGAACTACCTGGGGCACTGGCTCTTGACGCTGTTGCTGCTGCAGAGCATGGACCCGCACGAGGGGCGGATCGTCGTTTTGGGGAGCTTATCACACGAGTGCGTGCATCCGCAATACTGTACTTTGCTTTGCGGAGGAGGTCCTCTTTTCTAACACGATTTTTTTTGCATGCAGCCCGTCTGCCCCGTTCAACAAGATGGCATTCAAGGACCCAAAATGGAGGACGTTCTTCCCGGACGGCACCGGCACCGAGGCCATCGCGAAGGGAACCTGGAGCACGACCCAAGACGACCCAGAATGGTCTGGCGGGCTCCGGCGGTACGCCGCCTCGAAGCTCTGCCAGATAATGATGATGTGCGCTCCCTCTGTGTCCATCTCCAACGCATTCCACTGACGTCCCACCACCAGCCCCGCCCTCCAACGCCGCCTCTCCTCCTCCCCACTCCTCAAAAACATATCCATCCTCGGCGTCGACCCAGGCACCCTCTCCAACACAACGCTCCTGCGCCGCGGGCCCTGGTTCATGCACTTCTTCGTATTCCGCTTCCTCATGCACCTCGCGGCGGTAATCGGTGACTGGCTGGCAGAGAATAGCCCGCTAAGGACGGCGGGGAAGTCGGCGGGGGATGTAGTCAGGGCTGCGTTGGGTGAGTTTGGCGAGGAGAGGCCGGATGGGTGGTATTTCGATGGGTCGAAGAAGGCGGAGATGAGTGCTGAGGCGCGGGATGAGCAGAAGCAGGAGATGCTTTGGAGGGATACGGTTGGATATGTGCGGTTGGAGGAGGGAGAGACGATTCTTGGTGATTGGAAGTGAGGGAGGAGTGTTGGTGAGTGGAAGTGACAAAGTACCGGAAACCAGTTATACCAATAAACTTTGATACTTGCGTTAAAACTGCACGGAGTTGCAGCTGTCCGAAGAGGAGGAGGAGGAGGAGGAGGATGTATACCGGCGCGGTCCCGTTAAGAAACAGCCGGGGCCCGTACTACATACAAGTGTCATTTGTATGCTACGGATACTCTCTTCCTTTCACCATTTCACAACCTGAGTACCCTGTCAAACACCTCCCCAGCTAGGTCGGTAATAAAAAAGAGAAAAAATACCGGTTGGATAAGAGATGCATTCAAAGCCCCAGGGCGGCCTGGTGTCCAGAATTGAGTATGAGGGATTGAGATTTTACTCGCAGTGTCGGTTTCATGCACGCAGCCGAGGACGTGTGCGAGGTCGCGTTGGATACGCCTGCTGCCGGGAGCTATTCACCGAGGGATGTTGAGCTGATCGAGCCATTCCAACCCGAGGCAGTACCCGAGGACGGGAGCGGAGCAGAGTACTTCAGTTGGTTGGTCATCGGCTGAGGGCATGGTGGATTAATGCAGGAGCTTAGTAGGGTGCAGCGTACAAGTGTTCGTAGCGAGGGAAAAAAACACGGCGTCCAGTGCGATGCTGTGCATGCGGGAAGAACCGGAGGTACAAGAATATTGCCCTGAACATCCCGAAGAGATAGGGGACCACACCAATGGTGTCGGAGCTTTCACCGATATAACAGCGAAGGGCCACGGAAGGACTGAGAACCCTCTAACCATAGGGGGGTGCAGCGTTCCGGGGGGAAGGAGATTCAGACGGGAAGAACGTCGTGAACCCCTATATTCAGTCACGACGGGCGTCCGACGGCCAGAGCACGATGAGTGAGACCGTTAAGAGTATGGCATGTATCCCTTTTGTGCTTGGGCTATATATCCCTTTGCATCTGGGTATACTGCTTTCCTCGTTTTCTAGGTCGTGTAGGTGATGATGTGGCCGAAGAGGTCCGATTACTTGCAGGCAAAGTCACTGTTGTTACGTTCAAAGGCGGTTGCGAAAGAGGCGCACTTGGCGCACTTGGCGCTCACTAAATTCAGTTTGAGACACATCATGGCCTTGCAGCAAAGAAATTGAATTTTCGGTCTAGGGAGATTGAATATGCGTCAGCCGAGCCAAGAAATGAGGCTGTATGCAAAGCCAGAGCGTATGTGTGGTAAGTAGGAGGAGGCACGGTGATCTCCGATCAACCATCTCGACCCCAAAAAAGGAAATTCACTTCTTTCTCCGAGAGAAATTTTGTTGGATGTCCCAAGATATCACTACATGCTTGTACAGTTGTACATGTATAAACACAGAAGAATCGTCAAGGAAACATGCCATTGTCCGTTTAATGAACGAACGCTCCACTTCAAGCACAGCCCACAAATCACCCACCCCGGGCCTTTCCGCGACACGGCGTCCCGCAAGACAACAAGCGGATCCTTCTCTCCGAGCGCCCACAACTCCCGACTGTGGAAGCAGACCTCGATTTCGTCCCCCAAGGTCAGAATGCACGCCACGGCCCTCAAGACTGTTCCGAGCAACAAGCGCCGCAGTGCCGACAAGTGGTAAACCCCAGTTTCGCCAGCCCGGGGATGCGCATTGATCTCGTGACGCACGGGCCTGCTTCGTCGCAATGCCAGCACGCTTGGAGGACAAATGTAACGCCGTCTTCACGCTGGGGCGGAAAACGCTTCAAGACGCTAGCGTATTGGGCCCACTGGTCCCTATCCGGATTTCACGGACGGTTTCGTGCAAGTTGTGGTAGATGGAGAGGTGCTCCCACACATCGTCGACCAACAGAGCGTAGCTCTCGTCTTTCAGACGGCGGATCCGCCCGTCCTCGTTACGCAGCTCTGCCTGCTGCGTCTCGAAGAGTTCGAAGACGTGCAGAGGCCCAAAACCGGACAGTAAATGGGGAGTGAGATCGAGGAGTTTCCCTGCCACATAGTCTCCGACTGCGGTCAGCGTATGCAGGGCAGCGTCCGGGAATGCAGCCTTGAGCACACGGCGAAAGTCGGTCCCTAATTCCAGCGTACGCAAGGCCGGAGCGAGTGGCTGTCGACGCGAGAAGACCTCGAAATCGGCGTCTGTGTAGATATTTCCGCTGCGTCGCCCCAATCGGTCTGCAACACAAGGCGCTATACCCGTGGACATCGCGCGAAGATGTCAACGAGTGTTTCCACGTAGTCACCATTGACTTTGTACAGTCTCATATTCTCCAAGCTGGGCGAAAATAATGTTCTTAAGTTCGCCGGTTCGAAGGCCTCGAGATCGAGAGTTCGTAGCTGAGGTGCGGCTAGAAGTAGGCGTGGGGAATGGTGGTATCCCGGGTCCGGGCCTCACAAAGGAGTGTTTTCAACGCAGGAAACTCTAAATTGGAGTTGAGTAGAGCGTCGAAGATTCTGGTGGACAGGGAAGTGAAAGGCGTACACGTCGACTTTAGGGTTTCGATGCGCAATGGTACCAGCGCTTCCAAAGTGTCTGCAAACCACTCCCAATCTAGATTTGCAACAACCTTTGGGAAAACGAGTCGGATATTCGGCATGGAGCTTCCGATACGTTCCAGTACAATGGGTTGGTGACAGCGGTCCGCTTGGGAGGGTTTGACGAGAAACGAAGCCCAAAAGAGACAAGAGTCGAGGGCAACTTCACGCCAGTGCCGTGCCACCTGGGAAAAATATAATTTTTCATCGATGTCCCGAGGCAGGTGGAGCATTATCTCTCGAAGGACGTCCGGAACGAGGATTGACATGGTTGAAGGAGGACTGGGAATTTGAGGAAATATTAACTTCGATGAAATTGAATGAATTGACCAGTAAACATCCGCTTCAGCACTTCTGAAACTTGCGAATCCCAAAGGCTTGCTTTACCGATAGTTTTGAACGCTAAACGCCAGCTGGACGCGTTGGTGGACCGTGGCAAGAGCCAACCCTCGAATTTCCTTTTGTGTGAAAAGGCGCTTGTTTGGTGTCCAAACAACGCGTGTGTTAGCCCGCCATGTACACCTCGTCTGCCGCCCAGAAAGCCAAGCGCCGCACCCACCCGCGCCCAGAACTCACCGACGAGCAAAAACAAGAGATAAAGGAGGCGTTCGAGCTCTTCGACACCGACGGCGACGGCGCGGTCGACTACCACGAGCTCAAGGTCGCGATGCGCGCGCTGGGCTTCGACATGAAGAAGGCGGAGGTGCTCAAGATCCTCCGGGACCACGATAGCACTGGGCGCCAACTCATGAACTTTGAGGACTTTGCGAAAATCAGTGCGTCGCGTCGTCGCGATTCATTGCCGTGTGTGGACGCCGCTGAAATAAACGCGATTGTGTTCTAGTGAGCGAACGGATACTCGCGCGCGACCCCATGGACGAGATACGGCGCGCGTTTCAGCTATTCGATGACGACAACACGGGCAAGATCTCCCTCCGGAATCTGCGGCGGGTGGCAAAAGAAATCGGGGATCGGTTGGAGGACGATGAACTGTGAGCTTGTTTACGCCATTTTGAAATTCGAACACACCGCTCATTCATGGATGAAACCAACCCCAGACAAGCTATGATAGAAGAGTTCGACCTCGACCAGGACGGCGAGATCAACGAGCAGGAGTTCTTCGCTATTATGACCGATGACGCCTGAGTCCCGCCTGTCTGCCTTGGTATGCCCTGGCCTCAAGCATTCTCGGCGTTTTACTCACCACGTTCACAAGTCCCGTCCTTTTCTGATGTATCCCTCCTCGTCGTCGTCGCACTGCTGTCCATTATCATTGCATTGTAATAATACTTCTTGCAAAGTCACATTCAACTTCGACTCCCTTATCATGCAAGCCTCAATCTTCAATGCTACCACTGCCAGGTTTTCCTCTTCGCGCTCCTGACGATTTGGCCTCAAGTTGCTCGTCTTCCCCTGCCCGAATTCCCAAGGACCAAGAATCAACTTCTGCCCCGAGTCTAGATCTGCTCTTGGGCCGACGGCTTTACGTGGATGCTTATGATTCGACTTCCTAAAGGTGTCCCCTCGCACCACTTGGGTTGAGCGCTCGCTGTGCATGCTACGCGCGGCGCATCTACAAAGCGTTCTTGCTACATGCGACCCCCGTCTCCGGCTGCTAATGGGATAATTATCAACCAGGGTCCAGGTGTATCCTGTGACTGCTGCCGAGATCGAGGTCAGCCTGTGGGTGTACGAGCCAGAGACGAAGGTGTGGTCGAGAATCGAGACCGCGCGCGAGCTCGGCATCTCCGTTCTCCCCTACTCGCGCCCGTCTTCTGATTTCCACCCATCCTCACTATGACACTGTCTCTGCGTATGCAGTCCCGTCGGACAGGGCTTCCTCGGCGGCAAGGTTTCCAGCGCCGCAGAATTGCCTGGTACCTCTACAGTTTCAACGCATATCTGTCGTGATGGCTAACGAGCCGACCAGCGGTGCGCTACACGCGTTTTCAGAGCCGACACAACCTGCGCCTCGTCCCCGCTTTCCGGAGCTCGCCGCCAAGAACGGTGTCACCCCGCGCAACTCGCCATCGAGTGCGTCGCAGCGCTCGGCCCGCAAGTCTTCCCGCTCCCTGAATCCGCGTGCGTCCCATCCGTATACCTACATTCTAAATCTTACTTACTTCTTTTACTTGTGCTAGCACGACCGAGCGGACACCGAAAACTGCGTCCTCCACACCATATCCTTAGACAACCGAAGATATCTACTCTCTCAAAATACGTGGTCAATTGCTGTCGGTGTACACTGCATATTTCTCTCTATCTTGCCATCATTGGCCTACAAACTCCCACCTGGTATCCGTCCCCTCCCCGCCAAGCCGCTTCACCACACCCTCGGCTTCCAGCTTCTCCAAGTGCAGCATCACACCCCTCGCAGCAGGGAGCCACAGCGACTCCGGATACGCCGCGTAAATGGTGGCCACCAGCGTCCACGTCGTCCACGGGTGGCCCCCACCGTCGCTATCCCCCGCTGCCGCAGACGCTACGGGCGGCGGGCTCCGCAGCACCCCCACGATTTGCGCCTCGCGCTCGAGTCGGTGCTTGATGTATGTTGCGATCACCGCCCCGCCATCGCGCACGACGGGCCCGTGCCCGGGATACAACGTGCGCGCGCCCTCCGCCTCGGCGAACACGAGCATGCGGCGCAGGCTCGCGATGTACGCCGCGAGGTCCTCGAAGACCGCCGTGCCCTGCCCGAGGACCGTGTCCGCCGTGTAGAGCGCGTCGTCCGCGGGGACGTGCAGGGCGATCGAGTCTACGGTGTGCCCCGGCGTGTGCAGGACGCGGAGCTGCGAAGAGGGCGAGGAAGGTGAGAGCACCTGGCCGTCGTGCAGGTCATGGAACGCGCTGCCGTCTGGGCTGGGGGTGTACGACCCGGGCAGGAGGGCACTGAGCAGCGCCGGGAGGGTGTTGTGCGGGTTCTCGGAGAGGGTAGCGGGGGCGGGGAACTTGTGCAGGCGCGGGGGACGGAACGCCGCGGAGACGTTCCGCTCGTCCCATAGGCGCCGGAGGAGAGCCAAGACAGCGGGGAGGCCCCCGACGTGGTCGTGGTGCCAGTGGGAGATCACGATGTCGGAGACGTCGGCGTCAGTATTGGTAGCGTCCAGCGGGCCCCGCGCGTCTTTAAGTGCGGATTCCAGGTGGGGAATATACTCATCGCGGCCTTCGCCCGTGTCGACCAGCGTGAATGGCCGCCGTTGCCCGATGATGTATGTGTTTGTCCCTAGAGTAGGCGTGGTCTTGATTAATATTCGAACTCGGAACAGCACCTAGGCTCAAAGTACCTTGGAGGGTGAATTTCCCGGGATTCTAGGCATGGTCGCACTGAGCACTTTCGCGACATAAAAAGTGCATTGGATGACGCTCACCTGACCAAGGACGCGGACGACGTTTTCGCTGAGCTGGCGGTGGTGAGCCATGCACAAACATGTATCGAGGCGTAAGTACTGACCCGCGAAACGGACGCTAGGGCCTCCAGCTTGTCCATGGTGTCGAGGAGGGACTCAGAGACGCGATATTGGCGCAATGCACCGGGCCGGTGAATAAGCGAAGATCTGCGCACGTCCAATCGGGAAGGTGGGTCGAAAGATAGGGGTCGGTGCAAACCGAAATCCTCTTTGGTTGCTACATCCTCGTGCTCTCCACCCAATCCGGGATCCGTACAAACGCTGTTGCAAGTCCTTTGACTTCACGAAATTCGCGTAATTTTCGTGTCTTCAGATCTTGAAGCCGCTCGCAGCCTCACGATGGATATGTTCCTAAGCTGCAGCTGCATCCATCAGTACACGATCAAGCGACATTCCGATTCCCCGAAGAAAACTCCCCGGCGCCCTCGAGGACTTCCACTGGGCGTTTTTAGAACTCGCGAACGACGCCTCGCGTCGCGGTCGTGAATGTTAACGTTGGTGGGAAAAGCACTGAAGATCGTCTCGCAAAGCTCAAAGGTGCATGCTCGACAGGGCGCTGGCTCTGTTCTGCGTCGAGTCCTTCATGTGCAACTTGCACATTCGGATCTTCTCGAAAAGGAAAACTGTGGGCCGTGGCTGTGTGCGGCTTTCTGCAGTTGCCTCATCCGTAAACCGTTTTTCGCTCAGGGCACCAGTATGATTGCCCACCCTCCTCATAACTCAACAAGAACTCCAAATTGGATCCTTTCAATTTGGTAGACCCCTTGACAACGTAGCGAGGTCACAAGCTCAGACTCGGTATCAACTCGGTATCTGTCTACAGGTCCACCTGGTCAATTTCTACCTCAAATACACCTGGCCATGTTGTTTTGAGGCTCGGTTCCTTGTTCGCCGGCTCGGCTTCTTTCTCTCCAATCGCCCTCAAACTCCATCTATATCTATACTCTGTTGCTTGCTCACCTTGTACTCACCTGTTTCCACCGCTGGCGCCGGCTAGCATCAACACGACGATCAAACTACCGGAATCATGGGACCATCCAGAGAAATTTCCTGGCAATGAGTCCAACTGTGAAAGTAGTTTAACGGTGCAACCTTTGTTCACAACAGAATCACAAATTCTATCGACACGCCTTTGCTTTTCCGCCAATCTTTATTGGCTGTGGTCGGGAGCCTAACGGCTGTCGTGAAACTTTGCAATGATTTCGGTGTGTCCCACGATCTCTATGGATTATAAGGTCGGATTCTCCAGATCTTCTGTTCCCGCCAAGAGAATTTTGCTTGCAAGCCCAAGACTTGCCCAAGACACAACCAAGACGGCCAAGATTCTTCCGTGCGGGCCGCCAAGGATACGCTCTTTCTGTCCTGCTGGACTCATATCGGAAGCGTAAAGGAGTTTCTGGTTCACATTATCCGGTGTCAGCTGTATTATTTCGTCCAATTACCAGCGAGTCTCCTCATCCGCACGGTCCGCCCTATGCGCTATAAAGAGTGGTAGGTTTTTCTCCGCAGGTTCCAGTGGTTCAACTCTCGAAGAAGTTTACAATGCCCTCTCTGACAACTTTCCTGGAGCTCGCTGCGTTGGCAGCCGTCGCTATCGCTGTTCCGACCGACAACAGCACGATCTTGGGCTCTAGGACCGAGACCGCTAAACGAGCGACATGTACCGTTAACAGCGTCGCGAGTGCCGCAAATTTATCCGGATGCACTGCCGTTATAATCACGGCCTTTACCGTTCCCTCTGGAAGTGAGTGTTGTGCGTCTATTCGCTTTGTGTACTTACTGACCGTCGATGATAGATACTATTACTATTGCCGTGGGTTTCACCTACGTTTATAGTTCAAGGACTAACATTTCGTTCAAGGCGGCGAGCGGTGCGACAGTGACGATGACGGGCGATATTACCTTCGCCAAGACCACATGTATAATTTTCATCTCCCCTTCCTCTCTCTCATTCTGACGCTGCTTTCAGCTGCCGGCCCGCTCATCACCTTTGACACCGACAACATCCAGTTCAATGGTGGGGACCGCAACATCAACGTGGGTCTGCTCTTCTCTTTGAATTAACAGACCGTTGACATCATTCAATCCAGGGAAACGGAGCGTTGTACTGGGATGGTCAAGGCATGAAAACGACTCGACGGGGAGACTGTACATGTTACTGACCAGCCTTGAAGGTACCAACGGCGGAGTTGCCAAGCCCCATCCGTTCGTCAAGTACGTGAGATCATATTCCCAATGCAGGCCCTTGACTGACAGTATATCTCAGGTTCAAGGGATACGGAACTTTCAAGGATGTCACGGTCCTCAACTCCCCGGCTCAAGCCGTCTCCGTAGGAACCACTGGAGGGGCCGCGATCATCGAAGCCATTACAGTCGACAACTGTACCTCGGTTTCTGCATCCGTTCATTGAAGAATTCTGAATACTTCTAATCCACAGCCGCGGGTGATGCGGGAGCCCTTGGCCACAACACCGACGGCTTCGACATCAGCGCCTCGTCGTGAAAAACCAGGACGACTGTGTCGCCATCAACTCAGGGAGCACCATCGTGATTGAGGACTCTACCTGCACCGGTGGACACGGAATTTCGATTGGCTCTATCGCGACTGGGAAGACCGTGTCTGGTGTTAAGATTGCGCGCAACACCATCACCACCGGACTCTACGGGCTGAGAATCAAGGTCGACGCCGACGCTACCGGCGCTGCCGTTTCGAATGTCATCTACGAGGCGTATGACATTCCTTTTCGCGGCATTCAAATTGTCTGATCTTTTCGTGTAGAAACACAATCTCTGGTATCACTGAATATGGTGCGTTGTCGACCGGTTTCTTCTAATGCTCTAACGTTTTCTGACCGAAAAAAAGGTGTGCTCATCACCCAATCCTACCCCGACAACGACGGCACCCCGGGCACCGGCGCACCCATCAGGTACCCATATCCACATCCATTACACCCCGCCCGATACTCGTAGCTGACACCTAAATCTAGCGCTGTTTCGTTCACCGGCGGCACGACAAACGTCGCTGTCGGGAGCTCCGCGCACACTCTCGTAGTCGACTGCGGCGCCTGCTCCGGCACCTGGGATTTCTCCGGTCTGCACGCTACTGGCGGCGTCGGCCACATTATCGCTGCGAACAAGGCTGTGGTGCGTCAGATTTTCTTCTTGACACCTTCTGTCTCTGATGATGTGGGATACCCCAGATCTCCGGCGGGACCTACTGAACTGAACTGAGGATGCGGGCATCGTAGTCGTATGTTGTAAACAAATAAATAAATTAAATGCACCAGCCGGTTTATCATCATTCCAATGAGACGCCAGAGCCTGTGTTTTCCCGGTACTTGGCATGGATTTCGTCCCTTGTGGATTTCCGATCCACTTGCGTTGATTGAATAGGTTCCGAGAATCGAAGCCAAGTTAGGACAAGCTAAATCAGGCTACTGGCGTTCAATGGTCCGCACTTGGACCGCCAAGTACTTGGCCGTACTTGGCCCTCCTTGGCCTGTTCTGCGATGGAATAGCCACTGACATCGGCGGCCGGCCTTCGAAAATAATAGAAGATAGTATTCCCACCCCACTGTTTGTTTAGCTTGGACAGGGAACACCTGCCCACCACGCAAGATGCTACGAGAGACGATTTCAATTTCTATCGTTCGAGACCGCAGCCAAGCTACGCGTTCATCCTCGCCACAACAAACCCCTCCAACTCAGCCCACGCCTCCTCGAGCCCGCCACTATTATCCAGAACCAAATCCGCAATCCCCTTCACGCACTCCGCACCCCGCTCCCGCTTGGCCGCGTCCTTATCCCTCAGCATCTTCTTCTGCACCTTCTCCTCCTCCTCCGTCCCTCCACCTCCCCCAGCCCACCCGCTCAACCTGCCTCCTGATCCTCTCAGCCTCTACCACGTCAATGTACACGACCTGCAACAGCTCACCCAGGATGTGCTTCGCCTCCACGATCGCGCCGATGCAATGCACCGGCTCGAGCGACAGCACCGCCATTCAAGAATGCGCCCTGGCGTATTAGTCCTCGATCTGCTGGACCAGAACGTGCACCTGCACTGCGTCCGGGAGGGCGTAGACGTCGAGCCCGAGTCCGAGGGCCTTCGGGGCGTTGTTGAGCAGGTGCCCGAGCTTCTCGGGCGCCGCGCCCAAGCCGGACTCGTGGGAGTGGGTGGCGACGCGCGCGCGCAGCGTGGACTGGCCGCACTCGAAGAGCCCACCGAGCGCGAGGACGAAGCGCAGGCGCTGCCGGTGCAGGTACGGCGTGGACTGCATGTCGTCCGACAGGCCCATGAGCCTCCGCGCCGACGGGGGGAGGTGGGAGAGGATGAAGGCGCGCAGGGTGTTTTGGAGCTGGAGGACGGTTTGGGGGGTGGCGTCGAGGATGAGGTGTGGGGAGCCAGGAGTGGAGTGCGGAGGGAGATGGCTCGGGGGTTAGGCACTTCCGGTCTTCCTCTCCTCTTCATCACAGAGTGGGTCATTTAATTTCGTTTTCATTTCCTCCCTCAGCTTTTTATTTCTTTCTCAAGCTTGGGGATAAGGATTTTCTCCTTCTCCTGGAAGATATGGGTCATTGCCTCTTTCAAAGCTACCAGGATCAGCTGGGGGTTATTGTCTTGGGTCTGTTTCTCTCCAACAGCGTCAAAGATTCGTTCGGAGTACTCCAGGCCGATTGTGTCTATCTCTCTTATCACAGTCTCATCAGTTAGGAGACTAGCTTTTTGAACCCAACACCCTTTCCCAATAAAGGGCATTTTTGGGTCGGAGTATTTGAAGGAGATGAGCTGGTGGTCTGTATGGATACCTGGAGACTCAATTGTCCAATCTGATGAGTTTCGTAGGACATTTTCGGTGACCAGGGTATGGTTGATTCTTGACTGCGACCCTGTTGCGGATTGCAAGAATGTGTACCCTTTCGTGTCTGGGTAGGTCTGTCTCCCGATCCCACTAGGGGACCGTTTTACAAAATAGCCCGAGACTTGTCGGGCGTGGGAAAACTGGTGGCACCCAAAAAACTGGCCATAGCAAGAATTGAACTGGTGACCTTCTACTATAATAACCAGTTAAGGTCATTACCATTACACCACAAGGGCTATAGTATAAAAATGGTTGTCCCACCTAGGGTAAGCCTGGGCTTACCCTACCCTCACTCCGGAAATTGTGTTGTTTCAGAGCCACCGGAAATGTTTCTGAGATCTGAGGTTTAAGTAACAGAATATGCTCTCCATAAACCAATCATTTCAGAGTAATTTCTGGCTCACTGAGATGATGAGTATCAAACCCAGTATTTCCGTGGCTGATATCAAAGGTATCAGCGAGCGTATCAGTCGGCGGTCCAGGGCAGCCCGTGCCGGCCCGGGTGATCCGGCAGTATCAGCAGCTGTATCAGTCGCTCTGATATGGAAGGTATCAGGAGAGCGACCGATACTTCCAGTCTCAGTTGGCATAAAATTGCAACCAAGACCCCTAGTCCCAGTAGCAGTTATACTGTGGCCGGAACAGAGGATATCAGCGACATTTTTGGCCTTGCCAAAACAATCAATTTGGCGGAGTGCCTGGGACTGCTGATACCCACACCTAGGGTAGGCAAGCTGCCCTAGGTCTTTGAAAATTGTTCATCACTGTTTATTATGTGTTCTGGAGTGTTTCAAACCCCTAACCAACCCTAACCAGCCCTTACCCCTAACCAAAATATATAAATGTACCTGAGAGAAAGGCACTAACCCCTAACTCTAACCTCTAACCCGAACCCTAACTACCCTAACCACTAACCAGGCCCTATGCGGGCCGTACAGGGTGGTTACAAGGCTTATTATGTGTCTCCTTGATGGCTTTACCCCTATGGTAGAAGCATTTATTATAGCCCTGGTAGTGTAGTGGTTAAAGCACAGGTCTATTGTTCTAGATCAGGTTAAGGTATTTGGTTCAATCCCCACTACTGACTTTTCCTCTGCATTTCCCAACTTTCCCACGCCCGACAAGTCTCGGGCTATTTTGTAAAACGGCCTCTGAACCGGATCAGGATATTGCACAAAAGAACTACAACCAGGGGTGGAAAGGTCTTTCACACGCACCCCGCGTATTGAGCGTGCGAACTCGATTAGAGAGGTGCCATCGCCTGTCTCTGCGGCAGAATCACTGTTGCTTGACGTGGATTATGCGCAGGGGGAGGACGTGGACACACGCCGGCCGACACTGACCCTGGGTTTGCGGGGACGCTGGAGTACTACTCTATACCTAGCACCACCAATGCTATTCCCCCTCCTCCACATAATTTTCCTCCGTCCCAATGTGTTTTCCGCTCGCCTTGGTCCCCTGCCGACGTGTCCTCATGAGGACCGACCGTGTTCCAATTAGCATCATCCTAACCTTGCATTGTAGTTCCTACGCGGACGTGGACTCGAACGCACTAGGGACTATCTTATCTCTCACTAATCACTGGACTAAACATTGTATTTTACCATCGATAACTTATGAGCCCAATTTATGATTCTGATTCCTCCACGGAAGACGCGAGTGTTCAAAATAGCGGTGTATATTCTGTTCTGAATTCCATTCAGGCTCCAAATCGCGTTGGAGATGTACCAATGCATTGGTATGATGATCTTCCCCATGTTGGGTACGACATGGATGGCAAAAAGGTTCTCTGACCAGCATGAGGGGACGAGCTGGATAAGTTTCTGCAGACCGTCGACGATCCTTCTGCCTGGTTTGCATTCTTCTCGTGTATTTACTCCAAATTCCCTAATCATCCTTTCAGCTGTGTTTGATAAAACTGCCCAAATGGACAAGCCTCTTTCTGCCGAGGAGCTGGATATCATGCACCGACTCTATGCGAATGAGGTCCCTGACGCCGGTTACGACCCATACGAGCCAATGACCGAATGGTTTACTGGCAAAGGGAAAGAAGAGGTCATGCCGCTGTCCTGCCGCTCCAGAACCCAAGCGTCGGTGGGACCGAGTAAATGGAAAAAACAAAAGGTCGTGTTAGATACATGTTTCTGCATCTGTTGCTCATGTTGGTGCCATTCAGGTGATGAAAATTGTGCGTGCCATTCGCCAGGGCCGTATACTTCCCTCAAAGCTGAAAACAACATCAAAACTCAAATTCTACTCGATCTGGGCAGAACCCTCTACCTCTCATGCACCTCCGCTGCCCGCGCTGAAACCTCCTCTCCCCACAAACTCTGAGTCGTACAATCCTCCCGAAGAATACCTCCCCACTGATGCTGAACATGCTGAATGGGAAGCTCTGGACCCTGAGGACAGAGAACACGATTACCTCCCCAAAAAGTACTCTTCTTTGCGGCTGGTGCCCGCCTGCGACCACTTCATTAAGGAGAGATTTAGTTGTCACCTCAACCGCTACTTGGCTCCTCGGATACAACAAGGGATGCACCAAATTACACGGAGACACGGTGTGGTAGGGCCCTGGGGTCGCGTCGGGGAGCGCTACATCATGTTAGAGTGTACGTACACCTTTGGAGGGCGTGGAGGATGAATTGGAGCGGTGTGTGTGTATCTGGGGTGTTGCACCTCGTCTTATCTTCCTGCAGCAAATACTGTGTTCTCAATGATTGCTCTCCATTGCGCAACATCATCAAGGCGCTCCCTGAGAAGCGGCACTTTGTCCCCTCCCTTTTTTTTTTTTTTTTGGGTGGCAGATGAGTCCAAGTCAGCTTCTGACTTGGCACTACTGCCTGGGGATTTTTAGATATGGTAGGCGTGTCTTGGTGATCCTTGTGTGTTGTTTCTAATGCTGGGCTGGCTAGGTGAAGAAATTGGTTGTGGACTCTGTCATTGCCAGCTTCTGTGCCTTTTCTCTCATGGCCACCACCACGGATCTGGATCACAAGTTTGGCGAAGTGCTCAACCTCTTGCAGCTCGACGTTGAGGGCCGACTGGTTCAATCCCTGACTTTACGAGGTAAGCGATGACCATAACCATTGCTGCTGGAATTGTTGCGACGGATTTACAATCACATCAAGAGATTGGTCGTGACTTCCCAATTTTTGCATTTGTCAACCATGTCCACGGTCTTGTGCTGTAAGCTGGGACCGGCCTGGAGAAGGGACAGATGTTCTTTGTTGCTACCAAGGATGTTGGATCCATGCTCAAGAAACACAATGAAGAAGTCTGGCTTTGTCAGAGCGCCCTCACCCATGCTCAGCGAATGAGCATCCACCACTCTGTCTGGAGAGACTGAGGTAACAGGGTATGCTATGATTTTGGGTTACTTATCTGTTGCTGATGTTGCTCTCGCAGCTCGTTGTACCTCAAATGACATCGGATTTCTTCAAATTTCAAGCACTCTGGCTCCTTTCAATCCCTGAAGGCACTTGCACAATCAAATCAAATTGCAAATTTCACCACTAGTGTTCTACTACACTTACATATTCGACAGAGAGAACCATTGCGAAGGTCCTCTGGACTGGAGACTGGCTTTTTTTTATATGTTTTAGGAACTCACTGAATGCCTGAAGAGAAGCTGCAAAAGTTTGGAATTCATTCCATCTGAGCTCATGATCAGGACCAAGAAGTGATCAACAGTCTTCGATAATCATATACTGGGTGGCAGATCCAATTTTCCAGCACAATCTACAGTGAAACATGTTGTTTGTTTTTCACACATTTTCCACTAATTTTGAAAGCTTTTTCACCCCTTTTCAACTTTCTTTTGAGTTTGTCACCTCAAACTGAAAAAGTGGTGAAAATGTTTTGGGTTTTCCACCTAGTTTCCAGCAGAAGATTGACAGAAAACAAACAAAATTTTTTTGCTGAGAATTCAGCAGAAAAATTTGAATTTTCCAACCAGTGATAGTTGCTCTTCATGATCATTGTCATTCTGTACAGTGCAAACAGCCATATAAGTAACTGCATGGTTGTTACCTGTTAAGGAAGTTGTTGTGTGCCTAGTGCAATTACCTTGTATAGAAGGTGTTGTTACCTATTTTTACTCTGTTTGGTTTCAATATCCGGGCAATATCCGGACCCCATGTGACTTACCATATATGGGGTCTGGATATTGCCAGGATATTACCCGGATATTGCCCAGATATTCTTAATATCCGGGCAATATCCAGGCTATATCCGGGGTCCGTATATGGCCTGGATATTACCCGGATATTCTTAATATCCGGGTAATATCTGGGCAATATACGGGCCAGTTATATTGTACATTGTCCCCAGTACATTGTCCCCAGTGAGTGGCTACGGGTGACTTACAGCTGTTGTTGTTCGTGCCGGCATTGTTCCCGGTCGGGTTCGTCATGGCAGGTGTCTTTTTGAAGTGGAGGGTAGTAGGGACAGTTTTGTCTTTGTTGGTGACGAACTGGCGCGCGACGTCGGACGGTGGGTCAACAGTGTGCAGGGAGTGGGGTGGAGGCTTGACGGAGGCGGAGCGTAGACGTTTGTTGTGTGTAGTGTCGTCGTCGGAGTCCGAGTCAGAGTCCTGGTGAGTGGCTTTGCGCTTGTTCTCGTGCAAGTCGGTTTCTATATGGGAAGACAGCTTGGGAGGCGTATACAGAGAGATGGAAGAGAAATCCTTTTAACGTGGTAAGGACAAAGCTTGGTTAAGCCACTGAGGGTTGCGTCATATGCATGGAAGGCCTGGAACATGTTTCTCTTTGTCTCTTAGTGTTGGCTTTCCATGGGAGGGAGTAGCCAAAGCGGTTTATGGGCACCATGTGGAGGAAGGACACATATCTCTGTGGTGGCATGGGTGGGGCGGCTATGCAGTGGCGAGCGGGAGGAAAGCTGCTCCAGAGGCGGCCCAACGCGTACGCTAAGGGCGATGTTGGTGAGCGTTCAGGACATTGGTTGTCACATGGGTCACGCTTCGAGTTCAACGGCTAATTGCGGTGATTCGCCAAGATTTGACCTTGCATAGTTCCGTCGTCTGGGGCACCGCTGGGCAGCGGGTTTCTACTTGGGTACACTCTAGACGAGCTCTTCTATATGAAGAGAGCTAGCCAGGTTTCACCCTGGGTCGCCAGGCGCCGCTGTGAACCAGTGGCACCCTACCTTTGTGGTGGTAAAGGTCCAAGAAGCCTCCCAGGATTTTAATCTTCCACTTAGGTAAATTATATTGTATTGTGCATATTTGACAGGATTAAAGTAGGATTGATCCTCAAAATAGGGGCCCCAATTTTTGGGGCCTGGATTTAATCAGGCCTCACCAGAAATTGGGGCCGCAATTAATCGTGGCCACTGCATATGTTGCTTGGTACTGTAATATATCTCATTTAGTATATAAGTAAGTCAGTGTACATGTTCTGTAGAGTTTACTTTTTCTGGAATCCAATACCTCACCCACTGAATTCAGCAACAAATATTTGAATTCTAGTGAGCTCTCACAGGGTCTGTTACCTCTAGATTATTGGTGGACCTCATAGCCCCTGATTCAATGGAATGTGGCTCCACAATCTCAGGTTGTAGAGATAGGTCTTTGTGATGCATGACTTTTGCCCAATTTTTGTTCAACAGTGAGGTGCATGATACACATTTAGCAATTTGAACAGAGTCTTATCAAATGATATAAAAGAACAGTAGCAGTTGATAGGGATGTTAAAGGAAAAAAGAAATACAACAATTATTTGTGATCCTACCCCACATTTTGTTCCTCAGGAGGTGAATAACACTTCCCCCATTCTAGACTGTGCATGAATTTTTCATAGGAGAATCTTGTTTGGTGTTGGCCAATTACGAATTTATTAAGAGGCATCCAGAATCCACTTCGGTGTTGACTTGGGAGCCAGAAGAGTAATCCAGCTTTGGATGACACCCAGCCTTGATTAATGGACCAAAATGGAGAAAACAGTAGTCACATGGATCTATAAGAGATTTACTCAACCTATGGAAAGAAAGATAGGGGAATCAGACTTACTTTGTCCCACTTTTGGGCCACACAGGAATTGTACTCTGGTGATGTACTTTTTGCAGTGGGAGGGACATCTGAATTCAAAGGCTCTGCATCCCATGAGGAGAGATAATAGTGAGGAGATGCAGACATATTGTGCTTCCCATCATGCACAATTGTGACAGAGTTGGTTGAGTGGATGTGGCCCTCCAGTGCATCACCACTTTGAGCTCCAGTCTCTGCATCCCACAGGCGGAGGGTGTGGTCATGAGATGCAGAGAGAATGTGCCTCCCATCAGGGGAGAAGGCCACAGAATAGACCCCGCCAGTGTGGCCTTCTAGTGCATCACCAATCTGAGCTCCAGTCTCTGCATCCCACAGGCGGAGGGTGTGGTCATGAGATGCAGAGACAATGTGCCTCCCATCAGGGGAGAAGGCCACAGAAATGACCCAGCCAGTGTGGCCCTCCAGTGCATCACCAATCTGAGCTCCAGTCTCTGCATCCCACAGGCGGAGGGTGTGGTCATCAGATGCAGAGACAATGTGCCTCCCATCAGGGGAGAAGGCCACAGAATTGACCCCGCTGGTGTGGCCCTCCAGTGCATCACCAATCTGAGCTCCGGTCTCTGCATCCCACAAGCGGAGGGTGTGTTCATCAGATGCAGAGACAATGTGCCTCCCATCAGGGGAGAAGGCCACAGAATTGACCCAGCCAGTGTGGCCCTCCAGTGCATCACCAATCTGAGCTCCAGTCTCTGCATCCCACAGGCGGGGGGTGCAGTCATGAGATGCAGAGACAATGTGCCTCCCATCAGGGGAGAAGGCCACAGAAAAGACTTCGCCAGTGTGGCCCTCCAGTGCATCACCAATCTGAGCTCCAGTCTCTGCATCCCACAGGCGGAGGGTGTAGTCATGAGACGCAGAGACAATGTGCCTCCCATCAGGGGAGAAGGCCACAGAAATGACCCAGCCAGTGTGGCCCTCCAGTGCATCACCAATCTGAGCTCCAGTCTCTGCATCCCACAGGCGGAGGGTGTGGTCATCAGATGCAGAGACAATGTGCCTCCCATCAGGGGAGAAGGCCACAGAATTGACCCCGCTGGTGTGGCCCTCCAGTGCATCACCAATCTGAGCTCCAGTCTCTGCATCCCACAGGCGGAGGGTGTGGTCATGAGATGCAGAGACAATGTGCCTCCCATCAGGGGAGAAGGCCACAGAATTGACCCCGCCAGTGTGGCCCTCCAGTGCATCACCAATCTGAGCTCCAGTCTCTGCATCCCACAGGCGGAGGGTGCGGTCATGAGATGCAGAGACAATGTGCCTCCCATCAGGGGAGAAGGCCACAGAATTGACCCCGCTGGTGTGGCCCTCCAGTGCATCACCAATCTGAGCTCCAGTCTCTGCATCCCACAGGCGGAGGGTGTGGTCATCAGATGCAGAGACAATGTGCCTCCCATCAGGGGAGAAGGCCACAGAAATGACCCCGCTGGTGTGACCCTCCAGTGCATCACCAATCTGAGCTCCGGTCTCTGCATCCCACAGGCGGAGGGTGTGGTCATCAGATGCAGAGACAATGTGCCTCCCATCAGGGGAGAAGGCCACAGAATTGACCCAGCCAGTGTGGCCCTCCAGTGCATCACCAATCTGAGCTCCAGTCTCTGCATCCCACAGGCGGAGGGTGCGGTCATGAGATGCAGAGACAATGTGCCTCCCATCAGGGGAGAAGGCCACAGAATTGACCCAGCCAGTGTGGCCCTCCAGTGCATCACCAATCTGAGCTCCAGTCTCTGCATCCCACAGGCGGAGGGTGCGGTCATGAGATGCAGAGACAATGTGCCTCCCATCAGGGGAGAAGGCCACAGAAATGACCCCGCTGGTGTGGCCCTCCAGTGCATCACCAATCTGAGCTCCAGTCTCTGCATCCCACAGGCGGAGGGTGCGGTCATGAGATGCAGAGACAATGTGCCTCCCATCAGGGGAGAAGGCCACAGAAATGACCCTGCCAGTGTGGCCCTCCAGTGCATCACCAATCTGAGCTCCAGTCTCTGCATCCCACAGGCGGAGGGTGTGGTCATCAGATGCAGAGACAATGTGCCTCCCATCAGGGGAGAAGGCCACAGAAATGACCACACTGGTGTGACCCTCCAGTGCATCACCAATCTGAGCTCCGGTCTCTGCATCCCACAGGCGGAGGGTGTGGTCATGAGATCCAGAGACAATGTGCCTCCCATCAGGGGAGAAGGCCACAGAAATAACTAATTGTGTGTGGCCCTCTAGCACAGCTAATGTAGCAGGCCATTCTATCATTCCTCCATGTTGAACTAATAGCAGTCCAGGAAAGTGTAGCTGGAATTTTTTTCTGATTTCGGACTGTACTGGGGCTAGAGCTAAAGCAGATATATAGAGATGTGGAGTACTTTGTGAAATTGCTGGCTGGAAAAACCTGATAAACCTTTTCACATCCATTGCAAAGTGTTGAATGTCAGGATCCTTGTTATTGTTTAGTTTTTTACATATAGTAGGCAAAGCAGCTCTACCTACCTTTGTCCATGTTATCAACTTTGATAGACTCTCTGTTGCTATCCTTGTCATTTTCAACAGACTTAGCACTTCAAGCCAAAACAACACTTTATGTTGAAAAAAATCTAACACTTTCTTGTTGATTTTTGTACTTTGTGGGAGCACAGATAAATGATCTCCCCAGAAGATGCATGAATATCTAAGCCAGGGTGGAAGATTGTCATCCAACTTTTCCTTCAAGTTTGGCATATCATCATTCTGGAGGCATGATGTCTCCAAACCACAGATGTTGAACCTTAGATTATCCTGCATAACTTGGAGTACATTGCAAGCAATATCATACATCTGCTGCTCTGTACAAAAGACCAAGTCAGAGCGCTTGCTTGATATTCTGGCTATTAGAAACTCCCGGAAGGACAGGTGTATGATCTGTATTTTGCCCTCATTATCATCTGGGATATAGATGACTGCACTCAGAGGAGATAATATGTTTCGAAGTGCCTTCTCCTCTATACCAAGGAACTCTGCTAAATTCCCTGGGTTCATAGGTTCAAAAAGGAGAATGATTGTGTGAAGCACTTTCAAAGACAGATAATATTCATCTTGAGCACGTGGATCTGACTTTCCTGGTATTTGAATGGCCTCATTCATGACATAGTAATAGAGGTCATCCAAATGCAAAAGTGGAGCACCCTTGAGAAGGTAGTCAATTGAATTCTGTGGATCAGTCTTGGGCAAGCCTGCAAGAATGTAGCGGACAGCAGTTGCAGCATAGACAAACAGGCCATTGGCATGATTAGTCATGGCCTGAATATCTTGCTTCTGAGCTTTCCAATCAGATTTTGTTTTCCAATTCCTGCCATCCAGTGCCTGTGTTACATATTTTTCAATATCTTTCTGGACCTTTGTTTTGTCAATGCTGTCCAGAATAATGCTATGCATCATAGAGCACAGTTTATCATGCTTGAGATAAGATGGAACTTCAGGGCGTCCAGTCAGAAAGAACTGAATGTGTGCAGGTACCCTGTCAATGTAAGTTGATAGCCATTGCAGGACAGTTTGACCATGATCCTGTCCACATTCATCCAATGCATCAAGACAAATGACCCATGGAGTTTGGCAAGCTGGTATCTGAGTAAGAAGCTCTACAACAAGCTTCTGAAATTGCACTTTTGGCTCTGCATCAAGAATACCAGTCTTGTCTTCTTCCAAAAATTTGACAAGAAGGTTCCTAAAGTTGATGTTGAAATCTGCTAGCTGATAGGCAAGAGTGAGAGGGAGGCCTCGAATTTCTCGACGTTCTGCATAGTTTCGAGAAAAAAAGAATGAGGCTGTGAGAATACACTCTTTCTCTGCTAGAATAGTTGCAACAGTCTTTGCAATTGTTGATTTGCCAGATCCTGCAGAGCCACTGAGCATGATAATGCGGTGAGCTGGATGAAGTGCTCCAGTCAAGTGTGTCACAATCTCCTGGATAATATCAACTCGTGTACCATCTGCACATGAATCAGGGGTATTTTCAGCATTGTACCGTGCTGAAACATATTTGATTTTGGCAAGGATCTGTTCAGCCCGCACTCGATCAACTAACTAAAATTCAGACCATATTTTCTGGGTAGCTGTTTCACTTATATACCTTTGGATCCTATATCTTGGACCAATCTTTCAATTGAGATGTTGCTCTTGAGCTGTATAATATGAGCAGAGAGATTCCAGATCAATAGATAGTACCTACAGTAAAGTCCTGAATGTGTGAGGCTATTGAATCTTTCATGCCTTGAATTTGCTTTGCACATTCTGCAGTTTTCCAGAATTGTGAAATATTCCCCTTATCCATGGATGATTTGCATGATTCAGCAACTGTAGTCATATTCCTAAGACAACTCAGCATAGCATCATAGCCCAGGATTAAGAAACTACCTACAAGATCAGATTTGTGATGCGGTTCTTCAAATCTCCATCATTAAGATCTCCAGTGTCAATTTTGGTCAAAGCTTGCAACTGTTCATTCAGCTCGGATAAGTCTTCCTGGTTTGCTTTCATATCCTGTTGAAATTGTTAGCAGAATTTATTTACATCTCCAGTACCACACACCAAAGTCTTCTGTGCCAAAAAGTACACACCATTGACAACACCCTCAACACCTGGGATACCAAGGCCTGTGACAGCTGCTTTTGCACCTTCAAGGATTGGCATAACAGCCTTGATTGTGCTGGTAAACTTGTTTCCAAGCATAGGGGAGTCATCAGGGAGATCAGAGACAGTTGAGTCTAGCATGGCCATAGTGGCTTCAACAGTGGGATTGGCCATCTTGATCATGGCTGCCACACCATCTTCAGGTACAGGGGGGGCATCCACGGCTGTTCTGCCGGGCATGACTTTCCTAAATGCATTTCCTAGGCGTGTGGTGAGTTTGGTACTTTTGGGTGCCGGATAGCCAGAGCGACTCATTGTAGCAGTGGAACGTGGTCGAGAAACAAAGATGTGGGATCAGATAGCATTAATAGCTGGTGGCTGGGGTTTATATGGGGACGAGATGTTAATCAAGATGTGACTCACTCAGAAGATCCGATCGCCTGAGAAGTGGACGTCTCCAGAGGTTCGCGTGGAATTGATGTCGGCTAGAGCTTTCCTGCCCGACCCGAGTCTATCCGGGGTTCCGTAGAATCTTATACATTTGCCGTGTCATTCGGCATCAATCCGTACCGTTTGTGGCAAGTTGGACCTTCTGAGTAGCTCATGTACACTGGCTCGGATTGCATGAATATAATGTTTTGACAGACGAGGCATGATCCTGACTCTTGTACCAGCAGCAGCGGAAGGTGAGTTGTATCTGGTATTGCCGACCAGCCCGGCCGTTTCGAATGATCGAATCGACGGCAGCAGGAAAGATCGAATCTTGCCGGTATCCATTTCCTTCGGCACAAGAAATCAAGATGCACAATTTCCATAGGATAGAGCAGAAATTTTTGAAGAATTTAGTAGACTGATTATACTTATCCCGAGAGCGCAATACCAATGTGTGCCGATGTCGCACGCTCTGCCGGTCGGTGCCCGCGTCAATTCTTGCTTTCTCGTCAAGTCGGCCGTCAGTTTTCATGGATGCACAGTCCCCGATTGGTACATTGTCCTGCTCTCCTTCATCTCGCCTTCCGAGACTGACTGACACGCGGGGCACTACTCTCCTCGACCAGGTGGGTACGGACAGGTTTCTCTTAGTGTAAGCTGATGGTGATTACGACGGCGACGGCAGTACATCAAAACAATCAACGTCTTTTGAGATATGACAACGTCGGCAACGAGGTTCTGGGCGCCGTTCTTGAAGGCAGCAGCGAGGGATGTCAAGACGTATATGTGCGTTTTCCCTATACATCCCTTTAGTTCATCTCCTCGCCTCTCACTCGCCTCGACCCGCACTTCTCTAGAATATTTAACAACTCCTCAGCCCTCGTCGCCTCGATGTCTGCGTTCCTCTCCCACGATATCGTCACCAACTATCTCGCGTACGGCCCTTCTAATATGAATAGCAGCGCGACGAGTGTAAATGTTTTTGGATTGAATACTTAGTGCGTTTTTTTTCGTTCATTCTATTCCATTCCGGTCTAGGCGTCCGGGGGTTTGGATGCGAGGACGGGCACACTTCCCTTTCCCCCCATGCTCGTACTCGGCTCTCCTCCTGTCGTTATCCAGGAGGACAGGAGGGCGGAATCGCGTTTTTGCGTGGCTCGCTCGTATGACGAGGGAGCAGGAGCGTGTTTACCTCTCTGACGAGCCCGCGCGGTGCTTTTCTCGATCGAATGATGAGCGCGGGCGCGCCGCTCTAACCGGCGGCGCGCGTGAGAGCGAGGACGACGAGCGCGTTTCCCTGCCTTGAATGATGAGCGCTTTTTTTTTCGACATTTCCTCGCTCGGGTGAAGGCGTGTGCTGTTACTTCGCTGGAGCGACAATGGCGGAGTGTGCGGACGCTTGGCTTCGCTCTGATGAGCGACGCGCCTTCGAGTGTGAGGCACCGAGCCTGCAAAGGCGCGCACCCCTCCTTTTCTTCCCTCTTCTGTCGTCCTCTCCCCCACCTTCCCTTCTCCTCTGCTTGTGACCCACGCATACTGACCTCTGCAACAGCCAATGACCCCACTACGATGTACGATGGGATCAACGCCCAGTTCGCGGATCATAACGTCGTGGCATATTTGTGAGTCTCCCTTTCTTTCGTCTTAGTTTCCCGGTTTTCCTTCGCTTGCCCAAGCTGAACGGAGCTGCGCTGGGGCGAGGCGAGGATCTCCTTGGCCTCCGCATTCCATCTCCATGGGCCGCGGGGTAGCGGTGCATGCGAAGGGACGGAAGTAGCAGTGGGGAGAAGGAGGAAAGGAGATGGCGTTCATGGGTGGCGGTCGCGCTGCCGGCGCCCCCCTCGACGAAGGGGCGTGCATGGAAGGAAGGGTTGCACTCGCAATATGCGGGCTGTGCCAGCGCGATCCTCCCTCCCTCGACGAGATGAGTTTCGATACGCCGGCTGGCTAGCTGGCGTGTACCGAGCGCAGGATGTGGCTCGCGGACGCTCTGTGCGGTCCCTGATGGAACGCATTCGGGGCGCGGGATGCACTGCGTACACGACCGGCTGGAGCGTGTGTCGAGCGCGATCATGATGGTGGCGGCGGCATGGGCATTTGCACATGCAAGTCCCAAGGCCCCTTGCACGATGAGACGGGATGGGGAATGTCTGAGTTTACGATGGCATCAATTTCACCGGGCTGGGCTGGTTTCACGAGCCTACTGAACTGAACTGAGGATGCGGGCATCGTAGTCGTATGTTGTACACAAATAAATAAAATAAAATGCACCAGCCGCTTTATCATCATTTCAATGAGACGCCAGAGCCTATGTTTTCCCGGTACTCAGCATGGATTTCGTCCCTTGTGGATTTCCGATCCACTTGCGTTGATTGAATAGGCTCCGAGAATCGAAGCCAACTTGGGACAAGCTAAATCAGGCTACTGGCGTCGAATAGTCCGCACTCGGACCGCCAAGTACTTGGCCGTACTTGGCCCTCCTTGGCCTGTTCTGCGATGGAATACTTAGCCACCGACATCGGCGGCTGGCATGTGTTTGACATTCGAAGAAAAATAGAAGATATTCCTGTTTGTTAAGCTTGGACAGAGGACACCTCGTTCGACCGCGCAGGATGCGGGGAGAATCAATTTCAATTTCATCCGAGAACAGAGCAACTACGCAGCCAAGCTACGCGTTCATCCTCGCCACAACAAACCCCTCCAACTCAGCCCACGCCTCCTCCAGCCCGCCACTGTTATCCAGAACCACATCCGCAATCCCCTTCACGCACTCCGCGCCCCGCTCCCGCTTGACCGCGTCCTTATCCCTCAGCTCCTGCATCTTCGTCTGCACCTTCTCCTCCTCCTCCGTCCCCTCCATCTCCCCCCGGCCCACCCGCTCAACCTGCCTCTTAATCCTCTCCGCCTCCGCCACCTCGACGCACACGACCTGCACCAGGTCACTCAAAACGCGCTTCGCCTCTCGAATCGCGCCGAGACGATGCACCGACTCGAGCGACAGCACCCCCACCCAAAAATGCGCCTTGGCGTAGTCCCCGATCTGCTGGACAGAACGTGCGTCTGCGAAGGCGTCGACGTCGAGCCCGAGCCCGAGCGCCTTCGTGGCGGTGTTGAGCAGGTACGCGCGCTTCTCGGGCGCCCCGCCCCAAGCCGGACTAGTGGGAGTGCGTGTCGACGCGCGCGCCCAGCGGGACTTGGCGCACTCGGAGAGCCCGCCGAGCGCGAGGACGAAGCGCAGGCGCTGCCGGTGCAGGTGCAGGTACGGCGTGGACTGCATGCCGTCCGACAGGCCCGTCAGCCTCCGCGTCGACGGGGGGAGGTGGGAGAGGATGAGGGCGCGCAGGGTGTTTTGGAGCTGGAGGACGGTTTGGAGGTGGCGTCGAGGATGAGGTGTGGATGGCTCGGGGGTTTGCAACTATGCCGCGAGAGTCGTTTGGGAAGGAATCCCGATCGTGATGGGTTATGGCGATGTGGATGTCGGCCGCGGACGACGTAGTATCCGCGGGCACGTCCAGAGGCGGACGAGGACGGGGGGAAGAGCACGATGTCGATGTGCGTGTCCAGAATCTCGTCGGCTTGCGCGAGCGAGGGGGCTGTGGTGTAGCGCGATATCGTCGCCATCGGTGGTGGGGTCGGTTTGAGGAGGAATTGGCGCCCGCCAGAGGCAGATTGCGCCCACAGTTAAACAATGGCCGAAGTCGATCGATTATCTGTCGTCCGGCCGAGTGCGTCTCCGTAGCAAGCATACAACGTCCAGAGGATGAACACGGACGCGCAAACGCAGCCTGTGCGGCAAAGAGTCGCGCTAGGCTATGTGCGGAGCACCCGCGTCCGACTGCGAAATAAAACGCAATGGGGATGCCGCTGCCGCCATGCTCAACCTAATAGGGATGCAAAGCACCCTGCTTCGAGGCCCAGCTTAGGGTGCTTGCGTTTTGAGCGTCGGACGATAAGGTCTTGGGCGGGGTGCGTTAGACGGGAGCTGAATGGCACAGTGTCAGCCTCGTGCACGCATTGCTGTATGTACGAAAGTCTACGCTCACAGGTAGATGGCTCGTGCCGATAAGGATGGCCGCCGAGGCAACCCGAAGCGTAGGCGGACGGAAACGAAACACGGCGAAAAGGATCGCGAGGCAGAGGGGGGTCTGGAGTAATAGGCGAGTCAGAAATGCACTCGTATACTTGGGAGCGGCGAACTTTACCTAGTCGAAGGGCCTGAGCCCTGGTCATGCCGTGCGTGATTTGCATGTATAACTTTCCGTCGACATGGTGGCTAAATAAAAAGCTAAATAAAAAGGAGGGTTGGACATAGAACGCAGCCCTATTGGAGCAGTCAAACAGGTCGTCGCCGGGAGAAACTGAAGCGCCGAAATAAGGACCCAGATGGAAAACAGATTGCAATATTGTACTTGGTGGCTGCCCCGGGGCCAAGCCGAGAATTGTGGCTGACAGCTGTTACATGAGGACTTGAGGGTGCATTCATCCGCAAAGAGCAGGACCAGACTGGACCAGAGCAAGAACTTTTCAGCCAATTTGAAGGCTTCTGGATGTTGCTAACGTTTTTATGGTTGAGGCCATTGATGATTGTGCAAGCGGAAGAAAGGTCCATATGTCTCAGAAAAATCTTTGAATTGAACGACGAGGAGGAGATATAAGGCACAGAACAGACAATGCAGCAGGCGGCTGACGGTCGTGCCACTCGTTGGACATTTGGACCCATTACTCAGCGTCGGTGTTTCGTAAACTCGCTTGCAGCGAAGGAAAGGGACAAATAAGCCGAGACAGTGAGCGGCGTGAGTGTCGGCGTTGCGGGCGTCCAATTCTGGTTTTGGTGCGCGCGGTGGGAGAAGGGGGGCGTAAGAGCCGGAGGGGCGGTAGGGGTGCGTGGCATGGGAAGGCATGCCTGCACGGTCGATGCTGAAGCTGTCTAGACCGGTAACCGATCTGTCTACGGGAATACTGTCGGTAGACACGACAGTAGACAGATCGGTTACCGGTCTAGAAGCTGTCTTCCTCAGTGAAGCTTCGTCTCGACTTTTGTCCTGTGCGGTCCGCGGCACATCTTTCATGGCAGCGCCCATGCCCTTGACGATTTGAACTCCTCGACGATACATTGCTTTAGCCATAGGGATCTTGGTATCCTCGCGCGACTGCTTGAGATGAGGGGAGAAGCAAGCCGCTTCGGTAGAGTGTCGAATGGAGAAAGGAACGCGTCAACAGCCGCAAACATAGCTTGTCAACAAAACGCGCGTGCGTGTTGTTTGATTGAGCCACGCCTCTCTCTTCAACCACACAACCACCCACCCCTTACCACTTTTCAATAACATGTCTGGACGCGGTAAAGGTGGAAAGGTACATCCTCGCTTCTTCATCGCCAACTTGGTCCATACTCACCGTCGTCGATTCTCTTCTCTAGGGCCTCGGCAAGGGCGGCGCCAAGCGCCACCGCAAGATTCTTCGCGACAACATCCAGGGTGCGTCTGACTCGCGTGCCACCCTCCGCCAATTCGCCTTGCTCACTAACCTTCTCTTCTAGGTATCACTAAACCCGCTATCCGCCGCCTCGCCCGCCGTGGAGGCGTGAAGCGTATCTCGGGCCTCATCTACGAAGAGACCCGCGGCGTGCTCAAGATCTTCCTCGAGAACGTCATCCGCGACTCGGTCACCTACACTGAGCACGCCAAGCGGTGCGCCGCCCTTCCCTTTCTCCGTACCCTATCTCATTGCCCTGATACACAGCAAAACCGTCACGGCCCTCGACGTCGTCTACGCCCTCAAGCGCTCCGGCCGCACGCTCTACGGGTTCGGCGCATGATTCTCGCGTCGTGCGTGTGCCTGCCTTCTTTCGTCTCGCTGCTGATCCTTTTTCTCTGCAGCTACATTTTATCGTCCATTTCTTTCTCTCCCATTGCATCTCAAGCAAAACCCATTGTACACATTACTCACCCGTCTCGTCTTGTACCGCCGCGCACATGCCTATGATATATGATATATTACATTGGATGAAACCTGTCTGCATGGCCTACTGAGCTACATACTCTGTCTGCAACTCAAGCCGTCGTCCGTGCAAGTGCTCCGGGACCTCGCGCGCGCGCATCTTTTTATCCCATCTGCGCTTCCATTGTCCGCCCTCGCGCGCTCCAGCTTCACGCAGAAGTGACGCTGTATGTACGTTTCGACGCCGGTATCGGCGTGAGACCGTTCCTACCCCGGCTTGGCTAGTTTTGGGCTTCGTGTGTCGCTCAGCTTGAAGCTGGGTTATTCTCGGTGCGGAACACGCAGAAGCGAGAACGAGCGCAATTGTACGAGTATCTTGAATTTATTCCAGACGTTCGAATAGGATAGATACATAGCACGGTATCAAGTGCCTGTGGGCGGAGGGGAGGGGATGGTGGTGGAAGATGGGAGAGAGCGGAGGAGGCGGCGGAGCAGCGTGGAGGCTGCGGCTTTGGTCTGCCGCGGGTGCATCCATCCAATCCATGCCCAATCCAGGAGGGGCGGAGCGGAGCGCACGCGAAGTGAATGTCGGACTGAGCGAGTGGCTAAGGGCGGGCGAGCGGAGGAAACCAGAACACGGAGCGGGACGCACGGACGCGGCGCGGTTGGTGGGCATGTGGACGTGCCGAGGTAAGGACCGGGAGATGACTGACGCGGTGAATTGTATGGGACGCGGCGCGATGTGGGAAGGAGTGCAGCTGTATGATATTTCCATCATCCCATCCCATCTCATCCAGACGCGGACGCGGACAGGACAGGACGGGGCAGGACTCGGGACAGGAGCTCGCGGCTCGAACGCGTGCGCGGCAGGAGGGTGGGGGACGCGGAGGGGGAGGGGGAGGAGGATATGTAATCTGCGATTCGCAGCCCGTGTTTTCGACCCGAGACCGCACACTGCAAATGCAATCCGGGAGCCGACACGAATGATCACGAGAAGAAGGAGAAGACGGGGGGAGGGCAGCGCGCTGCGCTCTTCCGCCTGTAGCTATAGCTTATAGGGGTACGTATTTTCGCGCTGATCCCGTCCCAGCCCATCCAAACGCGGAGGAGCGGAGAGCGGAGCGGACCGACCACGTTGAGCTTGACGCTGCCCTGCCGCAGGTTGCTTGGGTGAGATCAGGCGAGATTGATTGACTGCAGGGCGGGACGAGAATGACGCTGACCAGTAGACCCGGAATCAAGCCAACGCCGGCGCCTGCGGAATGACAATGTCAATGGACGAACGGACGGGCCGAATAATTGAATTGCGGGAGAAGGCGAGGCGAGGCGAGGAGAGGACAGGGGGCGACGGTGTGCTGTCCGGGGTCTCCGGTAGCTCGAGGGCGTCACGGTTCGCGGCGGCAGACTTGGAAGGATCGGAATGCGACGTGCAAGTTGGTCGTGGATGGCGGGTAGCGCTGGGCTTCTCGTGAGCCCAGCGTGCAGCGACGTGAGATCCCCCACGATGTTGGCTGTCCGTGGCCGGTCTGGCCTCCTTCTCTGTACGTGCTCGAGAGCGGAGGCGTGCATTTCGTGAAACTGTGTTTGCAAGGTTTCGAGGGTGTACGGCGGTGAGGGGCGAGGGAACGCCCGGGTAGGAGGGGGCCATCAGGGGTGGCTTGCCCTCATACGTGTCCTGCACCCGCGGGGGGATACATGGTTGTGACTGCGTGTCGTGCACATCCAGGATGCACACCCGCGGACGACCCGTTCCATGGCATCGCAGGCACGGTAGAGGTGTCAATAGCCCCCGGCACCAGTGTACGTGGCGCCGGCCATGTCTTCAATCAAGGTGGGCCAGCAGAAATCTCGAGGATTCCAGTGCCCCACAGCCCGGGGAATCTTTCGAGGATAAACGCGTGGAAGGCGGCGTAGTCCTCTTAATCGACGGGGCGATCTGGTCACCCGTGGCAATGCACCCGGCGCAGAGACAGAAGTTTCGCGCGATAGGCGCAGGCGGCGTCGAACAAGGAGAGAGGCCCGGCACGGTCGGGCCCCCGATCCTCTTCGTCAGGAGGGGCACCGTAAAACGTGAGGCGGAGGACCTCGAGGGTGGGGATTGTTGTGGGCAAGGCCGCAACGACGGGGTACAGGTGTGGCGGCAGGCCTGGGCTATAGCCGAGGAAAATCTTCAGTTCGAGCGTCCGCAGAACAGGAAGACGGGGAAGGTTGAGAGGAATTTGAAACTCTTGAAATGCGCGTTAGGGAATAGCAATCTGACGAAAGACAGAAACTAGCAGACCTCCACATCGGAGCTCCAGGTGGCGTAGGGTGCTAGCTATAGCAGCGATGAGCCGTAGAGATTCAGGGTATATCTCGTGATGCATTCCAAGCATCAACCGCCTGATTTTGTCCAGATATCCAGGTCTGGGGATCTTCGGGAGAATTAAATCGACGATCGATTTCATGTTGGAATATTGGGTCCGCAGGGTGATTTCCTCTGTCCATAGAGCGGGAGGGTAGGGAACGTGTGATTTGCTGGGTACAACGATGATACCGTGGAGCCCGAGCCTCCGTAGTGAAGACAGCGCAAGGACGATGAAACAAGATAGTATATCGAATATTTCTTCCAGATCCAGCGAACGAAGGTTGGTGGATGTCATTGAATCTTCAATCGCAGACTGCAGGGGCAGAGTCATGTCATTCCATTCGACGCTGAGTCCGAGCCTGCCCTTGATTCCCAAACACTCGAGGTGGGGGAACGAGGGGAGGATGGATGCAAGCACACCGTTTTGCGAAGAGAGAGCTTCTCTGCCCTCCAGCTCGATCTTCCACTCACGCACATAGCCCGTAACATGAGGCGCAGAAGAGAAGAGGGCTTGAGCCTTGGGGATATCTCCGTCTGGAATCCGAATGGCCAGTGAGCGAAATATTGAAGAATATTGATTGCTGGCTCGATGCCACGAGAGATGAGGAAACGAGGGTGCATGCACGAAGGCTCTCTTGGTCCAAGGCAGTAAATATCAACTCGAGGAGTTCCTGGAGCAAATCAGAGAGCATCGCGCCCAACCAGACTTGAAACCTTGGGTGGTTGCAAGCGGAAAACTTCAAGTTGCAGAGAATCGGCATCTCGGCAACGGTGATCATACTGCATCTGGTCCCCCGGAAATCCCGAAATCTGTCTTTGTCCTTCTCTTCTTTTTGCCTTCATCTTCAACCTATCGTCGAGCCTTTTACTCCTGCTCAACACCTTGGCTCTTTCAGATTGAAGCACTGAAGTGCTCTGTCAGCGTTTTCCCGCTGTCGGATGAAGCCCGTATTGACGAGAGGTAATGAGGAAGATGAGAACTTGTGTTTGGCTCAGAACATAGTGGTTCTATTGCAAACACATAAGGATCACATGACCCTTACGCAAGTACATGAGGAAATGCTAACTAGCTACACTAACACTCCCCCTCAGCGAATGGACTGAGTAAGAACAAAAGTAGAGGGGACAGCAATAGAAAATGAAGCAGGTGGAAGACATACTTTTCTCCCCCTCGCCGCCACGTACAGCACCCAGCATTCCCTCTGCACTAGCCTCACTCGGGCTAGCCGGCTCATAATGTGTCAACTCAGAGGCTGCTGGCCCTGGACCACTCAGTCTCACACCCTGCCACAGCCTCTTGTTCACCGTCGCAGCTGTTATCCACCCATCATGGCTCTCAGGCATGGGCAACAGCCTGTATATGGTGTCAGGCGTATAAAATGTTATACACGAGGTCCTCTGGAAATGACTTTATTTGGGAGTTTCTTGTAAGTTCAGGAAATGGGTAGTGAAATGAAAAGTTGATGGCTTCTCTGTGAAATAGGGAGAAGTAATAAAAGGGGAAAGTGTTGGGATTAGTGGAAGTGGATGTGGTTGGGGAAGCAGATGCAGAAGAATCAAACAGAATAGCTCCAAGTTAAGCAGACTGCTCAATTATATAAAGCAGTGGTACAAGCACAAGGGTTTCTCAAGCTACTCACAGAATCGAGAGGTTGGATACAGGCACAAGGGTTTTCGGTCCCAGGCTATCTGTATGATCAAGTACAAGGTGTTTCGGTCCCAGGCTACTTGCTAAAGGCAGATTTGGTTGGCTAGATACAGATACAAGGGTTTTCGGTCCCAGGCTACTTGCTAAAGGCAGATTCGGATGACTAGATACAGATACAAGGGTTTTCAGTCCCAAGCTGTCTATACAAACAAGTACAAGGGTTTTTCTATCCCAGGCTACTTGCTAAAGGGCAGATTTGGGTGACTAGCACTGGTTGGAAAAATCAGATTTTTCTGCTGAATTCTCAGTGGAAAATCTTGTTTGTTTTCCATCAATTTTCAGTCAGAAAATAGGTGGAAAACCCAAAATATTTTCACTACTTTTCCGGTTTGAGGTGAAAAACTCAAAAGAAAGCTGAAAAGGGGTGAAAAAGCTTTCAAAATTTCACCATGTTTTTCAGTAGAAAATGTCTGAAAAGCAAACAACATTTTTCACTGTAAATTGTGCTGGAAAATTTGAATCTGCCAACCAGTGTAGATATAGATACAGGGGTTTTTGGTCCCAAGCTATCTATACAAACAAGCACAAGGGTTTTCAGTCCCAGGCTACTTGCTAAAGGTGAATTTGGAAAACGAAGTGCTGATACAAGGGTTTTCACTCCCAGGCTATCAGTACAAATTATTGGAAATACGAGTACAAGGGTTTTTGGTCCCAGGCTACTTGTATTTTATCGAGAGCTAAAGAGGTAGGTTGAACAGAATAGCTTTGGGGAAGCGGACTGTTACAGCTCTTTGCGGAACTTAGGGCATGTTGGAAATCGGCCCGATGCACAGTGACCCTCTGCAAACGCGCAGAGGTCTCGATTCAAAAGCTACGGCTTAAATACAAAACGAGGGAGTCATACGGATATAAGGGGAAATGTAATATGACTCTGTCTGAGTCAGGGAGAGTCAGTATGAGTCCGTATGAGTCAAGTCAGAAGATGAGTCAGAATGAGTCAGAAAGAAGCTACTGATGTGTAATGTCACATTGTGACCACATGGCGAATAGGCAGTGCATTGGTGTTTCGGTTGTTACTCCAACAGGGCACAGCTCATTTTTTATCAAAATTTGATGTTTCTACCAGGATGGCTGCTGTGAGCTCAATTCCCAACTGTTTCCCTTGAAAATATGACCATTGAATTTGCATTTCCATTTTGGAGGGCATGGCCTCCTCAGATTTCTGATGGCGAATCAAATTTCCTGATTGGGAGAATATCCAGGTTTTGAGTAGGACGGCTGCAACATGAGCTATATTTGTTTGATTGGGCTAATTTTTTGATACAATGAGCTCACAGGTATACCAGAGGGCAGCAAATACTGGTATTTTAATGTGACCCATACCTCAGATTCATTATCTATTACGAGCACCTCAAACTCTATTTTTGAAGTCTTGAGCCAGATACAAGTCATAGAAAAAATTCCGGTATTTGCTGCCCTCTAGTATACCTGTGAGTTCATTATATCAAAGAATCAGCCCAATCAAGCAAATATAGCTCATGTTACAGCTGTCCTGCTCAGCCAGGTTTTGGGCTAGCCGGTGCCGGCATATCGCTACCCGCCGCTTGTGGATTACCTGCCACTTCTGGGGCGGTGACCGATGTGCTGGCGGTGGGGTCCGGATCATTGTTGCCTTCGCTTTCCTTAGGTGCACTGTACAATCAATACCATTAGTACGCGCTTCACAGAAGTTGGGTAGGCTTACTCGTCAATCATTTTCCCCAGGACCCAATCCACGTCCACGACGGCGGACATCCACACCTCCGACGGTGTCTCCATGGAGGAGTACCACCATTTGAGGCACACGATGATGTTAAGAAACCCATTTTGACCTGGGCATCTTAACACATCCTACGCGCCGTTCCCCTCCTGCAAAAGTTCCCCATCCCTCATCCTCCATCCCGGATAAATACTTTCCACCACGCCCACCACTCCTGCTCCATCGCCGATGTCGATCCAATGTCTGGGGTCCCTTTTCGTGCGTTCTTAACCCATACTCCCACTGCCTTTGGCCGATGTGTTGTCGCGTGCGACTTTGTCTGATTGTACTTGAAGTCAGCGGCTGTTCTACCCCGTTGAGCCATCACTTACCGAACTCGCGAATTTCCACCGTTTCTCCAGCGTCCACCACCGCCCGACCACCTGCTTCCACGGATCTCCCATCTCTACCTCCAGCAGTATTGACTCCGTGTTCTCCGCCCACTTGGCCCCTCCGCGCGCCGCCCTCACCCTTGTCATTGGCGGTGGCCGCTCCTTTGCAGGCTCGCCCTCCTCCTCGCCCTCACCCTCGCCCTCGCCCTCGCTGTCGTCGTTCTCGCTGTCGCTGTCGCTGCTCCAATCATCACCCTCCGCTTTCACCTTTTTCCTCTTCGGCTTCTTCCCGCTCATCTTCCCAGGACGCTTCATTCCCAGCAAAGTCGTCACTTGATTCAGGTCCATGTCCCTCAAAATCCTCCGGTTACGGGCCATGTTGTTCTCCCGCTCCAGCCAGGAGTCGGACATCCGCCGCAGCTCCTGGATATAATCATCGCGCTCCTCGCCAGTCTTGGCCAAAATCTCCGCCTGCAAATCGTCATTCAAGATTTTCAGTCCCCACATCGGGGCAGGAGCCGTGGGCGCCGACGGCGCATGGGTGACGACGGGAGCGGGGGGAGCAGAGGTCAGGACCGGAGCAGGTTGCCGTAGTGGCGGGGGTGATGACGGGAGCATGAGCGGCGGGGGGTAGCGGGCGGTGCCGGGGTGATGACGGGAGCACCAGCGGCGGGCCGAGCTGCGGTGAAGACGGGAGGAGGGGCGACGAGAGAAAGCGACCCCTCCTCAAGGGCTTTACCGTCTGCACTCTCGACGATTGGCGGGCCCATGTTGACATCCCCATCTGTTTCCCCGTTTCCTTCAAACGCACGAGGGTCGACGACTCTAACAAGTCGCTTGGCAGATTGGGAGGACTTGACAGTGCGGTGGGCACATTTGGGGGTGCGGCGGGCGCATTCAGGGCTGCCCCGTGCTCATTCGAAGGCACCGAGGCCGCGGTAGAAGGGCCTGCATCCTTTGAACTCTGTGACTCTAAAAAACATAGGTCAGGAGCTATTTCATAGCGCATTTGTTCAGCGACTTACCCAAATGTCGCGCATGTACAAACCTCAGGTAATTTTTAAGTGTCGCCGCATATCCGTCGGGATCCCCACCGCGCCCAGTCTTTTCCGTTGACGGTACCTGCATTCGCACTGAAACATGCATTAACTCCCACACTCAAGATTAAAAACACGAATATTCGCGACATACCTCATGGTCTCGAAGTCATTGGTCTCCTCGTTCAGACGGGTGGTGATTATGTTGATGGTAAGCCCCGTGTACTCTTGCAGGCCGGCCAGAAGAGGCTGAACAATGGCAAGAAAATTGTCTCGGCATCTAGAATGTGGTCAGCGTGCTGTGTAACGTGAAGTTGACGATGTCCTCACTGGCGTTGGACCTCGGGGTTAGCATCGGGCAGGCCGGCACCACGCTCCTTGTAGGATTCCAGGTCTGCCTGGTGCGCAGCATCGCATTCCGCCTTGATACGCATCTGGACGTCATTGGGCTCCTCCTTGAACATCACTTTCACTACCTCGCAGCGGAGGGCGAGGTGCATGGCCTTTGGCTCATGCCCATGCTCTTCTTGAAAGCGCTCGTTCACCTCCTCCTTGAAGTCCGCATGGCACATGTACCACTGGAAGTCAGCAGGGCGCTTCGGTGGCCCCGCCGGCGCAGACTCCTCTCTATGCAACTGAGCGAGATGCTCAAAGTACGGGTTGCCGTGAATCCCCATGGCCCCTGGACGCTGTCGCAAAAACCAGTGTTTGATTTTCTGAATAAATTCTGCTCAGCGACGCGCCCAATGTACCGTACAACGAGCACTTACATCCTTGGTATCTTTTATTACTTTGTCTTTTCGGGCAGGCTCCTCCGTCTCCTGGTCCAGGCCAAGCGCAGTGAACACTTCTTCCGTCGTCATCGGTCCAGGCGTCGCGTCTGCGTCCACGTCGAGCGATGGAACCGGTTCTTGGTCGAGCGGTAAATCCACAGGGAACTTCTTCCAGTACACGTCGAACAGCTCCAACGAGAAAGTCTTGAGGCCCTCCGTCTTGGCCAAGGTCCCTTCTTCTTTTTCGAGGCCGCGATGTATTCGGGGATTTTTGCGGTCAAGAAATCCAGGCGCTGGCCTGCAAAGTCGCTGGGTGACCCGCGTTTCTTCCGCGGCGCGTCCCCCGCGTTGTTCGTTTTTCCGTCTTGTTTTTTGTTTCTGGCCATGCGTCTTTGTCGGTCAAGTGAGTGGTAAGCGAACAGTGTTTATTTGGCATGTCTTGCGGCTTTGGATGTAGTGACTGTACCTATAATGCAGTGTTGCAGGCCGCTGTCTAGTGCAGTATTGCAATGTGTGTGGTCTCCGGCCTATAGGCCAACTATACCCGCATTGCATTGTGTCCATGGTCACCTGGGACCGGCCCATTTGGGTGAAAAATAGGTTTTTCGGCTGTATAAATCCCCGGAAATGGCCCCATTGGGCTATTTTGATTGGGGTTCTTAATATATATTTGTTGATACTGTTGATGCTATTGATGGTACCCTTTTGGGTTACTTTCGGTTACTCCGTGTGAATCTTTTGATGGCAACTACTTCTTGGCATCGTTCTTCCCGCTGATCCCTCTTCCCCGATCTTTCCCGCACCACCCAGTTTCATCCCTCCAGCATCTTTCTCGGCATTTACCTGGGATCGGCATTCCTCGGCCTTTGTTGCTCACCCGACTTCTCCCGCACTGCCCGGTTCCACCCTTTTCATCAATTTCTTCCGCATTTTCCTTGGCCTGGTCCTCCCGAGCTGTCCCGTAGTGGCCGGTTCCCTCCCCTATCAGATTCCTCGGCATTTCCCGCAATCCTTGTGTAATTCCGCTTGCATCGGGTATCTCCTTCCCACGATATCCCGCCCTCCCCCATTAAATTTACAATCTAGATTCATAATTATAATATATATCTGGAATTACTTTGCAGCTTCAATGCTCTTGTTCCTTCTTCGGCTGATTTTCAATTCCTTCTGGGCGGCTACCTGGGCCCAGCGTGCAACCTGCCCGGTATCCGAGCACTCAGAGTCATGGCGACCCGAGGTTTCCCTGGTCACGTGACGTGCGAGGACGCACCGAAGCTTTAAGTCGTGCAGTCGGTGCAGTCGCAGTCGGTGCTAAGTCCACTGCCGGCGCGTGGTGATTTCTGTGCATCACGTCCTCAAAGCTTCGACATCCGCTCCACGTCCAATTCTCGAAATAAATAATACTTTTTAAAACGGTGAGCTCACACGACTATTTAATCCTATCATGCCCTAATTCCTCCCTGTCTTGTACAGAGGCTTCGGTTTAGGCCGTTCGACCCTCTTTGCCTTTCCCTTTCACCGTGTTTGCGCTCGTGCCGGGTACGTCCCGTCGTCAGCCCTGCCTTGTCGAATTTAATTTTGTTTGCCACTTACCCAGTTTTTTGCCTTGTCTGTCGACCACCGGCACCTGCGTCCTCAGGATCAGCCCCACGGAGCCGAGCCGCGCGTCGGGGGATTTCAGGCGCCCTGGTCTTCTCCCTCGCCTTTTGACCTCTTTTCTTCAGCTGGGGCTCGCCGTCTTCCTCGCCGTCTTCCTCGCTTTCCTCAGTGTGTTTCCTCCTGTTTCCTTGTGAGTCTCTTTCAGCTTTTAACAAATCCGGACTCGACTCACTTGTTGGTAGCGCTGGTTGTATTTGTCTTCTTTTTGGCTGGACCGTCTGCAAGACCCTCTTCGCCCTCGTCCCTTTTGCACAGTGAGTTATCTGTCATCCACGCGAAATCCAGCCTTACCTGTTGATCTCACCAGATTCGAGTACCTGCTCGGAGCACCCACGTCACATCGTGAACCGCCCCCAGCCACTCTTCTCCTTCCTCCTCCTCACGCTTCTGTGCCACGTCGCCCCACCATACCAACGCTGCCATGACCTGCAACAGCCCGTTGCTCCCGTGCATCTGCGCCATTCTGCTCCAGTCCGCCTTTTCCGGTCGCGACAGCTCCCTGTTGTCAAGCTCCACGCGTTCGTCGGGCTGAAGGGTTCGCCACCACCTCCAAAAGAGCCCAACCCCACAATCCTCCGCCATGCCGACTGCCTCCCGCCGCCCCAGCAGTCCGCCGAGTGCCGGTGGCAGCGTCCACTTCTGCCCTCTCCTCAGCCACTCTGTCACCTGGTGCGGACGGTCTCTGGTTGCCATCTTCCACGACCCCTCGTCGAAGCCCCACGCTGCCTCAAAACTGAAGAACCTCTGCACGCATGTTGCCCACTCCACTCCCCATCGTCTACCCACTTCGAACGCGGCATGCGCCCATCCCAGCTCTGGGGTCCAATTGGCGCGGTCGTCGCGCTGCCACTCCGCGTCCCACATCTCTGCGCGACTGCTATCACTGCCGCTGTCATTTTGGAGCAGCCCTTCCTCACCCCCTCCTCGGTCTCCCTGGACCTCGCTGTTGTCGTGGCCCGCGCTTTCCCGCCTCCCTCTCCGTTGTCACCTCTGTCGCCTCCACTCATTCCGGCTTGCACCGCCGGCGTCGGGACCGCCGTCACCTGCGCCGCTGATGGCACTTCTGCCGCTGCTGGGTCTCTCTCTCCCACAGAAGCAGCCCCTTCAGCGCCCTGGCGTTGTGGTCCTGCGCTCCCAGCTTCTGACTCACCCTCCTGTACCACACCTACCGCGTGTGCACGACATTCTGCTTCCGCTAGAATATTCGTACTATTAAAATATTATCTTGTAATAAAAAAATTTCACGTACTAAAGCAATCCGTTGCAAACACTACCATACTGGCCTCGACGCCCTGGTAGCTACGCCAGTCGTATTCTGGCCAAGAAGCCGGCGCGATGCCTTTTGTCACACCGGCATGCACGCTAGATCAGTGTCAGTCCCTGCTGTAACGTAATATTCAGCGACTTGAATTCTGACCTTTGCATACAGATTTTCCCCCCACGATCCCCAACGGGCCCTGCCAGCAGCACCGTCGCGCACATGCCAAAGCGCTCCTGGATCGCGTCGACAAAAGGCTGAGGTAGTAGGCTGCATTGGTGAGAGTTCTGCATCCACGACGTCAAAAACCTTGCTCGCGCGTCGTAATACCACAAACAGGTACGCAGCAATCTCTTCGGGCGTTCTGGTGGGACTATCTGCGAGCGATGCCTCCCAGCCCTTCAGCGCCTGCTGGTACTCGCGCTCTTGGGCGAGTTCGCAGTCTTCCCTGAACTGGGGAGTTTCTTGATCCCAGCACTCTGCCGTCACCTTCGCGATCACGTCGATTCTGTTGGAGGCGCTTCCCCTGACGAGACTGTGCGCCTGGTCAACGATGCCATCCGATTCTCGACGTCTGCTTTGATGCGTGTTTCGTAGAATTGCGCGAATAAAAGTGGGTCGGGCGGCCGCGCTGAGGCTTGGGAGGCGTGCTGTCCAATACGCCGGTAAACAGCTCCTGGAATGCTGCCTTGTTGCTTTTCAGCAGTGCCCCGTACTCGATCCTGTACCATTGCCCAAGACGCTATGATCCGTAAGTCAAATTTACAAATCAATAATGCTGAAAACTTACACCGCGCAGTTTCTTCGCGTACTCCTGGCGGAACGTCTTCTCCTCCTCTGTCAGTACCTCGTGCACCACTTCGTCGGCAGCCGAGTCTGGCGGATCATCAACGTCCTCCGCAAGGTCTTGGTCGTCGGCCAGATGGTAACCATATTTGAAGATGTACAGCTTCACCATCTTCCGGTAGAACAGCCCCGCTCGATGGGCCTCCGCCTCCCGCAACCAATCCTCCTTGCGCTTGGCAAAAAATATTTTCTTGGTGCCGTGGATCCACGACAGCTTGCCGGGTTTGGCCTTTGGCTGCCCTTTTTTGTGACGGGGGCGCTTCCCCCCCTTAACGGCAGTCACTACCGGGACCGCTGGTCCCATGGATGACGACTCTGGACGCGGGGAAGGCGGCGGCACGTCAGCGAGCAGGGGAGGTGCTGTCTGCGCCTCCGTGCGTGGGGAAGGCGGGGGCGCGTCCAAGCGTGGAGAAGGTGGCGCGTCAGTGCGCAGGGAGGCGGTGTTTGCGTCTCAAGTGGGGCGGGAGTCGACATTAGCTGGGGTGGGTGCGTGGTGGTTTTCGAGTCTCAGTTTGTTTGACACCACTTTTTCACGTGGGTTTTTCCTCTGAGTCTCAGCCTCTCGTCGTATCATTTATTCATATTTACTGAAACAGGCCAAATTCGTAACCGAAATGTACACCGTATATAATCACACCCAATAAACCGCCTCCGAAAACGCCTGTGCCTCGTCGTAGTTCCTCGTCGACAAAATACTGGGCTGCTTCCCCTCAGCCTCCGCTTCAAGAAACGACTTTCGGGCAAGTCCACTATTGAGCAAGATTAGGAAATATGAGAACAAAATCGACAAACATACCGGTCGGTGTAGACAATTCCCCCATCCCAGAGGGCAAAGTATCTTACGGCTTCAGGAACATCATCCCATGTGGTCACCGTCACACTGGACGCGCTGGACAGCGACGCCGAGGTACCATGGGACATACTGTCCCCGCCCTTAGTCTCCAACGACAACTTAGTGAAGTCCGGCATGCACAACGCTTGCCTAAAGGTTATAAGTCGATCAGCCGTCCAGATCAATCACAAGGTTTCCGCCTCACAGTTCTGGATCCACGGGACGTGCTCTCGACTTGGGGGGACCAGGGGCGGCGCGTATAGCGGGAGTAGTGGGTGTAGCCTGTTTTGGCGCCGCTGGATGAGGGTGGACCCCAGAGCACAGTGTTCTTGCCACTCGGCAATGCAGCCTTCCATCGTGTGGTGACCACGCTGCGCACCCGAGGGATAGCCGCTTACCATCGCCTTCACGACCGTCCTACGCCCAGCACTCAGCTGACCCCTCGACTACGCACAATAAATGATATACCAATTGTGCCAGACACCGACCGCCCGGCCCTGCGTAACCACATACAGCGGATATTTCCCCGTCTGATTCTCACTTGGCTGGTCCCGAACGGGGGGCAAGCACCAATATCTTGAGTCGTGCGCAGGATTGGTATGGTCGGGTATCATCTCCGCTTTGGTCATGTTGGTGTGCGGGAGGGCGACGAGCATGGTGCGGGGACGGCTGACAGGCGAAGGGAGCCGGAGAAAATAGCTAAGTGATGTCTTTTGATCTCTCGCTTCGTCACAATGGTCACAAATGTATGCAGTCTTTTGCTTACCGTGGGTTTCCTCATCTTCTTGTGACCTGGGGCGACGCACTCCCAAACCCGCTCCCTGTCGATCGCGCCTACTTTGGCCCCCCCAGGGGTCCGCCATGGGTGGGACCCCACATCGACGCTCAGTTCGCCACTTCTGTGAACCAACAGCGTCTCATCTATGAAGGCCTTCCGTTCCCCGCCCGCGAATACGGCAAAGACTCGACGCCTGACTGGTCTTCCTGGTGGGCCCCCTCCATCATGCGTCTCCATCGAGAGGCCTCGACTGAGGAAGGCCTGATCAAATTCCGTTTTCGCATGCTCTTTCCTTGGCGCCCCCTCAATCCTGACCGCGCGGCGCAAACCGAGAAGTTCAGGCATGCGAGCATGCTTCTCAATACAAAGCTTGGTATGTCGCCGATTCTGCCGGCTTGTTACGATCATGCACTTTCCGGCCGTTTACGGCCTTTCCGGTTACGGTTACGGCCATTACGGTCCAACCAACTTTCCGTTGCTCCGGCTAGTTCCGTTGATGCACAAACCTTTGGGGTTTTCGCAATGAAGGTCTTCTGAGCGTTCCCCAAATCAAACATATGACTTATGCAACTATGCTTCTCTCTTATTGTTCTTATTGTCTTTCTCTGTACTTATTGTCTTTTACATACTTCTTTCCGCATTAGACTTATCTCCGTATTTAGTATGAATACATATTATGTTCTACTGTATCTTTAGTTGAAAATTAACGTGCTTTGCCTCTGCATTGCTCCGTGGTCTTATTCCGTCTTTCCGTCTCTGAGCCAACTTAGTTGGTGTACCCGCTCACCTTCGTGGTATCACTTCCGGCCATCTCCGTCTTTCCGGCCTTCCGTCCTTCCGGCCTTTTCCGACACGGATATAACACGGCTGCCGACCTCGTTGATATCCTCACGCAGCATGCATCTGTGCGGTCTTTTTCATGCGGACTCTCCTGCAAGAGGGTATTACTGCCGCCGCCGCAGCTCGCGCTGGCGCGTTAGCTTTTCAAGGAGCAGCGGCTGCCAAGTCAGAAAGTGCGTCTCCATAGCGGTGGATCTTGTGTATATAACTCACTCTCTGCAGCTCTTTCTTTGTTGAGTGACGAATATCTTTTGGCTTGGCTGGACCGTGCTTGCGCGGACATTCAGCTTTGGGGCACACAAGACGATCCACGGAACGCGCCGCCGGCACCTCCTGTTGTGGCCGTGGGCGGCTGGGGTACAGGGAATGTCTGGGGCAGTGGGTTGGGATGGGGTGCAGGGAATGTCTGGGCCGGGGGATGGGGTAATGCGAATGGGCCACTTCGCAAACATCGTTGGTTCCCGCGTGTCTACGGCTACTGCCGTATGGGCGCTGTTTTCCTTCTCCCCAGACCCACAAACTGGCGAGAACGTCGTCGCCATAGGTATACATGGCTGAGGCGCTTGGAGCGCGAGTGGCGTACTAATGAGTCGCTTTTTTGTCGCTGCAGACCACTCTGACCCTTGTTTTTGCACAATCGTCCTATAGTGTAGCGTAAATACAATTCTAAATACAATATTGTGACTCAAGCATTGAGTATCCGACACTGTGGGACCTACCTTAGCTCCTCTGTACCCAATTCCACGAATTTTCTTTGCACGCGTATTGCGTTCGGGACTCGGTCCGGAGTTGATTTGAGGTGTCAACTGCCAAATTGGGACTAATCATCCTCTCGACGCGTCCTTCACTTCACCTGCATTGACCTTCGCTCTGACGCTCGGAACCTCCGGCATCAATGAATAGATCTAACATGAGCTCAAATCGAAGAGATTTTACGTCGGTGGCCAATCCTTGTGGAGGAGTGGACCAAATGACTGCGAGCCTGGAGGTGCAGCCGAACACCCTGGATTTTGGACTAGGAGCGATATCTATGCTCTTCCAGAGTTTGTTCTCACTTTTATCGTGTCGCGCCCGTGTCTCTACCCCATAATATTCGTGCTGACTGAGGAATAAAATCCTCAATTATATTAGGTACCACCCCGGCGAGCAGACAGCGCAATATCCCCCCTTGTTATCCCAAATCTCATTGGACCTAAATTATCTGCCCACTTGCCGGTATGATATACGTCGGAACCACGAGAATTGGAGCAATTTTTTTCAAAGTCAAGGTTTGCACAAAGACCAAAGTTTTCTAACTTGGCGACAGACCGTTGAACCTCGTAAATTTGTGCTTTCACCCCAAACTTGTAACATAAGTTGTGTATACATCCCTTTTACTTAACCGCCCACCATTTATGGCAGTGGGACCCTTCTATATGTCTCCAATGGCGCTCCAACTGTCGAACCGGTTGGCTGAAGATAATTTTCGTCACAAAGTCGCTCATTTCCCTCTGTTTGTACAGCCGTGATGCCTCATTTTTACTCCTACGACTGAGGGAGACATTGCCGCGTCCTCAAAAAATGTTTCGGACTGTCGCGCCCTTGGAAAGCGCGAGGACAACCAGATTTATGTTGGTTCGGGAATGGCGGGAAGCTGCGGGCCATTCCTGCCGGACACTGACAGCTGGTGCCAAGACACTTGCCTTCTACCTTCTACATCGTCGCCACTCGTATGTCTATAATGCACCTTGGTGAGTATTCTTATTTAATTATTTATTTGGAACTGTTTCATTCTTCACCAGGAATCGATGCCAACTTCACGATTTACGAACGGCCATGGGGCGAGAACTACGAACGACATTGGGGCCTGCCCAGTGTAGACAGCTCGTCCAGGCTGCCACTGCCCCAGTGCATCCTCTTGCGGGATCGGCACCAGATTCGGGCCCGCCTGCGTGAACTGCGGCTCTATGCCGCTGACTTCAAGTGAGCATGGATTGTTACCACAGGCGTTCAGTCGTAATCCGCTTTCGACAGACAGCATCTTGGTCGACCCATTTCATATGCGAGGGTTCAAGAGTTTATAGGTGCCTACAATGAATTTCTAATGCTGGTGCATGCTATCTCTGGCTTGGAAGGGAACATGGCGATCATGGCGCTGCCCAACTTGCAGATGGAAACAATAGATTAATCAATCTATTGCCCGTGTTTTCGTTACTCCCCCCACAGTCAAATCCTTGAAAACATCACACGGCACGTTGTCCACTCCCGTCAACCAGCGCCGCACACCCGTTCGACTTTGTCTTCTTTCCGGAGGTACCTGCACCTCTTTTACGCTTATCACCGGACGTTAAACTGCCCGAACCCTACTAGACGAGCACGCGAGTTGCGACGCCCAATCGGAGTGCATGAAAGCGTGGTTATGGAGACAAAACCACTGATTGATAACCAAGCTCCGTCGAAAATCGGAATGCCGGTCCAGCACCCGTCTGAAACCCTGAGTACGGAGGAGGTACGTCCACTATCCGTCCACTATTCAAGTTGTACCAAAATACTATTCAAGAATAGATCCAGATTGTTGAATGGTTGAAAGAAAAGGTGTTCACACGCGCGAGCGCATCAAACGGGGCTTCTGAAATCGCCCGGCTAACCTCGACTCGATCGTGATGGATCTGTGTTTGCGTGGAGGAGGCTGAAGAGGTCAATGCCGAGACGCAGTAGGACCCGTTGAAATGAAACACTGAAGAGGTCAGTGCTGAGACGCAGTAGGACCCGTTGTATCACTGAGTATGGAGAAGGTACGTCCACTATTCGGGTTAGAAGAGGCGCTCAGTCAGCAAATATTCAGACAGCCGGGCCATTTCAGATGCTCGGTCGTGTCGAAGAGCATCATTATGGAACGTGAAGATCTGCAGTTGCGTGGTGTCGGCTGAGGAGGAGGATCAGTTGGAGGAAGTGACAACCCACTTTCCTCCCACTGCGATGAATCCGTTAGCGGGATCCTCAAGTGGCAATCCTTGGACGCTCGACGACAAAGGACGTCTGTTCTTACAGAGTATGTGCTTTTTTCCAGGTGTTAATCGTGAAGAGCTCACATCTGACTGAATTCAGATGGCAAATTCGGCGAAAATCTCGGCCGAGGCAAAGGTACGTGCCCAGTTCCATCGTTGCTACTGCTTTTCCTCATAAATTCCAGGCTCCCCGTGCAAGAGTATCAGTCAAGGCAAAGGTGCGTGCGCAGTTCCATCATCGGTACAGTTTTTGCCTGAAAATCACTGGCCATGGCAGGGTCGCCGCGGAAACTCCAGATCTTCGGTGGGCCGCCCTCAACGATCAGGCGGGACACGCGCACGCGCCCACCGCACCCTCCCCATCCAGCTGCTTCGGCCGCAGCGCCTTCCAAGGCCAAAATGCGCATTCAATATACGTATGGCAAGCGGGCGAGGCGTGACATCCCCCTGACGGCCAATGACCTCTATTTGGATGACGCACGCCCCCCCTCCGAGCGCCCCCCCTCCGATGCCCCTCTGGCCGGGAACAGGTGCATCATTTGCGAATGCGTGAAGTCGCACCCAGTGGTGTATGTCTTCTCTTTCCATAAAAACTGGGTGAATACTGACAACGGTTTCTGTAGAAACAAGTGCGGCCATAGCTACTGTTATGTCTGTATCCGCCTCCGGCTGGAGGAGCACTGGACCTGCCCCCGCCTTAACTGCAACAGGACCATTCGGAAGGCGCCGACGATCAATGTGGGAGAGGCGGAGACTGTGGAGGCGGATTACCTGGACCGCGTTGACAAAAGCCAAGTGTCGTACAGCTGGGAGGGGCTGAGTTTCCCGTTTCGCAACAAGTCTATCTGGGTCCCCTCGTCGCCATAGCTTGATTTGTTTTTGGATTCTTGAATTAAAATACTCGTTGGCGCGCTCTTTGACGGAAAATTTGAAAATTGCTGAGCCGATCAAATCAAACGAGGGTTGGAGTTATACTAACTTGCGAGCTCCGGCAGCTCGCAAGTTTGCTGCCTGAGTCGAAGGCGAAGGAACTAGTACGTAGCACAGATGATTTGATCATCACATGACACATGTAGATTAGATTAGATTGACGGCTTTCTCTGCTCACTCTCTCGCGTCCGACCGCATTGCATTGCGGTCGGACACCCTGCCTTTTGGGGCAGGACCCCACTAGGTTTGGTGTCTTGTACCCTACCTCACGATGACCGGCAAGAACAAAGGCAAGGGCCGCCGTGAGGCCGACCGTCCTCCTCCACCCAGCATGCACGTCCACCAGCCTCACTTTGGGCAGGTGGTTTCAATCTCGGGGAATGGCCGCAGTGTCTCAGCACCCGGGCACATTGTCCATACAGAGCGGGCGCTTCCGGCATACATCGAGGAAGACTTTACCACCAATGCCGCCGTCAACAGTGAGGATTTCAGTTATGATCTGGGCGACATAACCCTCGTTCCAGAAGTTCAGGACCTGCCAGCGGACGGTATTATCTTGCAGAAGAGAAAGGTTTACGAAAATTCGGTGCGTTAGCATAGGTGCACTGGGAGAACATATTATACTAAAGGTTTTTTTCAACGGGCAGGACTATCCTATGTTAACGTGGGTGGAACACCAGGATGAGTATTTGGACGAGATGCTGCACCTGGAGGGTCGAGGTTATGCCAGCATCCATTCCAAGTGCGGTGACTGTGGTGCAGCAAACCCGACCTTCAGATGCGCTCAGCAAACTTGCTTTGGCCTCACGCTCTACTGCCAGCCGTGTATTAGAGCACGCCACACGGTGCTACTGACCCACTGGATCCAGGTACGTCGTGGATTGTTGCGGCGAGAAAGAAAAAAAACTGACGCCGTACGCTTAGGAATGGAACGGGCGGTTTTTCCAGCGGCGGTCTCTCAAGGACTTGGGCCTCGTCGTTCACCAGTAGTTGTAACTACATTGCAATGTACCCAGCCATGGCAGGGGGGTACATTGGATTAAAGGCACACCTGGGCTGAGCAGCCATGATGTGCCTTTAATGCAATGTACCCTGGGCTATTTAAATAAAAGAAGTGCTAGTCCCGAGGTTTGAACCAAAAGCCAACACAGATTACCTTAGCATCAAATCATAAAGAAGATAACATCACAACCACTAGACTAAGGGAGAGATAGCATGACAAAATTGATGGGTATATACTATGTGGTCCCAAACACATAATTAGTATGTGCTGACCTATTCTGCCCCACTAGGGGCTTGGTTAGTGTTTAGGGTTAGTGTCTGGGTTAGAGGTTTGAGTTAGGGGTTAGAGGTTAGGGTTAGAGGTTAGGGTTGGTTAGTGTTAGGCCCCAGGGATATTGAAAAAAAAAATGTTAAAGGATTTTTAAACACAAAAACACAGAATAAGCATGTAGAAACAATTTCAAAGACCCAGGGCAGCTTGCCTGCCCTAAGTCTGGGTATTAGTAGTGTCAAATAAGAAAGGAAGGCTGCTGTATGTGGTCATCAGAATTTAATCCATCTCAATGGTCCAATAGTCTAGTGGTAATAACTAATGGCTTAAAATAGTTGTGTTATCTGGAGGGCTGGGGTTCAATTCCCAGCACCAGCATCATTTTGCTTTGATTTGCTTTATTTCATTGGCTGGCGAGGGTACATTGCATTAAAGGTACACCCTGGCTGACCAGCCAAGCAGTGCCTTTAATCCAATGTACCCCCCTGCCATGGCTGGGTACATTGCAATAAAGGTACAGCTACACCTCCGTCGTTCAGCTGGGTCATCCCCCTGGCACGAGCTGCAATAATCCAGTGAAAGCCATCAAGACCTTCGTGGTCATCGATGTCACCGGTGTCCAATACGTCGACGTGAATTTCTGTAACTGTGACAGCCGCGTCGAGAGGAGGCAGCAGCTGATGCGAGCCTGCTGGTGGCCAGCAACCGCGCATGATCCTCAGACCTGCGCGACCTTCGCGGTCGTGCGGCTCTTTCAGCTTCTCAATTGCTTGGGCAAGGTCTCCTCACATGACTTCCTACGGTCCCTGGAATTGTTAACGAACAACGATGGGATGAGTCCGGTCCCGGTATATCTTTTTCTTATGCGCACAATACCGATTTCTCAATCTGAGCACTACAGGATCGTCGACGCGCCTTCCGCCACATCGTGCGTCAATATCGCATGACACTTATGATGAAGCGCACGGGACGAGGACACGACTCGTCGGGCGTCAAGGGCACCGGACAGGGGGAGCTCGCTCTGCAATGTCGTGCATGTCCACAACCGGGGAAAAATCTCCCGAACGGGTGGAATCAAATCAACTGGGATGCGATGCCCGAGGATCTACGGTGCGTGGGTTGTATCATTCCGGATCTTTCGTCAATACTGACTGACTGTTCAGATACAAATACTTTACTTTCATCGCGCAAGACTGCAACTTCCGGCTAATCAACCGGAATGTCGGGTCTGTCGGGAAGGATCCTATACTCAATGACGGCTGCGGCTACTTCGTTAATCACGGGAAGTATACAACATTCCTCAGCGCGCACGTGTCGGAGGAAGAAATACCGGCTTTCAGGCGCTATTCCTCGCGAACAGAAAGCGAGTGAAGGGTTTGCGGACGACTGGGGTGGGCGGCGTGACGTGCGCACGTCATAATATGTGGCGGCCTAACGGGATTGGGGATTTGCAGCTTGGCGAACAGTGTGTTTCTTCTTTTTTTTTTGTGGAAACTCCAACGCGAACCTTATGCCCTCGCAGATATTCTAATATGGACTTTATTCTTGTGTCGGCGCTCCTCCATATATGGTTTTTTTTCCTAATTCTTTCCTACGACATCGCCTGCCAATACAGCCGGAACTTCTGGTCGCGAATGGAAAATATGCCCGAGGGCATGGCGCTGCTTGTGGAGCGCCTGAACGTCTGGTTCAAGGTCCCGAATTTCCACCTCCCTCCTCATCAGCCGGGATGCCATTCGCCTTATTCCTTCCATTACATGTGGGGCGCCAGGAGAACCCACGGCGAGACAGTGGAACAAAACTGGGAGTTCACGAACAGGGCCGCGGCGTCGACGAAGATGATGGGACTGGGAACACGAGCTTCGACGCTGGAGGACTTGTTCGGCTTCCACAACTGGCGACGACTTTTCCCCAAGCGGATGGCCGAGAACGTGAAAGAAGGCCAAGTCCATCGCGACGCATAGAGATGGTGGAGCGATGGAAGAAATGGGTGCACGAATGGGAGTCGCGCCAGCACAAGGATGGGACGGAATCGCCATTCAAACTGAAGCAGAAAGGTATGCCGTTTCCTATGTGAAACACGAGGGAGGCTGATCCTTGATGTACGTAGTGGTGACAATGGAGGAGATTCGGCAGAAGCTGCAGAAAGAGGAGTTGGTGCGGAGCGGGGAGGGGGATGAGGTCGAGCGGGAAGACACACCGAGTACATTCATCTCAATGGGCCTGGAAATTGAGGAATCGCAGTGAGTGGCTTAATTCTCGCAGCCGAGGGGACAGGATCTGATGAGAACCACAGGCGACATCTTACCATCGACGTCAAAGCTGTTGCCAATCCGACCGACACTCAATCGCTGGACTTCCTGAAGCGGCGAACAGCACTGATCAAGCGTACTCGTGCTTTCCGCAAGCTTCAGCGGACTTACATGCCGACGCTGTGTCGCTTCCTGACGGCGGCCCAGCGGTCTGCATGGGATACTGAGGCGGAGCATAATGCAGAGACGATACACCTGTTCATGCCGTCGGAGATATCGGATAAAGGGAAGCGTGTCCGGGCCTGTGCCGAGGGATTACCGGCGGTAGAAGAGGAGTTGCGGGTTGGCGAGGCGCACGACGCACTGCATACGTTGCGGGATGGGTTGCGCACGTGTACTATGACCAACCGCTTCCGCCTCCAGCATTGTACGGGGCAGCGAATGCTGACGAGAGGCCAGGGGGTGCTTTGTCAGGTGAATTTGAGGATCCACAAGGCGAAATTGCGGTACCGGTACGTCCGCAACACGTTGATGCGGTTGAAAGGGCACGGCGGATGGGAGAAGGAGTTGCAGGTGCTCCAGGACAGCGACGTACGAGCGCTCAATGAACGCGCCCTGACAGACGAGGAGCGCGAGCAGCGGAGGGCAGTTCATGACCTCGAGGACGCAGTAGAAGAGGAGGGCGGTTCATGACCTCGAGGACGCAGTAGAAGAGGAGGGTGGCGTGGCGGCGTTGGGGGTGGTAGCGGCGGGAGAGGGCCGCCGGACCCTGTCGTGGATCTGGTACACGGCCAAGGCAGGAGAGCCGACAGAAGCCGAGCTGGTGGAAGGTGCGTACTAAGGCATAAAAATATTTTATTGATACTGATGTGGCTCCAGCGTTACGTGTCGAATGGTGCAAGGCTTACGCCCGCATGCGGCGGTGGCACGAGGATGTCGTACTGGTAGAAGAGGAGATGCGCCGTACGATCGAGTACGGCTACTGGTCAGCGGTGGAGTGGTCGACACGGGAAAGTGGACGCGAGGGAACGGTGTCAGAGGAGCTCCAGGAGGGGCTGAAGGCTTATGCGCAAGAGCAGGTTCATCGCAAGATCCAGACGTGCGAGGATCTCACGGCAAAATGGGCGCGGATTCGGGAAAAGGGGCACGGGTATCTGGCACGGGAAACGTCGCCGGGCGCTGACGTGGTGGTTCCGCTCGAAGACAACGATGGAGGGGAAGGTTACGATGGGGAGGGGGATGACGAACAGGAAGAGGGACCGCCGGATTACGAGGACAAAGGGGACGATGAAATTATGGAGTGATTTCCTTTTTAGGACTGCGCGGGAGGGACGGACCGAGAGGGAACGATGGTACGTTGTCGGAATGCTGGGAATTCAAGATAGGTGTTTGCAAGGATCGACGCGGCCGACGCGGCTACAAGGGCTAGCCGAGTGTCTTACAATATTTTTTATTGATGCGAGCTCAAAGTGTAACGCAAATCTATGTATTTGATGGGAAACTCATTTTCAAGCGAAAAACGCCGGGTGCCGTGCATGCCGAGAGGAATACAGGAAAATATGTATGGGCCCGATTACCATATACAGATGGCCGCCCTGTCCACGGACACATTGCATTGCGGCTGTCATCGGTCGGATGGCCAAAGGTCGGCAACATTGCAATACTGCGCTAGATAGCGAGCCTCCGCAATGCATTATTGCAGCTTTCCTTGGTGGCTTTGTAACATCCCTGAGCACACCAATTTCATGACAACATCCCATGCTATTCAAAAATAATACAGCAAGAATAACCATGTAGCTCTACAAATAGTTAAGTGCGTAAATAAGGTAGATACAATAAGTGAAACAGCGAAATGGAGGTAGGATGTACGTCGAGTCCAAGATATAGCCAAAAAAACAACGAGCGAGTATACAATCATCAGACAACGGCATGCGCAACACAAGAGTCCATCAGCAAGCAAGAAAACGGCCAGGAAACGAGAAACGAGGCGCGGCACAACATCAAGCGTCATCATCCCTCTCGTCCGCCTCCTCGAACGGCTCTCCCAACATCCAGCACTGCAGCTTTGCCACGTTGGCCGAGACCATGATCTGCGGGTAGGCGATCTGGAGCAGCCCCACCGCTGCCACCGCCGCCACATGAGTGTTGTAGAAGACCGACACTCCCTGAATCCCGTAGTAAACCGGGCCAGCGGGGTCAGCGGGGCGCGCGGGCGTCACGAGGACGGAAGGGCGGGGCAAGCCTTCACGGGCCGTGCGGGCAGCGACGAGGGCGATCCCGCGGGCATGCCCCGTCGGGGTGAGCTGCACGCGGGTCAGGCCCTGGACGTGGGGGGGCACGTTGAGGTGGAGGGAGGCCTCGGTGGCCTCGCGTTTGAGGGAGGGCTCTCCCTCCTCCCGTTTTGGCTGAGGCGCAGCGGCGAAGGGCGAGCCCGCTGGCATCGGGCGCACACGGATGGTGGGGTCGTCGGCGGCGGCGACGGGTGCGAACATGGCGGGGCCACTGTGGACGGGCGCCGCGGGCGCGCGGTTGCAGGCGGGCGTCGAAGGATGGGTGTTGTTGGGGGGGTCGAGTGTGAAATTGACGGCCTCGAATGCAGGGCATGCGCCCTGGTGGTGAGCGGCGCACTGCACACGCCACCACTGCTCGAGCTCAGCCCATTTTTTGAAGCCCTTGTGCTGGGCGTCGGTGAAGCGATCCGTCTGATCGCGTGCTATCCAACTGAGTGTTATGAGCACCCAAGGCAACACAACCATAAAACAAAACTAACCTATTGGTGTAGACACCACACACCCGCCCAACGAAAATGGCGTAATAGAGACACATCGAGTCGTTGTCGTGACAGGAGCGAGACTCATGGCCGGGGGAAGAGTAGTAGGGGGGGAGACAGTGATTCATAGCCAATAAGGGGTGAGCGAGAGAGCAACGGAAAGCTGCAGACAAGAGAGAGGGTGAAAGGAAGAAGGAAGAGGCAAGGAAGAGGTTGCCAGGTCGCCGCGAGTATATGCAAGACTGGTGGCAGACATTTGGGTAAAAGAGGAACGTTCTGTTCGAAGGGAAAAGGGTTTGAGGGTTGAGGGTTAAGCCATGAGGCGTGAAACGCGCAACGGAAGACCAGGTCGCCGCGGACGGATAGCTTTGCTGGACGCGGACGATGGGACGAGCTAAGTAATTCTGAAGTCACGAGACCCATCTTGGGGACGGATGGCCGTGCTGCATCCTCATGCCTCCCAAATTTACCCCCACTGTCGACCTTCAAAAAGGCGAGCGCCACGTCGATGACTATCTCTTGTCTGTATGTTTGTACCACCACTCGCACTATCAGTTCGATCACGACTACGACGGCGAATCCATCGAGCGCTTCTGGACCAAATACCAGAAACCTGCCGAATGTTCCGAGATGCAAAACAGCGAGGGCGCAGAAGATGCCCAAGCTAAGGTGGGCTTTTATTTTGCCCACTGAATCACTCACTGCAGCTCACTCAGCCCCAGACAACGGAACGGGAGCTGGAGGGGACGTCGCAGAAAGGAAAAAGAGGAGACGGCGCAGAAATGACCGGATAGTAGTGGGCAGCGGGGGTGGGAGTTTTTTGTGGGCAACAACATTGTATTGTAGCATAGCCGTTATACATGGTGTACCGCAAAGTTAGCGCCTCAGGCAAGGATTGACGTAGTCACAGATGAGAGGTGCCACCATCGCATCGTAGCCGATGGGGCCCCACAACAGATCATCCTCCCCACCCTCCGATTCCGAGTCCGACTCGGGGACGGCAATGGGAGTGTCGAAGCGGCGCTGAATATGGGCATATATTCCGTGCTTTTTGATGTATGCGTGCTTGCGGACTTGGCGCTGCTGGAGAGTGAGCTCCTCACGATTCCTGACTTCGTTAGCATTTCTTGTCGGTACCAGTGAGCACAGTAGATGTACCGTTCTCGGTAGCGAGCACTGGCCTCATGCGACTTGGCATGGGCATCCTCAAGAACTTCGTTGCCCGGTTGCAGCGTCTTGAGATGAGCACGGCGGCGAACAGCATGCTCCTTCCCTGCCTGCAGCACAAGCTCACGATGACTAGGGAAGAGTTATTTAGCAGGGGAGTGGTGAACGAGAGCCGCGGCGCACCGTTCACGGTACCTGCTGAGGCTGCACGCCTGCTTTCACGACGCCGCTCGGCCTGCTGCTTGCTGAGCTTCTTGGCCTTCGGGTTTCTGGAGCTGTATTGCAGCTAGTAAGCAATGGTTGATGCCCAGGTGAAAGATCTTACGGAGTTTTGGTGGTTGTGGCCATGGTCGACACGAAGGTGGAGGTCGGGTCCAAGTCCTAAGGGATCATCAATGGATGCCCGAACATTTTGGTGTAACTTGACGCACCATTAACCTGGCAACACACAACTGTCCAAAAATTCCCGGGAAAAACAGGCAGGGCCAGACGCTATGATAAACAAGATCTGCCGATTTAGATTGTGCAACGAGCCCCGCCGATGGGTCGAAAAAATATATAATGGGTGGTGAGTGCGTAATTCTGGTAGTGGTGAGGTGCGTGATCACCGGTCGATGGCGCTCAGACACAATCCACCGAATTTTCCGGGCGAAAACGACAACAAATTTTGTTATGTGGATAGTATCGCCGCCCGCTGATGCCGTTTAGAAGAGTTTCTGTCATCAGACTAGTCTTGGAAACACCTTTTTGCGTTCGGCGGACCTGTGGAATTGGAAAGGTCCAGACGACTCAGTGTCGTGAATGAAGTACCCAAAATGCTGCCAGGACGCACCTGCTCCATAACAGAGGGTTCACAAGGTCAAATCCCGGGCCCTGCTGAGTCTATGGTCAGTGTGCCGTGAGGGGATCATACGGCCGTAAAATCGTCACCGCTGAGACGGCAAAGATGTTTGCTAAGTCCAGAACGCGGGGGGAAAGTGCGTCCACACCCAAAAACTTCAAATTTATACAGCTCCATCGTAGGGAGCAACACTACGAGGTCGACGGGTGAGTATGTGCTTCAGATAGGGGCTCGCTGACACGCAAACACACCTTTACCGCTCGAATAAACCAGGGCTTGTTGGATATAGCCGTGAACCCTTGCCGAGACTTTGTTCCATTGGTGGTTTGAGCTGTGTGAGTGACATACGAAGGCGGGCTGAGCCTGAGTAGTTGGAGACTGAAAGAACGTCCAAAGACCGAAGTCAGATAAGATAAGGAGTTACAAACACAATTTACGTTTTGACCTGAAGGACGACTTGGATTTCCTGTATGCCCCTGGCAGTCTCGCGCGTGTCTTGCTGAATTTCCAGGTCCAAAGGACATCACCAGCTGTTGCAGTAGGCATTCGTAGTACTAGGCATTGCGATGTAGGTTGGTTAGGCTTCAACCCAGAGACGTAATCCGAGGAGGAGGGGTTGCCACAGGTAGTAAGTCGAGCGTAACTGAAAAAGAAGCTTGTGCCAGCCAGACCGAACGACGACGACGAGCGACAAAAACCGACCGTCGAGATAGAGAATGTCGAAACATAGAAAGCGGCAGTTGCCGACAGATGTTTTCACACACACGGCGACTTTTTCCTTAGCCGACATAGCCGGCAACAACACAGCTACGGCCATCACCACCTTTGTACAGCGCGCATCCACGAACAACAGACGGTCGCACCACGAGAAGCTGGCGGTAGAGCCGCCGTCGCCTGTCAAGCGCGCCTGCGCTGGTCATGTCTCCCCTGCCCCGGACCCCTTACTCCCCAGCTTCGTGGAACCCGACAATTTCGCAGAGCGCTACGAAATGGGATTCGACTTGGATCCTGCTCCTCCCGCCCCTGACCCTGGTGTACCTGCCTTACCCAGAGTCGTTAAGCCATTGGTGAGTCCAGCTAGGTTAAGATTGCGCCTGTATTCTCAATTCCTTTACTTTTTTTTTCGCAAGGATCCGGTGCTCGCTAGCTTTCGTTCCCAACAAGATGCATACCTCGCCAATCTCCTGCGCTGCAACGGCTGTATCTGGCCACAGGGGGAAGAGCATTGTGCCGATTGCGGAAGGCCTACCGACGCGTCGGACCCCCAGATTTTTCGCTGCAGGTTGTGTCATGGGGACGAGCTCGTTTGCGGGGAATGCATGGTGACACGTCATGGCACCAACCCTTTACATCGAATCAAGGTAGGCCACAATCTAACCCGCGCTACGCGTCACTTACGTTTCACAGAGATGGAATGGCCTATTCTTCGTGCCGTCAGACTTGAAAAGTCTCGGGTTATGCGTTCAGCTCGGACATCGCGTCGGCGACCGCTGTGCAGGCGCTAAACCTCTCCACATGAGTGTCATCGTCCTGCACACCAACGGCATCCACAAGGTCGCGGTAGACTCGTGCGACTGCGAACAGTGGTTGTGGGCGGGGTCCCAGGAGGAGCAGTTGTTGCAGGCGGGATGGTTTCCAGCGACAGACGACTGCCCCCTGAACATGTGCCACCTTCAAAGTTCTCGACACTTTCCTCACCCTCACTTACCAAGCCAAAACAACAATGTATGACTATTATTCGGTGCTGGAGAAGCTCAGCGACAACACGGGCATCAAGCGCCCAAATCATTATCACGCTTTTTTGCGCATGGTGCGGGAGTACACCAACCTTTTGATGCTGAAGCGTGCGGGGCGGGGACTCGCCAAGTCAGGCGTGATGGGGACGCAGCAGGGCGAGCTCGCGGTCTGATGCCCATGCTGCCCTCAACCTGGGGTGAATTTGCCGGAGGGATGGGAAGACGCGCCCACGGGAGCACAGTGAGTCCCCCTTTGGTGTCGCTACCGCGTGCTGACGTCTTTCAGATTTCTATATATTTTTTTCCTCGCAATCGACGCCTGCTTCCGCCTCAAAAGGCGGTTGATCTCCAGTGTATTGAAAGACCCTTCCCTTGGGTCGGGCTGGTCGTACATGGTCGAGACGTTGATATACAGGACTCATCTGCTAACGGTCACGGACCAAAAAGAGGTACGGCAGAGGTTCATTTATCATTTCGAAGAACGGTTTCTGAAGACGGCGTAGATGAGTACTTGCAGTGGGTTAGCCGCACTCGATCATGCGAACACAAAATTTGCGCGCGGATACGCCGCGACGGGGGTGGGCATGGGAGTGTGTGCACGGCATGAATTCGTGCAGCCGAACGGCGTCGGCGATCTACAGAAGGGCGAACGGTATGTATTTCATTTGGGCTCATCATGCAAGGCAGTCTCATTAACGATGTTTCAGGTACGTGAATATGGATTGGATCTTCACCTCCATCCTCCTCCACATCGACCCCCGGCTCCGCAGGTTTATTTCGTACGACATTGTATGCCAATGGTGGATCAATCTCTGGTCCAGGCTCAAACACCTCCCACCGCCTATGCGCCTCGTGCTCGTAATGGCGCTGCTGCGGTTCGTCATCCCGAAAATGCATATCAAGGGCCACCTACCCAAGTGCCAAACGACGTACTCCCTCAACCTCGTCCCGGGCAGCGGGCAGACGTGCGGGGAGGGGATCGAGCGCCCGTGGGCGCATATCGGGGGTGTAGGCTCGAGTACGCGGGAGATGGGACCGGGCTCGCAGGAAGATACACTGAACGGACACTGGGGTTCCTGGAACTGGCAGAAGATTGTTGGTCTGGGTAAGCGGTGACGAGCGACGACACATCCAACATCGCGACTTAAAAAATTTGACAGGGGGAGCGCCTACGCACTAAATTGGACCGGGCAAAGAGCGAATATGCGGAGCAGCTCGAAGTGTTCACCGACTTCTCAGCGCAACAGGCCGCGCGTGTGCTGCACTGGCGAAAGATGGTCGAGGACTTTGAGAAAAACCCGAATGCGAAGAATCCTTACGAAATGGCCGTCCACGGTATGTGGGGATCTTCTTTAAGCTTGTGAGCGATTGTTAATGCGCCGTGGCAGGCGTAACCGAGGCGGACATCCTCTTGCAATTGGAGAAGGAGGATGCCGAACGCGTCCAAAACGGCGTGCCCAGCATACACTCAGTTAGTCCAGCGTCTTTTGTGGCGGCTGGCTTGGAGGTGGAAGCGGAAGCAGTAAGTCCACCGAAGTCTGAAAGCGGTATTGAGCTAAGTGCGGATCGCAGGTGACGTGTTCGAGTGCAGGTGGAGCACAAGAAGGCAGGGACGTCAGTGCAGGCGATCGACGTCGTGGGGCTCCGCCGTGTGCTGAATCGAAGCATCCAGCAGCTGCGCAAGCTACAGGCGACGTACATGCCGGCGGTGATTGTGGCTCTCAGCAGGCACGAGAACGTGCCGGAAGACGAGCAGCCGGAGAACATTCCGCTGTTCTTGCCCTCCGCACTGACGCCTACGGTGCGCGCAGCGCGGGTGTGAGCACACTGGTGGTGATGGAGGACATGATTCGCGACGCCCAGTGCTCCACCGCTCTGGAGCGCCCTGCGACGGGCGCTGACGGCGAAAGTCATGGCTTGTCACCTACAAGAACCTGCAGTCTCGCCACCAAGGAGCAAACACAAGAGCGCGGGGAATCGTCGAACGCAATGAGACAAAAATCCGTCTTTCGTCCGAGAAGTATCAAATGGCATGGGCCGCGAAGCTGCACTTGGTGGATGGAGATGTGACGCGGGTGGGGTGGCAGCAGTTGCTCAAGGAGGACATCCGGTGTATGGCGGACACAGAGGAGGAGGTCCGCGGTGCAGAGAAACACCGCGCGCAGGCGGAGCACCGCAATCGTCGTGAGGACGAGCTGCGCCTGGAAGGCCAGCTACCCCCGCTATCTGCCGAGGAGAAGGAGCGGCGGGGCGCACGGCGGGGAGAACGTGAGGGTGATGTCGTGGATCTGGAAATCGGCGGGGGGGAAGGACTCGGAAGATGATGTGGAGGAAGGTAGGTTTCGAAGTGACGTTTTCGCCAATGACGCTGACAAAATTTCAGCACTACAAATTGAATGGTGCAAGGCCTGGGCACGAGTGCGGAGGTGGGATGAGGAGGTGCGGTTGGTCCAAGAGGAGGTGTGGCGCACGGGGTGACTTTGGAGCACAGGGCGAGGGAATGGGAAAGAGCGCGCAAGGTCTGTGCCGGTCGGCGCAGATGAATGGGAGGACTGGAGGCAGGGTTCGGGAGAGTGGACCTTAGAGCGAGCGGAGGGGGCGGTGGCCTACGTGCTGAAGCAGGCCGCGATGATGCGCGACGTCGCTAACCGGATCACGGTGTCGATGACGGAGGAGAGGCAAGGTTTGAGGGAAGAAAAGGAGATTGGTGCACGACCAGGAGTGGGTTGACCTGGACGACGGGCACGTGGGTGAGACGGGAGGTGGCGAGGAGGATGAGCTGGCCGACTTGCGTGCGGATGAAGTCGCAGACGACGATTTCATTTTAGGAGGCGGGGAGGATGAGGATTAGGGGAACGGTATGTTGTGGTTCGCATGTGGGCAAGCTGGACGCTGATAACTGTCTCGCAACAGGAACTGTATTCGTGGACAGGACGTGCAGGCCGTCTGGTCAGTGCGGGGCCGTGGTCGCACGGGCGGCGGCGCGGGTGGTGTAGGGCGGGACGGCGGGGTTCCCGTGGCGGGCAGCGCCTGCGGGGCTCACCGCACCTCTCTCTTCGCCCCCATCTGCCACCTAACTCCCGGATTAGAGCAGGGCGGCGGTGCGGGTGGTGGAGGGCGGGACGGCGGGGTTCCCGTGGGGGGGCGGCGCGTGGGGGGTGACGCGCGTAGCAGGCAGCGCACGCAGCAGGCGGCGCGCGCAGCGGCAGCATGAGTGGGGCCCGCCCCACTTCGCTCCCCGCCCCCGCATGCCGCCTAACTCCCACGTTAGAGCAGGGCGGCACTGCGGGCGGTGGTGCTGGCAGCGGAGGGCGGGACCGCGGGGTTCCCGCAGTGGGCGGCACGTGCGCGGCCCATCCCACATCTCCCTTCACCCCCACCTGCCGCTTAACTGCCGCATTAGATCAAGGTGGCGGTGCGAGTGGCGGGGGGCGCGACGGCGGGGTTTGCGTGGCGGGCAGACGCCCCACTTCGCTCCCCACCCTGCGTGCCACCTAACATTAGAGCAGGGCGGGTGCGGGCAGCAGAGGGCGGGGCGGTGGGATCCCGTGGGCGGGCGGTTGCAGCGTCGGCCGACACATGCGCCGCCTTCGCAGGAGCGTCCCGCTTAGTGCAAATCCCTGTGCATGCTGTCAGCCTGGTCGCACGCGCAGCTCCTTTGGGCGGGAAGGGCGGGAAGGGCGGGAGGGCGAGAGGGCGGGATTCGGGATTCAGGCGGCATGGGCGGCACCGCGTTGGTCGGGGACGCTGTAGACGAGGAGTAATTGCGGGGTTTCGCGTGTAGGCGGGGCAAGCGGCCCTGCACCTGCCCGCCAATCTTTTTTTGAATATCTTTTACCACTCATTTTGGCAATTTATCCCGAGATGCCGGGAGTCTGATTGCATTGGGAATGATCGCCAGAATTGCTGGATGGGCTCGTTTGATAGGCCGTGATGCCGGGGATATGCCCCCAGCAGCGAATATACCAGTCGGAACGGTGTTATACCTACCCCAGAAACTTCGCAAAGCGTCCTTGGGTATACCCAGGACATTTCGCGAAGTTGGTACCTACTGAGGTGGATCGGAATCGCTACCGAGGATGCGAAAGTCTGCGCCATCGCCTCCTCGGAAGAGCAAGCACAAGGGCAGAGCCGAGGTTACTCCAGCTCCGACCAGCACCATACCTGTGTCCGCGTCGATCGTCACTGGTTTGCTGGGTCCTGATACACGCTTCAAGAAACCGGAAGACGTCCTGATCCCTTCCTCGCCGAGGGACACCACTTACACTACAGCTGTCCCAGGACAGGAACTGCCCGATCCTTTAAAGGGAATGGTGTCCAGCAGCGCGTTTGGTTACGGCGTGGGCCACAGGAATGACTCAGCGAATCAAGCGCGAGCGGAACCGGGTCCACCTCGTTACCCTCGTAATCCGGCCTATACTCCGATAGTAGATATCGGGGAGGAGTCGATGTTCCACGGAGCCTACCACGGTGAAAGGAGAGACGCGCCACCGCACTTGTCCCAAGTTCCTTGAGCTTCCAGTTCCCGTCTCGATGAACATGGAGCGGCGTGCTCAGGCCGACAAGCTGAAGCCGGAGCATCGGAGAACGCCCGTGGGAGACAGGGAGCTGGTGCGGGCGGAGATGGGGATCCTCCTGATGAAGAGGGAGGAGGCCCGGATCGACCTCTGCAGGAAGAATCGCAGGGTCCTCGTAGGCCGCCGCCTAGGAGACGAACTCAAAGGTCTCCGCCGAGAGAAAGGTCCATTCAGAGAGGAGAGTGGGACCCTGCTCCTGATCCATCCGACTTCGGGGATGGGGGGCCGAGCTCCAGCAGCAGCTCTTCGTGGGGAGGGTGTTCAGATCACTGATTCCCGTACGTAGCCCCAGGAGCGCCGTATGGCACGATGGTGCCTACCATCGACCCAAAACTGAAGTTAGAAGCGCTTCCTGAGTGGGACGGAAACCACGACACCGCTATTGACTACTTTTGGGAAGTCTACCAATTTGCTAGCCTGCTTGGCTGGCTGCCGCGTGCCCTCGGATTCTGGCTCCCAACTCGTCTGGTGAAAGGCTCCCAAGTGCAGCTTTGGTTTTCAACTCTGCCGACTTCCCGACAAGCGGAAATGTGGAGTCACTACCTCGTCTACTTGCAAGTCATCAAAGATCGCTACCTAGGAAAGAAATGGTGCCTACGTATGAACAACCAATACGAGCTTCAAATTTTTCGCCAAGTGGGGCACGAGAAGGAGTCCCCGCAGACCTTCCTGGGAAGGAGAGTCCGTTTCACGCGTCTCCTCACAGTCACCGACGACGGGGGCCCCGACGAGGTGCACCAGATCATGCGCACAGCACCTATTTCCTGGAGCTCAATACTCATCATCGAGAACATTCGTTCAGTAGAGGACCTTTATGAACGCATCAACGAGCACAAAGAGGAACTTGTGGACGTAGTGGCTAGGAGGCAGACTGACGTACTCACCACGGGGAACTTGACCTCCACTCTTAAACGACTGGGCTTCGCACAGAATACGCAGCAATCTTCGCCTTACCCTCGGTGTGAGCGCCGCGCCCACTTCACTGAAGTTGGGTCAGAAACAATGGGAGTAGAGGAGGAGGATGCGGATGCAGCCGCGGAGTCGGAAGCGCCGGAGGAGCCCACTGATGGGAATCCCACGATGAAGAGCGTATATCAGACTCTAGCCAGACGGCAGAGGGCCGCCGCCTAAAGGAGGGTACCCGTTCAAGAAAAACGACCATGTGACTACAAAGATGGGGCGGGATCCTCCTTCGCCTTGCAAGGTGTGCGGAAGTGCAAAGCACTGGGACAAGGAGTGTGCGGACTGGAATGTCTACCTGGAGAAACAGAGACGGGGTGTCCTCCTGGTGAACTCGAGTTCAGCAAGCGATGAAGCGGAATTGCTTTACCATAGCGCTTACGTAGTCCTCATGGACGGCCGCATATCCCAGAATTCTTTTTGAGCTCGGCCGCTCCCGACTTTGTGGAGAGCTTGCTCCCGCGTCGTAAGGAGCATAAGCCCACTCAGCTAGAATCACATCACGGCAACAGTTATATCGCTCAGGACATTTCACTAGGAGAGACGCAGGCGCATCGGCGGCACGCGCTGCACGTGCAGATAGAGGAGATTGAAGACGAGTACTGGGCTTTGGAAGCAGCCATGCCCAAGGCCAGGAGGAGTATCATCGAAGACGCAGACACAGAGGATGAAGTAGAGGAGGACGAGGACGTGACGCCCGCGGAAGAGGAGGAGATTTGGAAGGAAGTGGAAGCCGTCAGTTTGACAACCCTTCCGCCCCCGCTTGCGGAAGCAGAACCGATAGTCATCCGCCCACGCCGGAGAACCAAGCCAGGAGACTCCGCTCTAGGAGTATCGGTGCTGTCAGTTAAAGGCTGGATCAGATCCCTCGAAGACGACTTAGTAGATTTAAGGCTGGACTCTTGCACCGATATCACCCTGATCTCGGAGGAGACCCACGCTGGATTGATCCATCCACCTCCCGTTAGACAAGGACATCGCATGAGCCTGGCTCAACTCACGGATAAGGGCACCACGATCCGGGGTTACACGAAACTGAAAATTCTCATGCGTACTGTCACGGGGGAGCTGATTGAACTGGAGGCCGAGGCGTACGTCGTCCGCGGGATGAGCATACCAATCCTGTTAGGAGAGGATTTTCAGATCAACTACGAATTGGGAGTGAGTCAAAACGTGGAAACCGGATCGAGGATCTCATGGAGGAACTTACCGTACGAGGTGGAGGCGACTGGCATCGAACCCTACGTGGGCAGGGCTGAGGTACACCATCTAGCTGCAGGATTGACCATGCACGTGCGCTTGGTGACACAAGCGAAAGAGCACCGCCGGGCAAAAGCCAGACGGCGGCGTCGAGCGCTGAAAATCGGTCAGGAAGCTAAATTAGTGCGCGCATCACAGGACTATCGCATCCGAGCGCACAAATGCAAGATGGTAGCCGTGGAAGGGAACTTCAGCAAGGATAAGGAATGGTTAGTAGAGAGAAATCTACTCGCGAACGCAGAAGACAGTTTCTTCACCGTCCCGAACACGCTAATTTGTGCGAGGAAGCCGATCGTGCCCGTCAGTAACATGAGCTCTCGACCTCGCATGATACGCAAGGGCAAGGTGTTAGGAACTCTACGGGACCCTCAAGAATTCTTTGACTCTCCTGAATCACCGGAGAACCTCGCCTTGATGCGAGCTCAGACAGCTCTCCTCGCAAAACTCGTAGACAGTCACGGAAAACCAGCGGAAGAGAAAGTCAGAAGGGGACAAGGAGAGAGGCGCGGGGACTCCGAGGGTCCACGAGTTAGGACAGATTTCGGAACCGGAGTGCCCCCAGATGAGGAGAACATCAGGAACAGGGTCCACATCCGCGATGGAGACGGCAATGTTCCTTCAGCAGGGCGAGAGCCACCACGAAACACTCTAGAACTCGTAGACGATCTCCCGGATGAAGCCGAGGAGTATGGCCCAAAGACGGCAGCGATGCCCGATAACACGGTGTACCCTTTGGAAAGAATGCGGGAGTTCCTCGACGTAGGATCGTTGCCAGAGGACCTCAAGGAGAAAGCCTGGAGTATGCTGGAACGTCGAGTGAAGGTGTTCGGGTTCGACGGAAGACTAGGCAAACTGGATGCTAAAGCCCGCATACGGACCAAAGAAGGAGTGAATCCGATAACAGTACCGATGTACTCCAGCTCTCCGCAGAAAAGCAAGTCATCAACGAGCAACTCAACAAGTGGTTTGAGCAGGGTGTGATCGAGCCATTGATAAGCCCATGGAGTGCTCCCGTCATGATAGCTTACAGAAACGGGAAGCCGTGCTTCTGTGTAGACTACCGCAAGCTGAACGCCGTCATGATCGGTGACGAGTTCCCAATACCCTGTCAGTCAGAGATTCTACAGTCGCTATCGGGAGTGCAAGTCCTGTCTTCCTTGGACACCCTAGCAGGATTCAATCAGCTGGAGATCGCCCCGGAGGACGTCGAAAAGACTGTGTTCAGAACTCACCAAGGACTGGCTCAATTCAAACGGATGCCGTTTGGGCTGAGAAAATGGACCACCTATATTCCAGAGAATAATGCAAGGAGTATTGTCGCCTTACCTTTGGTTGTTCTGCCTGGTATACATCGACGACATAGTAGTCTACTCGCATTCATATGAGGACCACATCGACCATCTGGACAAGGTCTTGGGAGCCATCGAAGCTTCAGGAGTCACGCTATCCCCTTCGAAATGCCATCTCTTTTACTCGTCTATCCTCCTCCTGGGTCACAAAGTATCGAGGCTAGGTTTGTCCACGCACCTGGAGAAGGTCAAAGCTATTTTGGAATTGGAGCGCCCCAGGAAGCTGGCACAGCTACAGGGCTTCCTGGGTATGGTCGTGTATTTCTCAGGGTGTATTCCGTTCTACGCCGACATCTGCGCCCCTCTTTTCAAGATGCTGAGGAAAGGAGCAAAGTGGGATTGGGGGGCAGAATAGGAGCATGCCTTTCGGTCAGCCAAGGTCGCGCTACAGAACGCTCCCCCTTCTAGGCCACGCCATTGAAGGATCTCCGTACCGACTGTACTCGGATGCATCGGACGAAGCGGCGGGAGTGGCCCTGCAACAGATTCAGCCCATCTTGGCAGGCCTTGCTCCGCCGAATCTAACCACGAGATTATCCTTGAAGTTTGACGACTCGAAGGCAGCAACAGAATGGGGACCTTCCTTGGATGAGACAACGGTGTATATCGAAAGAGTAATCGGGTATTGGTCCCGTTCCTTCAAGGGAGCCGAGTTGCGCTACTCAACAACCGAAAGGGAAGCGCTAGCGGCTAAGGAGGGCTTGGTGAAATTCCAGCCGTTCATCGAAGGAGAACGGGTGCTACTAGTAACAGATCATTCAGCCCTTCAATGGGCACGCACCTACGAAAACTCTAACCGGCGTCTGGCTGCATGGGGAGCAGTGTTCTCGGTGTACGCTCCCGGGCTGGAAATAGTTCATCGACCAGGGCGCATGCATTCCAACGTGGACCCGCTTTCGCGCCTGCCGCAATCAGCCCCGGCTCACGTTTCTCCCCTACGAGAAGAGGGGAAATTGATCTCAATGGCAGACGATCTGGCCGAGAGGCAAGAAGAATGGCGCGAGCGGGAGCCAGTGCTGAGAGCCACATTCTGCGCTTTCACCTTGGACAATGGGCTGGAAGGAATGAGAAGTTGATTCGCAGCGACTAGAAGCATGAAACAGGAGCGTAGAGGGAGATCGCCGCCGGATGAACCATCAGTCGACGCTGGGGGGGGTAGCCCTAGCACTCCAGACATACCAAAGGTCGCCGACGAAACCCCACCGGAGATACCAAAGGCCGCGCACGAAACCCCGCCTGAGGAGTCGCTGACAAAAGACGCAGAGGACAAGCTAGACTCCTTGGAACCTACCGGTGAGTACTGGGGCGCAGTGAATCCGCCCCCAAATATCCACATAGCCATGGAAGAGAGCTTTCGGAAGGATTGGGTAGATTCTTACAAGGAGGATGCGGAATTTGGGAAGATCTGGAGAGACCCTCGTGTCACGGAAAGCTTGTGGACCCCAGGTCAGCACTTCTTCCAGAACGATGAAGGGCTGCTGTTCTTCAGGGATGCGGATTATCAGCCGCGCCTGTGTGTTCCGAAGGTCAAGAGAGATCTGATTAAGGAAGAAGCCCACGAGACGCCGCTAGGTTCAGCACACATAAGTCCAGAACGGCTGTGGGGCAAGCTTTCATCCAGGTTCTATTGGCGTCGGATGAAAAAGGACATCAAAGACTTCTGCGGCTCCTGTGACATGTGTCAGAAAACCAAGAATAGGAACTTCACTCGATATGGCTTCCTGATACCAAATCCAATCCCCCATCGCCCGTACGAGTCGATTTCACTAGACCTCATCGTTAACCTGCCATGGTCCGACGAGTTCAACGCTATCCTAGTAGTGGTGGTCAGACTCACCAAGCACGCTTTGTTCATACCAACCACTTCCGGCCTCACTGCCCAAGGATTCGCCGGTCTATTTGTCGAACACATCGCGTCTTGTTTTGGTCTCCCAGACAATGTCATAGCCGACAGGGATCCCCAATGGACTTCGGATTTCTGGACCGCTGTAGCCGCAGCCTTGAAGACTAAAATGTCGTTATCATCCTCCCACCATCCTCAGCACGACGGGCAGACAGAAAATGTCAACCGTCAGTTAGAAACCATGCTGCGAGCCTATGTCTCGAAGGATAGGGACAATTGGGCCAAATGGCTGAAGCTCCTAGAGTTCGCTTACAACTCCAACATTCACGCCTCTATTGGAACGACACCCTTCCTTCTCCTGTATGGTTTCGAACCAAAAGCGCCGCTAGACTACCTTCTTCCTAAGAACTGGTCCGCTACCGGGTCCCCGGGCATGTGGAAAGATTCCAGTGCTCACCTCGAAGAACTTCGGGTGCACAGGGAAAATGCTAGACTGGCAATCGCTCGGGCACAGGATGAGCAAGTGAGGTACTTCAACTGGGGAATGAAGGACATTCCGGAGTTCAAAGTTGGATCGAAAGTGCTCATCAACCCTCATTCGCTTGAATGGATTGAGTCGAAGGGCGAAGGGGCCAAACTCGTTCAGCAGTGGATCGGGCCGTTCAAAGTTCTGCAGAAGATAAACCCAAAAACCTACCACTTGCGTCTCGATAACCGTTACCCAGGATTCCCAGTCTTCAATTATGATCACTTGAAACCGTACAAGGATTTGTTGGATACTGACGGGACCCCCCGGCTCCGGATGCCCGATACTCATGACGGGAAACCGGTTTCTGAAGAGTACGAGGTGGAGAAGGTAATCGGCAAAAGGTATGACAAATCGCGTCGCCAGAACATGTGGCTCGTCCGGTGGAAAAACTACGGCCCCCAGCACGATTCTTGGCAAACAAAGAAGGACCTACGCAACACTCCTGAAATGCTGCGCACTTTCGAACGCGTGCAGAGAGTGAGAAAATAACGGGGCTAAACCCCTATCAGGTAGTCGGTCCCTCAAACCGGCTATGTACTTGTACCAGCCTTCCCGTGGAGCACCTCGCCTCCGCGGATATGTTCTCTTCTTTTTTACTCCCGTGCGACCAGCACCCATATGACTGATACACGTGTCAATGGGCATCCGATAGGCGGAGTTTCTCTATCTTTCCCTCTCTCTCTCATCCTCTTAAGTCTCCTCTCGGCCTGCTCCCTTAGCTCGACGTCTCATTTACTTTCCCTATCCTCTATACTCAGTGTTTGGAGAGTCCGCAGCTTAGCCTACTCAAATATTTGGTTGCGCGACGCTGCTGGACTGAGTTTCAGTATTAGACAGATATCCGCTTCTACTAGACTCAATATACCTATCCTCTATTTCTCTAAAAAATGGATTCACTGTACTTCCAAGACAGCCTCGGAAACCTACTCACCCCCATCTGGTCCAAAAAAGACTCGGCTCTTATCTGCTCTGTCCTCGCGTCGCCCTCTGGCATAGCTACCGAGCTCCTCCGTTACGAGGTGTCGGTCCCTCATTTGCTCAACCCGGCTACTCCTGAATCGGTGCTCGAGGACATGGACTACTCGACCAAGGCCGTCTGGTATCTCGACAGGGAGCACTGGCTCGGGTGGATTCCGACGGGGGAGCCTCCTAGCTCTCCGTATGAGACTGAACCCTTCCTGGATTTGTTGGAAATCTGCTTCCGCCGTGGGCCAGTTCCGACAGTGGATAATTTCTACGATGCGTATGACTCAGACCACCAGATTAGTCCAGTTGAACGCTTAGTTGGATGTCATCTGGATCAGGCTTGGGTGGAGGAAGCCACCTACTTGGGTGATCGCCTCCACTCTATCTGCCGTACCTTAGCGGAGACCAACGAGTTCTACTGCCGCGGGCCTCCCATGAATCGAGTCGGAGACGTCCCGGATGCCATAGACGTGAGGGGCATCGAGATCCTATTCCCCAATGAAGGGGAAGCGCAGGCGGCTGCCAGAAAAGCGAAGCACGGACTCCTTAGTCTCCTAGGCTTCCTAGCCTGGATGTTATCGGTCGTGCAGCTGAGGGACTCCAAGCTGACGGCTGGGGACCAGCAATACTTACTCCAGCTTCGCTTAGGCGAACATCCGAAAACAGGAGCCGTGTTTAACCTCACTCGCAACCAACACAAAATCAATTTCCCACACTGGGCCAATCACGGTGTCGCCTTCCACTACGTGTGGTCTGAAGCGGAAGCAAAGAACAAACACTTCCTCTGTTTCAGTCCTGAGTATTACGAGGAGGTTGCGCGCCTCAGGGAGCTGGGCAACAACGAGGCCAGGACCATGGAGGACCTGCCCAGCTACGCGCGTTGGAAAGTAGATCTCGAGGGCTCGGACTGGATCGGCCAGAACCTGCGCGCTGGGAAAATGGGTGCCGTCGAGAACTGATTCCTACCTTCCATGAAGTATGGAATTGTGGACAGGCACCTGTACGGCGCCCGACCCCTCCTCAATTGGAGTACCATTCGGGTCTACGCAGAGCACTTCAAGGCCTTGATCCGGGAAGGAGAACGAGAGACCGTATGCACCTTCTTCAGGAACAACCCGATACACCAGGATGAACCCGCGTACGGACGACCTCCCTTGCAGCACAAGTTCGCGTTAGCGGATTTCGCGATCGAGGAGGCAGGAGAGACGGTGCTGGAACACGCGCAATACTACGAGTCCAACACCGTCGTGTGCGAACAGGTCAAGAACCTATACGCTCCCCGACCAGATCAACCTTTCAATTCATTCAATGGCGGGCCCACCTTAAGCCTGCCTGGAGGGTCGAGCGGCGCTCGTCAAGGGAGAACTCGAGGACGAGCTAGCCCCATACCTCGAACCCAGGCGCCCTTGATCAGGAGATCGAGTTCGCCCAACCGGCAGCGTTCCCGTCAGTCTTCTTCGGCGTCCCAGCCGCTCCTCCCTGGCCGATCTACTCCCACGCTTTACGGTGCCAACCGAGCGAGTCCTGAAATCCAAGGAAATTGGGCGCGGGCTGTAGCCGGCTTACATCGCCGCTCCTCGAGGTCCCTTAGTCCCCCAAGGCGCGAAGGAAAGGGAAAACAACGTCAAGCTAGGTCCCTGAGCTCAGTGCGCTCCCAAGAGCCCGACGAAAAGGACTCCTGGTTCCACGAGGAATACTTGAGCGCACTCGGCGGCAACAGTGGCAACTCTGGGAACGAGGCCGAGGAGATGAGTGGCATGGCTACTGCCAATCGAGACGGTTCCTCTTTCGGCTCGATTATCGACCCCATCGGTTCCTGGACGCCTAGGTACCGTATGCCCGAAGAAGCTCTTACCGATCTCGCGGCTTGGGCCCCATCGGTCCTGGAGTATGACCCTAAGAAACCGGTGTACGACCCTCTATCCTGGAGCTCGGACTGGCTCGAGAAAGCCTACTTAGTCATCGACGACTCCAGGACAACGGCTCGCCTCAAGACCTTATGCGCCTTGTTTCCCGAAGAACTTGACCACATCCAAGTGGTGCTGGAGTACGCGCTGTGTTTCGGCATGCCGTTCAAGCTTTATACGAAAATGCAGGATGCGGGAACCTTCAGGAATCATCAACTTTCCTCTCTCGTGCTGAAGACCTTGCCAGTGGTGTACGACATGAGATACGTCGACCAAGTGATGGCGTGGGCTGGAACCAGCGACGCTGCGCAATTTGGAGTCTATATGGGCACGATCTACCAACTCTTGCAGAAGCCGAATGCCATCGCATTCGTGGCGAAGGGGGGCATCTGCAAGTTCGTAGCGGAGCTGTTTGCCCCTGACCTGGTGTACCGTTTCGTGCGGGGACCGAGTGAGCAAGTCTCCGAGTTCGGCAAGGGTAAGACGACGCGCTTGATGATCGACAGGGAATCCACCCTCTGTATCGGCGATCAAGTCTCCAACCTGGAGGTGGCGATCCTCCTCGGCCACGTGAAAGGGAAGAAAACCGAGCAGGAGCGCTCCCTGTGGCCGTCACAGGCCTTACTAGAGCAGCACTGCTTGCACATCCGCGGGTACCTGTCCAGCAGCGCTTACACCATCCTGGAATACCTCAGCCATCGCATTCTGGTGGAGAAGATTTACGACTGGAAGTCTAAGGCCGAATGGAAGGCCTACTTGTGAGGCGGTTCAAAAGGACTGCATGCGCCAGCTTCGGTTCCTACTAAGGCCGACTTTGAGAAGGGCTGGCGCATTCTGGATAGTTCGTTCCCAGTCGATTGGCAGCATGCCGCAGTTTCCAAACTCGTCCTGCCGGAGGTCTTCGATAATCATGCAACTCAGAACTAGGGGGGCTCTGTAAGGGATCGTCTTGGGTACCCCATTTCTCTCTCGTATTCCGATTACTAATAATTCTGACTCGTATGATTCTTATCCTGTACTTCTATCATGCTTATGCCGTGTAGTGACTGTGTCAATCAATAACACTTTTACCTGATAACCACCACTTGCCTACCGCCTTCCCAGCCCGTTATACGGTTCTGATAGAGGCACAGGCAAGATCTGCACAAACTACACGACTATTTTTACGACTATACGCCTTACGACTCGACCTTCATTGCATCCTGGATACGACCTGCTTAAGTGGTATATACCGCTTGAGATAAGCTACGACCTTTAGAGCGCACGGATATCCGGCCTCTGGTTGTATCTTTTCAAGGTTTGGACCATCACGAAGAGGGTCAATTCCACAATTACCAGGACGAGCGTCCAATCTTCCATTACGTGCTTGATCACCCGGCGTAAGGACTGACCTATCCTTACAGAAAGATGCGGGCCTCGCATCAAGGATTGACTGATATGATTGATGAGGATTGGCACTACAGAATAGCGCCGCGCTATATTTCACTGGTCACTATACTGGTCCGCCAATATAGCGCCGCACTATATTGTCAATCCGTTTGATATTTACTATGAGTTCCACTGTGCTTGTGAAGTACGGGACTGATACAGAAGTTGAATAGGAATTGACTAAGACTGACTTGACCAGTCAGCAATGACTAAAGACTGACTTGCTCAGTCAGAAAAGATGGAAACCAAGACAACTAAGCACACCTTATGGTGTGCTAGAGAAATACATGTGGACTAGCCCCGGTAGCAGGTCATAATACCCATGGTTGAGAATGCCTTCTACACTATTGGCCATTCACTACTCGGGCTCCCACCCTTTATTGTTCCTATTCATTCTGTCTATCTCCTTTACTTCTCTCTGAAATGTATAAAAGCCAGCTGTGTACTCTGTATTAGTGTCAAGTACCGGTTCCCGACCGGGATCCGACGGAGGTCCGAAATACGCCTGAGGAATGAAGTGCGTATAAGCAAGATGAAGAGGCTGATATATAGAGGGGAATGTCGGAATCCGATCGGAGTACCGAACCCGTATACTGAAATGGAAGGGGCTTGGCTTCAGCTCATGTGCTGCGCCCTTCTCTACGCCTAGTGCCCGATTTCGGAGGAGAGACTCGGAGGAGGACGGAAGTCCGAGAGGAAGAGTAGAGGGCAGACTAAGTCGATATTCAAACTGAAGTCTAACTACCGACATGGCTGGTATTTATACGAAAGTAAAGTATTAGTGGGGATATAATGTAAGTACCGGAGCTTCAGAGTTCCGAGTGGGTCCGTGATGGAAACGAGTCGTTGTGAGTCAAGTAGAGTCAAACTGACTCAGATATCATCGGCACTCCGAGGGCTCCGTGATGGAGAAGCGTAAAGCGTAACCTAGGAGTCAGAGGGAATCATATGTAGTACGAACCAATAGAACAAGAGTAATTGCAGAAGGCAGTATCGGACATAATCGGGATCGGAGAACGTCGGAGTCCGATGACGTCCGAAAAGGATGTGAAGTCACGGTATGTGACAATTAGCCAGTAAACTATCCACCCCAGATATACGGGCAATATAGTAGACTCTAGATTTGTTTGGAAAGATATCAGAGATTTGAAGACGCACAGATAAAGATTGTAAGACATGGGACATTGACGGGACAATACCATTGCCCAGATATAAGTGTTACGCATTCAACCTTGGTGAAGAGACCCACTAGACTTAGGTCTCACACAATTCAATTGTGAAGAGCCAGTTTGGAACGTAAACTCACGCCTCAAACTAGAGTGGCCACCAGCAGTGTAAGCGTGAGCAGACTAGCCCCGCCCTCACCATCTGTGTAACTGCACCTGCTTGTTGATTGCCGCCATTCTCGCAAGAGAGTTACAAGTCAAGTGTTCGTCCGCCGAAAGTCTGCCTACCTATTCTGCTTCTTGGCTAGCTGCCAGTTAGTGTTAGGGTCTGACGCTCACAAGGAAACTGAAGACTTTGGACAAGTCAAGGGTTTACTTGAGTCTTGATATACTGTTGGTGTGAAGTCCCTGCTACCCCAGCATAACCGTGCTCAGACTGCATAGTTTGCTATTGAAACAAAGCTTTATTCCTCCATTGCACACCCTCTTGACGGGTGATACGTACCCTACCTCCCCGAACACACACACACGAGCATTAGGATTGGATTAGTGTTTTGTTTTGATTTTGGTTGGATTGTGATTAGTGACTAGCTCGCTTCACTCTCTAGTTGATTTCATTAGATTATATGGCCGCACCCTAGTGCACCGTTTCAACGGACTGCTAGCCGGTGCTCTGACCTGTGCTAGATGACTCCAGGCGGCGGATTCAACTCCGTTTTGTCAGGACAGGGGTTCTGGCAGCTGATGGTAAGCTGAGGAATCATTCACGATACCCATAAATGGACGCTAGCGGTGATAAGCCAGTAATTGGGCCATGGTTAGATACACGTAATTTTGCGTGTTTCTGATCGTGCTCATTGCTGAAACTGTTGTTTCTATGCAACAGTACTGGTTCCTGGTAGCTGTTGGGCGAACCACAGAGAAACGGGTGGATGTTCTAAGGAATTAGAACATCCATTGGCTAGTCTCGCCCTGAAAACTGTAAGGGAAACGTGCAGCCAGATAATAAGTCAAGGGACTTCTTTTGACTTGTTTCCAACATTCACTTAAACAACGGAAACGGGTCAAAGGAACGGGAGTTGGCAATGTGTTGTGTTGTGTTGAGACGCTAGGGGAGACGCGTTCGGTCACGAGTGTTTCGGTTGCCAGAGTTGCCGGTTTCCATCGGATGCGGATACACCGAAACAGGTGGTCGGCTATTCTGTGGATCCGGATCACAACTCTAAAGGTGTTCTAAGGTTCTTTCTCAAGAACCCTTTCTGGGAAACCCTAGAGAAACGGGTATCTACCGAGACCTACAAAGGAGTACTATCAAGTTCCGTACTTGGACCCAAGGGGAGACTTGAGTTGAAGCGGAAACAGGACGAATGAGATGCAGTGCCGATCTATCGGTGATCGACACACCCTCTGAATAATACAGGGGTGCTGCTGACGGGTTCCTGCCTCGTAATTGGCAAGGGAACATGGCGTGCTCACAGTTGGGAACCAATGGGAGGCGACGCTCGGAAGAACAACCAACGGAAACACGGTTAAAGAGACGATAAACGGACTTTTGACTCATTGGGATTGTGTTTTGGGCTTTGTAACAGTGTCTTGGCGGTTGTATAAGTATCCGAGGGTGTTTCTACGATGGACACAGCATCTTCCCCCGAACTAGTAGGCTATACGCTTGCGCATTGGGTTGATCTGGGATCCTCGGCGAACGCACTCTTATAGAGTAGCACTATTAGTCGAAATCTTAATTGTTTCTGAATCATATATTATTCTGGAAACGCACTTGGGCTTTGCCTGGAAACTGTCTGAACTCTGAGAATCTGTTGGATCTGGGACTCTGTTGAAAGAAACATTATTGTTGTTGTTTGCGGAGCGGGTTTCAGAAAGTACCGTCAAGGGAAAACTTTGGAAACGTGACTGCTGGCGTTGCTCAGAAAGTACCTCTTTAGGGAAAGCTCTGTGAACGTTCTTGGCCTATAAACTAGGGGCCTTACTTGAGTCTACAGGACTACTTTAAACTTGTTTCTCTGTCCCTTGGACACACACACACACACACACTGCGAAGCTATAAATCTATCTTGTTTGGAAACAACGTTTCCACTGTGTCTAAAAACACGTTCTATGCAGTTTGCTCTATTATCTCTTTGAGATACGAAACCTCTCCCTACAACCTTTACAAGGCCCTGTACTAGGGGCTGTAACTCGTCGGGATCTTTGGAAACGTGCATATATTGCCGTTTGATTTGTTTGTTGGTTGTTGGAACAGTCTCTGGACTGTTTCTGTGCCGCTCTCGAGTCAAGCGGGGTTATTTGTGTGTTTCTTATATAGGTTCTGAGCACATCAATCAGCGGATCAGTGTGGCTGTTCTGCTTGGCATAGACCCATCATAAAACCAAACAGCAGTCGTCTCATTGGCTGCTGTAACAATCACATCATTTTCACTCATTTCTATTATTCATTCTGTATATCACATGTATCATGGACCTCAGTAGTATAAAAGGGAGCACAGAGCAGGCTAGGACCTCAGATTATTACACCCCGACTTTGTACGAAGTTGGTGCAGGTGATCTCAGGTTGCTAGTGGAGATTGTAACACACTTCACAAGTAGTAGCTTTATTGGAATCAATACTGTTGACTCTGGACACGTCGAGATCTTAAGTTGAGGTTCTTGTTGTTGACTCGAGGAGTCTTCATGTATAAAACCAAGGGTGTTCTCTTCGAGAACCAGCTAGCAGTTGCGCTAGCAGCTTTGCCTTCACCCCGATATTGACGGAAGCGCTGTCGTAGTGTGTTGGATCGCCTGCTAGGTGATTGTGTGTTGCCTCGAGCCTACTAAGAAGAAGACGGACTAGGTGCCCCCACCTTTAGACCGACTGTAACTTGTCAGTTACTTCGCCTTCACCCCGATATTGACAGAAGCGCTGTCGTAGTGTGTTGGTTCGCTAGCTGGATGCTTATGGTGTCTATTGCCGATACAAAGTGGAAATGTTCCTGTTCTTGGTTAAGGAATAGGTCGACAGTTTAAGGACTGCCTTGCCGTTTGAGGATTGAAGTCCCTTGTTGTTAGCCTCAATAGTCTTCGGGTATCCCTTAGCGAGGATTTTCACAAACCTACATACTCTGCCCTGGTGTTCTTGACCTAGCGGTCCAGCCACCTTGTATCCAACCCATAAACCCCTGCTCATCCCAGGTGCTAGCGGTATTGTTGTTGGCAGCTGCGTAGTGCTAGTGTGTTGTTGAGGTACTTTGTTGAAGTCTAGCAGTCGAATTGTGTTTGTTCCAAACCCGCTGGTCGCATACTACGGCCCGGACCCGAACTCACAAAGAGAAGCACTTACATCTTTGGAGGAATAGATTGTTGTAGTGGTGGTTTTGTGGTTGTTTTGTGCAATCTCGAATCTAAGCTATTTCTAGTCGTATATCAAGTGCACCGTTTCACCGTGTTGAAGTATGTGCCAATACCTACATTTAAGTAGTTGACTCTTATCTTGGGTTTCCGGAGCGTTTTTTTTGGTTGCAGGACCCTTGGTCTTTGGGGAACCGATATTTTAGAAGTTTTCCCACGGTTGGACGCACATATTTACCACTATTGTATATCTCAACCAGTGGGTGTAATGGTGTAGAATAATTCATATGTTGTCTTTATAATATTACAAATCATTGTGACCATCTTTTGGGCTCTCTGGTAGTTTATTGAATGAGGTGGCCAACTGTCCTGTTATTTGGCGATGTTGGACTGCCTGTCAAAATAAATTCACTGAATACACAAATATCGGAATAATGGTAATGTTGGGCCCTCAATCTATTCATTAGATCCTTGCACTCATTTCGATGAAGTTTGGCTGTGAGTCACTCAGCAGAGCGGGGATTATTTGACAGGAAATGCTTGGGTGACCAAGTCCCTGGTCTGTAAAAGTATTTCCACACAATCTCGGCATTAATGTAATGATAGCTGGATACCCATAATTCATGTTTCACAAGATCGCGCTCATGTCCGTCGTAAGTGGATGACCTCGGTACGGTACAGATATCTGAGCCTACGTATTTACTCCCCCGACAACTCATATGAAAGCGAACGGCAGATCAATAGATTGACAGGCTTCTTTCCCATCCATCTCCGTCGCCTGGGACCTTCACATGCCAACTCGGAGTCGCGTCCCTTGGGAACACTCAACAGCTGGAAACTCCAGGTATTCTATTGTGGCCCCCAATCTCATCCCTTATGCTTTACTCATCAAATAAATAAATGACATGGCAGCCTTGGGCCAAGTGCAATCAGACAATAGGGAGTTTGTCTGACAGCCGCATGCAGCTTTTGTGGGCACAAAGCCGTCGCATGAAAAGGTCCTAATAGTCTTATCTTAGATGTTTTGTCCTAGGAAAAGATTTCAGCCAGAGTTATGTTCCAGTTACATGGGATCCAGATTGATCCGGAGCTGTCAATAGCATGACACATGCCTGACACATGCCTGACGGATGCCCCACAGATGCCGTGCAAGTGCGTGCCGGATGCCACATGGATGCCATTATGACAAGTGCCACAAGGTTTGCCCCCTGTGAGACCGAACTGATTTTTTTGTGGCAAGAATGAGCTCACTCGAGGGCAAACATTGGTGGGTCAACACATTTGGTGTGTTCCCCAAGTACTGTTACACATGATCGTCATGATTCGGCAATTGGCGTTGCCCACCACCAATAGTGTCAGGGGAACCCCCGCTCCGGCTGCTTCGGGCGGTTTTCCTTCGGGCGCTTCGGGCGCTTCGGACGCTTTTCCATCCGGACCGGCTCCGGATACTTCGGATGGTTTTCCGCCCGGCGCTCTGGATACTTCTGTGCCCTTCTATCCGACCGCCAAACCACCCGAGACATCTGTCCGCTCTCGCTGGCACGTGCTGTGCGATCAGGCCCGCGATCATTGTAGATACATCCGGACACGTGCTACTGGGTAGTTACTAATTAGTATATAAGGTTTCGCCTAGCGTGGGAATCCTCATCCTTTCTTCTCTTCGGATTCCCCCGCTAGGTGCGTAGTATTTCCACTCCGCCAATTTATATTGATGTCCCGCAGACATGGGTCGCCTACCTTTTCAGATCATTGATTTCTGATATTTGGCAAACATAACCGAGTAACCTTCCGGCTAGCTCCATGCACGATCTTCGGAAAATACTCCGAGGATGTCCTCGAATATCCTGTGCTCATGTCACCCTAATATTCTCGGGTAAGATTACATAAATCAAGGCTGTCTCTTATGTCCGCCCGCCGATGACCGCTCCCAGTCCGTCGTCCCCACAAGTGATCCATATGAAGAGCTTCTAGCGAACCGAGTACCATCAAATGATCCTTACGAGGAAGTGGCCCTCCGGAGTGCTCGCAGCGCGATGAAACCAGAGAGGCAGTAGATGCTGAAATCCGGGGGTTAGAAAATTTAATCACACCCCCCATGCGCTGTTCATGATACGATTCGGTCAAGTCAAGATCCCAAAAGGGAAGTACATCAAAACTCGGTGTTTAACATTCATTCTTCATCCATTCTTTCGTCCTCAACAGCCGCATGCTGCTCAGCGCGCTGTCGGTCGGTCTGTGCCAATGCCAAAACCTGCCTCCCCTCCTTGTTTCTCGCCTTTGTGGCCTGATTTTTGGCTTGCGTTGCAGTTCGTTTAGCGGGACCCGTGTCCCGAAGATGTGCCGCAAACCGATGATGACTTGCAACCCGGTCCTGAAGGTAAGGGATTGGTGCGGTCAGCGCTCGAGGAAGAATTTCGTGGATAAGATGGGCATTATGCAGAGCATGCATGTTCAAGATAAAGACTTGTTCGGAAGTATGGGCCATTTGTAGTTCCGTTCGATCGGTAAGTGTGCGTTCTTGCTGGACACGGACAGTGTCAGTCTTGCATCGGCAGCATACACAGTCATGTTGCACATTGAACGATAGCATTATGTCCTTTTGGGATGGTCAGAGGATGAAAAGGAACCAATGCATCAGACGCACTTCGGGTTTTACGGTCATCGATGTAGCATTGGTTGATGGAACAAGGAGGGGCATATTTAATCGTGTGTTCTTGACATCCAAGATCATGAACGGCTCCACCACAACGTTAGCATTGCTTGGTGTCAGCGGCGAGCCTTGCCTGGCCAGGATCCTTGTAATGCGCGCCGGAAATGGGGACAGCTGCACCTTGATATCAGATGATGTTTTGATGTTTGCCTTGAAAGAAATAACTCACGCTGCTGGTTTGAACGAATACCCAGAACCCAGGCTTGCATAGGTCACCAGTCCGAGCACTGACATATTTACAGTGCAGCCAGGTCGACCCAATAGGCTGAGGCTCTGGCACAGGCAAGTTCCACTCCGCTGCTTCGCGTTTCTTGACTGCTTCCAGCTTGACAGTTCCTGTTAGTTTGCCAAGTGAACACAAGATCTTGAACACAAGTGAATAACGTACCAGAGGGAAGTATGGTCCTTTCAGACCATCCTAGCCTATGCTGTAGCTCTCGGTTTGAGGTCAAGAATGACCGAACACTGCTCCCTGCGCGAATATACTCGCCAGTCGAATTCCGCCACCAACCGCCACTAACCATATGTTTGAAGTGTTCCATATCCCCCAGGGTCACAGCGATATTGTGACTGGGAGAGAGGTGGTTTGAGAGAATGCTGCAGAGACGGAAAATTGCATTCCAGCATTCGAAGATTTCGGTTGCAAAGATAATGCAGGGACCAAAGCGGCAGGCATCTTCGAGTGTATGAGGGAGGACATGGAGCTTGCCCTTCACCAGGATACGGTTTGGGTCAACCAAGCCCCAAATATCGAGGAGATTGTTCACAAGGATGTCAACATCGGCCTGGTGAGTACAGTTACCTCATTGCCCCACCGTCAAATATAATCAAATAGAATTGCTTACAAGATAAACTTCCATGTTCTTGATTTCGGGGAACCAGAGATACGCTCCGAGCTCTCCCGTTGCCTTCCATAGATCGAGGATTAGAGGTGTGCATAAATTGTGCAGTTGGAAAACTCCAAGTTGCTGCAACATCTTGAAGTGTTTTCCAACGAGGGAGTTTTTATACTGAACCACATATCGGGGACGAGGAGGTGGGATTGATAGACCAGAGATAGACGCGCTCTGCAATCTGCTAGCAATAATCTCACCATTCTTGTCGCCCTTCTTGGGGATCCCAGTTCTTTGTTGTGTCGTGCCAGACATACTTATTGTTTCCGAGTAGGTATGTATGGAGGATCTCGACAGGGGTGTCGCGGTGTGGATCTAACACTGTGTTGAGGAGTTAATAGTTGCCAAGTGTCAAATATTCAATCGCGAGTACCTCGAGTTTGGAGCAGAATGTTGAAATGCACCCCAGCCTTGAGATCAAGCCTTAGTCTAAAAGCTGAAACAAAGTAAGAACAGAAAATGGTTGGGAAATTCCGCCTACGATCGTTTGCCGGGAGCAAGACAAATTCATTGGGCTGTTGAACAACCCAATCCCATAGCTCTTTCTGAATTCGAAATTTGATGGCCTCTTTGAGAGCAGCACGCATTGCGCCCTTGCAGTGCACATTGTTCAGGCGTGGGTCGCAGGTGTCTTTGTTAGATATCTGTTCAACGTGTGCAGCCTTCGATTTTTCAAGGAGCAGTGAGATCCAGTGTTGCGAAATCTTATCCTTGACTCCACTCGATGTGTATGATGCAGCGACGGTGAATTGATTGCCAAGACACGCCATCCAGACCTGCCAGCGAATAATTTGAATTGTGGAATCCACTTCTCGTGGCTTTCCCACCTGTCAAGGAGAGATTCCAGTCACAATATCAACCAAGATGTTCGCAACACACCATGTACATTGCATGGTATCCTTCATCTGTCTCGCGGTATTCTTTCGAACCACCAGAGTCGTCGCGCCGACATCCAAGGCTTCCCGCCATGCCTATGTGCGAAGATGTTTCGGATTGCTGTGGATTATCTGCCGGTAAAACATGCTGAATAATTTCGAACAAGATCTCTTGCTCCAGTTTACAGTCATATGCCTCGTGCCACACACCGGGCACACTACAGACTTGCGATCAAAACATGGAGAGGATTAACAACACAAAATTCAAATACCAGTCTTTGGCGAGGGCTACAAACTGCTCGGATGATGATGCATGAGGTGATGTTGAGGCGAATTGTATGAAGTATTCTTGTTGCAATTTTTGGTGCGGGAGGTTCAAGTTTGTAACATACATGTTTGTATGTGCATTATACTGCTTGCTCACGTTTCCCGAGACATCGTCGCTCCAGGGCATGATGCGGAGACGAAAGATGGGCCGTCTCTTCGCTGTTTCCCTCAAGGGGTGTGGCATGGAATAGTGTGGTGAATATTCTATCTTGTCGATGAATTGATGTTCAGAGTGGGAAGAAAAACAAGGGACCAACCGGTGAGCTTGATGCTAAGGGAACTGCTTAGGTCAAGGTAGTTGAATTTGAAACTCAATGCCGGAATGCGTTGAATGTCATCAGTCTTGATATCGAATAGATCTCCCTGCAGCAAGAGATTAAATTATGTCCCAGATGCAGAATGAAATAAAACCTTGTTTGTGGGTAACCGCTCCACCAGATGAGCATCGGCATAAACAATGTTTTGTACTGTAATCCAACGAAGTGGGATGGCAAAGGTGCCATCATGCAGCTGCGCCAGTTCTTTGATAAAAAAGTGACGATGCGACTGTGATTTGTTCTCCCAATCTGCCCACATTGGTGAGAGATCATCGAGATCAGCCTCAACGGTCCACTTATCAGCCTGCCAGGCTTCAGACACGGGACCAGACACATCTGGATACACATGTATAAATGGCCGCACAAGGGGATTAGCCCAATCCTAAATGAAGGCAGAAAGTTAATAGTTGCAATAAACGTAAATGAAGCGCACTAAGCCCAGCAGTTTTGAAGGATGGTTCATGTAGAAGTGATTTCCAAGTGAGGATGTGTGGTGTTCACTCTGGATTCCGACTTCTCGTGTCAAAGACTCCTGTTTCTTTCGTAACGAAGAGAAACTTGGGACGTCCGGTGTCTTGCACTCGCGCATAACCCATATAATTGCCTTTAAATGGTCATCAGAGAGGCGAAGTCGAGGGAGATTGTCCAGAAGATCAAGCATGAACATCTGAGGAAGAACAATCAGTGTCCGCTGCCAAATACACAAGATCAACGAAAATTACGGTTTGTGATCCATGCGGAAACCAGACTTCGTCTTCATCAGCCCTAAAAAAGTGGAATTCCTCCTCCCCCACATCATCCGATTCATCATCATCAATCCCTATGACAAACATCAGAATGAATGCAACTCTTAGTTCGTGTTCCAGTTACCCATTCTTTGGAGTGTCGCCGCAAAGGCTCCGTCAACTGTGGACTCAGGATCTGCTTCATCCTCCAGCCGTTCAGAGACTCGTCTGAACATAGAATGGTTTGGAAGAAGAGACAATCCGTGGATTTGCTGCTCCATTTCTTTGCGCTGTGTCGCGAGTGGATCGGGCAAAACTCCAGCAGAGAATAAAATTGGTTGACCAGAGGTGTCAAAGAAGTCGTCGGGGTCATCATATTGCATCACATCTGAGAAGAGATTGCTGAATGGGCTTGGTGGTCTTTGACTGGGTTCTGTCGGTTCGTCTTCCCGCGCCATGGACCCCAAAATATCAATGAAGGACAAAGCAACCGGCTGGTGCTGTTGGAGATCCGGAGACGGTGGGGTTTCAACCGATGCCGCAAGGGCTGTTCGATGACCAAGGGAGGATATGTGGCTGGACTTGGAGCCCCTATTTATCCTGACCTCCTTGACCGCCGTTTCGGAATCGGAGCAGATTTGGCATATAATACGATTACGTTCTCCCGGAACGTCCTCAAACCCTGTAAGATGTTAGATGAAGTCTGATGGACCCAATGAAATGTTTGGGACTTGCCTGGGTCACTGACGCAAACTGCGGGCATCCAATTGGGATTTGATGCGAGAGAGTCGTCCGTAAAGTTTCGTAAAGAGTGACTAGTGACCGTTGGAATGTGATGCCATCAAATTTATTTTTCTTCTGCCCTCACCTCTCCCCTTCCCGCTCGTCAAGAAGCCTGCAAGTCAGCCACACACTCATTTCACAAGACACACACTCCTTCATCCTTCCCATGTCTGATCTACCGGCCCATTTAATGGACAGCCCTCCCCCTCACCCTTCTGGCGCAGACGGAAATGACTTGGATGACGAAGGGCCGAATCAGTCCTCTGCCAATCCTCGATCCTCCAGCCCCTTGGCTGGGAGGTCAACCCATAACCCCCTCAAGCGTCCAGCCGAGAATATGGAGCAGTACGCTGACAGCATCACCAACAAGAAGCATCTTAAGACGGCATCCGGCCAGGATTTGAAGGAATTCAGTCAGGTGCGTCTTCATGCTTCCTTTGTCATTGTTTTTAAATATGTCGCGCACCTTTCAGTTAACCGGTGCTCAACAAAGTATCTCAATATACGCCCTTCTGCTCAAAAACCGGGAGAACGCTTGATAGCATTACACCTAGCGAAGCCGTTCACCACATCAGCACGGCACTGGAGGTGTGTTTATCCTTTCGAGTACCGTTCACAGGCCAATGTTGTTCCACTCAGGGAAGGATTGAGTGTGCTGCATTCCTTGTTATCGTGGACCCGGCAACTCCATGTTACGTCCACAAGGGTGTGCCAATCAATTGTGTCATTGTATGTGCTTTGTTTCCCTTCCTTCTCAGTGTTAACTTTTGACAGGGTTATCTCGAGAGGCATGGTCTTACCACGGACATCAGGAACGATAGGTCAAAATTTCCAGTTTACCAGAAACGGTCGGGCTTGCGGCTCACTCACTACTGTAATGTTACGAAGGAGCTCGTGAGTCCCCCCGCTGTGTCGTCGTGCAGTTCCAGATGTTGCTAACATCGTTAAAAGATTGGGGTGTCTCGCGGTACAGCTCGTAATCCCGGCGAGGCAGTACCTCCTGGCCAGGCAACGCATAAGGATGCAGTCAACATCCTCGACCTCACCCAGAGCATCCTCCTTCTTGGATCCAAGGCCACACCGGACGCGAAGCTGTCCCTCGCATTGGTTGCCCATGTTGCGTGGCTGGTGCGTGTATATCCCTCTTCTTTGAGTATTCCTTCTAATCCTTTTCAGCATTGGGTATACGAGACGATACTTGCGAAGAGCAGACCAGGCGCACCGAAATACTGGGATGGGGTTGACACGCGCCTGGCTGATATGCGCAAGCAGAAAAACGGCGACGCAGAGGCAATGTCTTGGTAAGTCAAGTTGTTGTGCGAGCCAAACCACTTGCTTATACCTGATGCAGGGCCTTTGGAAGGTTCCTCAACGATGATTTCACCCTTTATGGCACTGTCTTCGTTGAGGACCTGACCCCTGTCTTGCCGATCAACATGGACGACGACGAGTAAGTAAATTGTGCTTTCCGTGGCTTCCCTTCACCCGCATTCACCGTATTATCCTTATAATTCCTACCTAATTACTGTACCTTATTCTTGTCGATGGCTTACTGATCCTTCCTCTGTTAAATATTATACTCGATACACAATGAATATAAACCGAACGTAATTTTGTTGTCTGCATTATATCTGGACCACAGTGAGGAAGGCTCAAAATGATGTGGCCTGCTGATGCCAGAAAATATCTCGGGAGATGTCGCCACAAGGTTCAGCCCGAAATGTGCGAGGAAGCTGGCGGCGCTGAGTGATTCTGAATCTGTGTTTCAACATCCTCAAGACATCCTGGGATGATTTCGACACATTCCGCGGGTTACCATTGGAGATCAAAAGCTGGATGCCCTCACGACATCGCTAAAAATTGGCGGTGTAGTACCTATATTTATACTTCGGATTCCCCCGCTAGTTTCTGCGCCCCGCGCCGAGCTTAAGGTTGCCCTTACAAATAGTGGTTCTATTGCAAACACATAAGGATCGCATGATCCTTATACAAGTACATGAAGCTGAATATGGAAATGCTAACTAGCTATGCTAACATGCTCTGAGTTCCAGAAGCAAGTCAGAGGTGTTTCAATCATTCACAACACCACAAACACTCACTACTTCAACTGACTCGTCTTTTATGCATGTAGAGACTGTACCTATAATGCAATGTAGCAGGCCATGGCCTATTGCAGTAATGCATTATGAAAGGTCGTGGCCTATAGGCCAACTATAGGTACAATGCATTGTGTCCATGGTCACCTCTACTGGTAGAAATTCTGATTTTTTGGCTGAAAAAATGGCTGGAAACAGCACAAAACAGCCCCTTTTGGTAAATCCCAATTGGGCTTCTTGGTTTTTATTTTGATGTGGTTGATGTAGCTTCCAACTAGACCCTTTTGTAGTTTCTTTTTATATTTTTGATCGCAACAACATCTTCGCCTGCCCATCACTCTGTACACCCTTTCTGGCTTGTTCCCCTTTTGGACCTCCTGTCAGCAATCCCCGGTGGGCCGCTTTTCTTTGCTCACATTTGTTTGGCTACAGCCACTGGCCTCGGCATTCCCCGTTCCCTTTAATTCCCAATATTCGCGCTTCGGCAGTATCCGGCGGGCCGCTTTTCTTTGTTCCCATGTGTTTGGCTACAGCCACTGGCCTCGGCACTCCCCATTCTCTTCAAATCATAATACTCGCGCTTCCTCCCTGCTTCCCCTCCAATTGCCGGCATCCCCATTCCATTTTCCATCCTCAAATTCTCTTCATTTCTTCCAATCAATACTTTATTTTACCCTTCCTTTCCCTTTTCGATCCTATTTTGTTCCCCCTACTCAAATCTGCCACTTGGACCAGATTCACCAGAACCAAACGACTTTTAGCTCACTTCGTCTTTTGTATCCATCTCCGAGTGCGAAATCTCCTCTCTGAATAATCCGGCTTTGCGCATACCGGATGGGCGCTTAGTCTGCGCGCTTATTCGGGCTCCGCCCCGCTCGTCCGGATTTCGCCCAGTCTCACGTGGGTGAAGCTCAGCACAGCCACATTGTCTCTTCTTTAAGTCCAAGTCCCTACGCAGGCGCAAGCTGGCTTGCGCCTCCGTACTGGCACTCTGCTCTACATTCACATCTGGCGCTCTTCAACCCTCGCTTCTTCATAAGACACAGACCAATAAATATATTTCCATTCTACGGTGCGGACCGTTACTATTACCGAATACCTTTCTCTAAACATGTTTTTTGTAGAGTGGCTTCGGTTTCAGTCTCGCACCGCCCTTCCCTTTGGACCTGGTCGCCCCTCCCTCAGGTCTGTGTGTGTTTTTTTCAGTTCTCCTCCCGAGTCATCCATTGATGCCACCTACCCAGCTTTTGACCTTGTGAGGCGCCGTTCACTCGCCCCGGAACTACGCAGTGCGCGCCGCGGCTCTGGTGCCTCCCCCTCTGGGCCCGCCTGTCGCCTCCTCTTGCGCCGTGGCTGCTCTTCTTCCACCGCATCTTCATCGTTGTTCACCGCACCCTTCTTCCTCCTATCATTTGTCAGTGGATCCGATTCACCAACTCCCTATTTCAAGTCTCACTCACTTTTCAGCAGCGGTGGTCGCACCCCTGCTACCCTTCTTCGTCTTGGGTGGCGCCTCCTCCCTAGTATACATAAAATTAGGTGAGTCCTCTCGCATCCACGTCAAAACGAAGTCATCTTACCTCCCGATCTCCTCCGATTCCAGTAACTGATCTAGCACCCACGTTACATCCTTGACCGCGGCCAGCCACCCATCTCGCTCCGCCGCCTCACGCTTCTGCACCACGTCGCCCCACCACAGCAGTGTCGCCATGACCTGTAAAAGGCCGTTGTCGCCGTACAGGCCCGCCATTCCGCTCCAGTCTGCGTCCTCGGGCCGGGAAAGCTCGTCGTTTTGCAGCGGCATCCCTCGTTCCTTCGGCTGCAGGCTTGTCCACCAGTTCCACCAAAGCCCGACCCATAGCTCCTTCGTCGTGCGGGTGCCCAGGTCTGACCCCAGGGTCGGCGGCAACGTCCACTTCCTCCCTCTCGACAACCACCCCCCGCGACTTGCTGAGGTCGTGACCCCTTCCCCATCTGCCCCATCTGCCCCCCTTTCTCAACAAAGCCCCACGCGCTCTCGAAATCAATGAATTTCCCCACACACATCGCCCAATCAAGTCCCCAGGCCCTTCCTATTTCGAATGCTGCGTGCGCCCTCCCGAGCTCTGGCGTCCACTTGGAGCGATCCGCCCGCTGCCAATATTCGTCGTACATCTCCACCACGGCACCCCTCTCCCCTCCATTGTCGTCTCTGTGCTCCTCGCCGCTGCCTTCTTGTCGCTCCATCCCCATTTGGACGTCCGTCGCCACTTGCTGTGATGCCGACCTCGAAGGCACCACCGCCCCTGCTCCCGCCGGCACCGCGGGTCCCGCCACGCGTGCACTTGCGGTCCCAGAAGGGGCAGGCGGCGGCGCAGCTGCCCCTGATGAGGCCAATGCCTCTTTAGGCGCCGGACCCACTGAGCGTGCGTTACATTCCGCTTCCGCTACGATACTTCGTTAGATTTGCTATCAGTCGTTCATAATTTTGTTATACGTACAAAAACACTCCCGTGCAGATGAGATCATGGACACTTCTACGTCTTGAAAGCCCCTCCAATCAAAAGTTGGCCAATTGGCTGGCGCCAGTCCCTTTGTCGTTCCCACGTGCACACTATGAATGTCAAAAGTCAATGTTATGCTGTTATGCCGTACGTCACTGCCTTCGTCTCTCACCTTTGGACGCCCACCCTCCCTCCACGAATACCGATAGGTCCGGCCAACAAGACAGTCGCGCACATCCCAAAACGCTCTTGGATGGCGTCCACGAACGGCTGAAGATAGTACGCCGTGTTCTCGAGCACCCTGTGCCCACACAAATCAGTACCTCGATTCTACATCAAATTATTTCACTCACGCCGTGATCTCTTCCGCGCTTCTGGTCGGACTGTCCGACAACGAGGCCTCCCACCCCTTCAATATCATTTGGTACTCTCGCTCGTATGCCAACTTGCACTCGTGTCTGAAACCCGGCGACTCTGCCTCGTAAACCTCGTTTGTCTGGCTATCACATCAATGGTTTTGGGCATCTCTTCCCCCGAAACCTCGCAGCGACTCTGCAGTGCCTCCAGGCGCGCCTCGACGCGGTGCTTGACGTGCGACTCATAGTACCCTCCGCAAATAGAAGTGAATGATGCGCCCGTGCTGGGGCTTCGGCGGCGCGCCATCCAGAACACCTGTGAAGAGGTCCTTGAAAGCCGCTTGGTCGCTTTTGAGGACGCCGCCGTATTCTGCGCAATACCACGCGCCGATCCGCTGGAAGCACAGGTCAGTTTTCAAGCATTTTATCAGTGGGAAACTTTGCTTACAGCTCGCAAGAGTTGCAAGTGATCAGCACGAGAAACCTTCTCTTCCTCATCCAGAACCTCGTGCACGACCTCATTGGTGGCCGAGTCCGGCGGATCCGCGACGTCAAACTCGAGGTCTTGGTCGTCCCGGATAAGGCGGCCATATTTCTTGATGAAAAGCTTGGCCATTTTGGTGTAGAATGTCCCTGCCCTCTTGGCTTCGCATTCGCGCAGCCATTCCTCCTTTCGCTTGGAGAAGAACACCAACTTTGTCCCATGGACCCAAGATTTTTTCCCGGGGCGACTCTTGGCTTTGCCTTTCTGGCGCTGAGGCTTCTCGTACACGGTGTCGACAATAGCCGGGACGCGAGGCGGCGCGGGAGTTTCGGTGTCAGGGAGCGCCGGTGGCTCCTCAGGGCACGGGGGCAGCGGACTGTCGAGATGCGGAGGCAGTGGCTCCTCGGAGCGCGAGGGCGGCGGACTGTCAGGGCGCGGAGGGAGATGCGCGTCAGGGGTGGGTGTGTCTGTGCACGCCGGCGTATCGGCAGGGGTGGACATTGGGTTTTTTGCAGGTGGCGTCTCTGGGTGGAACGGTTTGTTGACAGTGTCTCTCTTTTCACGTGGGCATTCACCTTCCAAATATCATATCATTTCCTGATATCCCCTTGATTTATCGTGCAGCGCTCAAACATGCTGACCGACACTTTTTTGTTGTTCGGAAAGGCCGGTGAAAAAAGTACATCGTAAACTATGCAATCCAATATACCGACACTGAAAATGCCTGTGCCTCATCGAAGTTTGCCGTCAAGAGAATGCGGAGCTGGTGCCCAGCCTCCTCCGACTCCAAGAACACCGCTTTGGCCTCCGCCCTGTCAAAAAAAACAGACAGAAAGTCAGTTTGGGGTATGCAAGATCAAGCACGACACATACCTGACCGTGTAAACGACGCCCTCCCCCCACAAGGAGAAGTATCGCGCTGCGGCGGGCACTGCATCCCAAGTCGTCACCATAAAACTGGAGGGGCTCGATGGGGTGCTCGGGCTGGACGGGGTGCGCGTGCTTACCGCTACCTCGCTCGCTGAAGTCAGGGACAATGCACCCATGTTCGGCATGCAAAACTGTTGGCTAAGGTTCGTTGTGGTCAGCTCTTAAATATTATGATGCACTCGCTGAAAACTTACGACTTTGCTTGGAGCCCCGGTTCCACCGCCCGTGCACGCGCTCGGGGTGGACCGCTTATCGTTGCTGGGCGAGGGTTCGCATGTTGCGGGGATGGGTGTGAAGCCAGGTGGCTCGTGACAGACGCGGTGCCTGCGTGTGATGGGGTGGGAGGGTGCGGGTGCACGCCCAAGACACAGTGCTGCTGCCACTCAGCGATGCAGCTTGCCATGGTATGATGGCCACGCTGTGCACCGCCAGAATGACCGCTGACTACCGCACTAACCACAGTCCTGCGCCCGCGTCAGCTTTTTTCCAGTCAACACGTAGCCACTCACCAATTGTGCCACACCCCGATGCTTCAGCCCTGGGTCACCAAATACATCAGATAGCCCTGGCATTGTCTCCCACTCGGTTCGTCGTGCACGGGCGGTAGGCACCAGTAGCACGGATCGTGGTCAGGGTTTTGGTTGTCAGGGACCATCTCCTCGGCTGTCATGTTGGTTGGGATCAACGCTGGCGCCATGGCTGGATTTGGCGGGGAGCTGGATTTGGCGGGGATTGGTTAAACGAAGATGGGGGAGATTGTGATTGTATGATCGCAGTCACGCGCCATGCATCCTCTTCACCTTCAGGCGCTTCGAGGTGATGCCCCTCTCCCCAGCCAGTACGGCTTCCCGCATCTTCGTGCGCTCTGGGGTGCTGCACCTCTGCCACCTCCCAAATCCCATTTTGGTCCCCCAACATCACCGCCGTGGGTCGGCCCAGTCGTGGATGCCGCTAACGCTGAGGCCGAGCGTATAAACCGGCTCTTGCACGAGGGCAGATCCCTGCCTGCTCACACCTACTCGGAGGAAACGTCCCCCACGTTGTCATGGTGGTGGCCCGGCAACATCAAACGCCTGCACTCAGAGGCCAGCGACGAAGAACTATACCTCAAGTACCAGTTTCGCTGCCAGTTCCCCTTTCGTCCCGTTCTCCATCCGGGGCACGCCATACAGAGCCCGGAGTTCGTGTGCGAGCGGAGACTCCTGAACGCCCGCCTTGGTATGTACCACACCTCTTCCAAGAAAGAAATCTATTCACTTTCGGTCAGCGTGTTCCTATGCGATATTCTTCCTGCGTACTCACTGGGAAGAAGGAATCATGTCCAGTGCCGCTGCACAGACAGGTGCGCTAGCCGCATCTCGAGCGGCTGCTGCTGCCCTCGAATACAGTGAGTACGATCCATCATAGAGTTTCGTCAAGTGACGACCCATCCTACAGCTCAGGAGCTTATAGCTGATGACTTTCTGGCTTCGTGGCTTTGTCGCCTGCCGACGGAAATTCGACGTTGGGGAACTGCTGACAATCCCCGAAACGTGCTGCCACCCACACCACTGATCAGCGGTGGATGGGGCAATAGAGGCAATGGATGGGGTAACGGCGGCGGCGGATGGGGCGGCGGATGGGGCAATGGCGGCGGCGGATGGGGTGGTGGATGGGGCCAGCTAGCGCTGCATCGCCGCATTCCACGCCCATACGGCTACCGTCGCATGGGCGCTATCTTCCGCCCACCACAAGTCGTCGGCCGGGTAAACAAGCGGCGGGAGCGTCTGCGTCGTTGGCTGGAGCATCTCAAGCATCTCGAGTGCCATCGTCGCCATTGGGAACAATTTGCACTACATGTCCTGACCCATTGTACTACATAAATGCTGAATTTCCCATAATTTTTGATCCTGTTTAGTAAAACCAAATATTAGAAACGCACCGGACCTCTGCCTGGGTGACTTTACCATGAACAGGGAGAAAATGTCCGGGTTGACCTGGGAGTTTGGCGGTCGTGACATGAGTTACGGTGCGTGACAATTCCCTTTTTCGGCATAATCATCCTCGAGTCGCGGTATTTTCTTCACCACCACAGGTCTTCAGCAGTGACCTCGGATGCTCCGGGAAGAGAATTTAAGATGGTTCTCACTCATATTTGAGAAATCTGCACTCCGCGGGCTTAACAGGGGCACGAAAGGTCCTGGAGAATATGGAGACCAGGTACCCTGTCTAACATCCAGGTTTTCATGCTAACTAGTGTATCTACTGCTTTCCAGGTATCTAAATACTATTCTACACGTACTCCCCGCGTTGCATTACTCACCGATCAATGTGGACTTTACATGAAAATCACCTTTTATATTCTTGTCCCACTCGGCGCCTGCACCCTGATTCAATCTCAAGGTAGATCCGAGAACCTTTTAGGTGTAAAAATCCTATTCGCTGGTCGGTATATGATACATCGAAACCACAACAATTGGACCAAGTTTTTCAAAACTCGATGTTTTGACGAAAGACAAGTTGTTGGAACTTTGGACGGAGACCTACCACGAGGTATTTTTGTGAGTTCACTTTAATTTTTGTTGTAGACAGTACGTATACATCCCATGTCGCTAACAGCTTCTATTTGGGTGGACTATAATACCTCTGGAGCTCCCAATTCGGTCTCAAACCATCGCACAGGCTGTTTCACACCATCCTGAGGCGTATTTCGCGTCGCCGCGGCCTCTCGACGTCAACAATTCTCGTTTTTTTCACATAATACAATAGGTATGTTCTAACCGCTCCCCGGAAAAATTGTTTCGGGGTGTCGGTCGGGTGGCAGTCAACTCCATGAAACAATTCTCGTTGGGCTCAGGAACGAGTGGCTCCTGGGCCGGGCACTTACGACACACATTGGCTCGCACAAACCTGACTTCGACTCGTTTGCCACCCATCTTCCAGATGCCCAATGGGGTGCTCAATGACTGGAAGAGGTTTACGGCTATCGTGCCCCCCGCGAGTATCAAGTTCAAGCTGTTTCCACTTTGATTTGCCCAATACTCTCATGTCGCTGGGGAGGTGTGTCCATATCGGTTCCCCTTTCTTTTTACGAACCTCATGCCACAGTTCCGCTGGCCCGCGACCAACTCCAGCCTTGTCGGCGACTTTCCCGCGACCAAGCGTAGCCGTGTCTGTTTACGCTGCCAGATCCGTTGCCGCCTGCATGTTACATGCTTATGCTGCTGACTTCAGGTGAGTGTGCAGTCCACGGTGTTTTTTGGGGGCGGGGGTGGCGTTTACAGAATAACTTCGCAGACGGAATTCCTCCAGTACTATGTACCACGAGTTTTTGCGCCTCATACGCCACCTCAATGTCAACGCGACCATGCCGGCACCGTCGGAAATGGTAGATCATGATCAATGTATTAAGCGGCTTTTGTCGAGTGTTCATCCTTCGCCCAACGAAACTCATGGCCCGACCACAAAATCGCCCGCACGCGCCCGCAGTTTTCAACAATTTGCAAACCCTGTGGCTTGAGATGCATTGCGATCAGTGGGGTGTTGCGTTTCGGACAGATTGCCGCCAGGAATTTTACACCCGTACGACACATCGCTTTCTCGATTTCTTTGGCCGCCCAGAGGGAACGGACGAGGAAAGGCGCGCACAGTTCCTCAAGGCTCGCCAGGTGTGTGCACAATGTTGATTCAGGGCAGTCCGGCTCGCTCTGGCTCATTCAGGCTCACTCCCTGATAGAGAATTCGTATTTGGTACATGCACAAACCCCCCAGTCGATGAAGTCGATGAATTTGCGGTGAGTGTGATTACTTTTATTTTCTCGCTCGTTTTTACATCTGACCTCGCAGGCGCATTTCCCCACTCCGTGCGACGTGAGTACATACATCCTCATCTCTCATTATTGGACTCACCTCTCACAGAATTCGTGCCTGGTACCCGCTTGGCTCAATGGGGTTTCAGGTGGGCTTCTGTGGACGGTTTGGGCGATCTTTGATTCATGTACTTGTTTGATTGCGTCAGAGTCCGACAGATACTGCTAAGAATTTTGTTCAGAAATCTCCCACCAAGTGGAATGGACAAGACATCGAAATGAACCAGTTACGAAGCCGGGGTGCATGCAAGTGAGTTACTGGACTGCATTCTTAGCTGGTTTCATTGGAGCTCCCGGAGGGCGAACGGCCGGGCGACTGTGCGTGCAAGCGCCCGGCTGGCTTCGGCTACATCTCATGTGGTACAGAAACCACGTGCAAAGATTGCTTGATGTGGATGCACGATCGTCGGCTTGGCCATGCCATCTAGGGGTACGTCCCAACTATCACCCACCTAACGTCCAGAGCGACGAAAATGCAGGACCAGGACAGGCTTTCATCGAGGGAGAACATTGACTGAACTCGGACTGTATGAAGATGGTGCATCATGCTCCAATCCCGAACCCAAATCTTTCGACATCATTGCGATAGAAGGCGTTTTTGTTCCGTTAACGTGAAGATTTGCGGATGCGAAGCGTCGGTTGAAGGAGATGGGATGGCGGCAAGTTGCGACCGACACATGTGTTACTGATACTAACAAGTTAGTCAGTGCGTGATCTGGAAGGCTCGTCCTCTGGGAATCCTTGGTGCCTCGACGACAGAGGCTGCTTTATTTTTTTACCCAGTAAGTATGACTTTGTTTTTCTGTTCAGTTTCGCTCACAGACCGACTTATTTGTTCACTGAGGGTAAATTCGGCCGCAATTACACAGCGCTGTTGTCGTGGAAGCACAAGCCTCAGATTATCACGCCATTAGTTAGTCTGATAGCGCTGACAAAGCAGCAACGTGAGCGCGGTAGGTGTCGTCGGCGACGTAGAACCCCGCTGGCCCCTCCTCTTCTTCTGCCTGATCATGCCTCCGTTGCAGTTGGAAATTGGCATCTGAACTGAGGAAAGTCTACTGTTTAGCTCAGTCTCAGCGGCTTGAGTTTTGACTTACGCGCAGAACACCATACCCGACTTGAACATGTCCCCTTCTGTGCTCTGTGACAGATCTGGTGAACCGGGAGTTTGCGTGTTGCGTGGAGTGGGACCGGGCAGTATTGCGTCGGCAATTTTGTCGGTTTCAGACATGATGGGACGGAATGCGAATGAGAATCAAAAGTGTTGTCACAACCGATCGTGCGCCCACGATCGACGTTGGTACTACAATGGGTAGGTGGAAAGTGTGGCGGCAGATCCCGGACCGGGTCGACAAAAATCGTGTCCGAGTCATACAGTTGGGATGGGCTGGACTTCCCTCACCGGCCCAGAGAAATTTGGGTTTCGTCCTCGCCGTAGTGTACTCTGTTTCGTTCGAAGCGCAGCCTCTGCAAGAGTAAGTAACTTTTCTGTGGGAGATGGGAAGTGATTAACAAGATTAGTCATAATCTTATCTTCGCTTCAACCACTCACCATGGTTGGACCTCCTCCAACCGCAATGCATTGTGGTCGGAGGAGCTGCCTCTTTCGGACGACCACTTTTCACTCTTCTCACCGACGACATGAACAAAAATAAAGGCCGTCGAGGAGGCGCACGAGTCCCAGTGCCTGCAATGCACATCCACCAGCCCCATGTCGCACAGGTGGTGTCCGTGTCAGCAAATGGCCGTACCGCGATCGCGCCTATGCACGCTGTCCACACGCAGCCCAGTTCTTCTGAGTATGCCCAGGAAGACCTGGTCACCAATGCCGCTGTGGAGAGCTGGGATTTCAGCTATGAACTGGGCGACACGAGCTTGATGGGGGAAGTCCAGCCGCCAGACAACGATGGAATTCTGTTAACATCCAAGAAGAAGGTGTACGAGAATTCAGTACGTGCCCAGCCGCTCGCTATGAATACATCCTGATGCTCTGAATGCTTTTCTGCAGGACTTTCCTATGCTGACCTGGGCAAATCACCGAGACGAGTACCTCGACGAAACGCTGCGACTGGAGGGTCGCGGCTATCCCGCCATTTATTCCAAGTGTGGTGGCTGCGGCAGGGCCGATCCGCAATTCAGATGCAAGCAACTGTGTTACGGTCCGGGTCTATTCTGCAAAGCTTGCATCATCAGTTGACATGCTGTGCTGCCAACGCACTGGATCGAGGTGAGCATTAGCGACTGCTCGGGCTGCACCGGCTGACAGAGGCTTACTCAGGAGTGGAACGGTGATTTTTTCGAGCGGCGGTCGCTCAAGGGGCTCGGGTTGGTTGTCCAGCTCGGTCACCCAGCCGGGTTCAGCTGTGATAACCCATGGAAGGCGCACGAAAACTTTGTGGTGATCGACGTCACCAGGGTGCACGAGGTCGACGTCAACTACTGCCTGTGCGACAGCAGAATCGAGCGGAGACAGCAACTAATGCGGGTTTGCTGGTGGCCGGCGACCGCTCGCGACCCGCGTACCTGCACAACATTCTCGGTCATACGACTGTTTCGTACGCTCAACTGTCTCGGGAAGGTCTCCACCCACGATTTTTTGCGATCATTAGAACTGTTAACCAACAACGATGGGCTGCACCCCGTGCCAATGCGTATATTCATAGATCCAATTTTCGAAGCCGCTCTAACCTGTGCATAGGACTGCCGGCGGGCCTTCCGCCACATTGTGCGGCAATATCGGACGATGTCGATGATGAAACGCGCGGGCCGCAGCCACGATCCTTCGGGCGTCAATGGGACCGCACAAGGCGAGCTGGCACTGCAGTGTCGAGCTTGCCCTCAGCCTGAGAGGAATCTGCCGGACGGGTGGGACAGGATCAATTGGGACGCAATGCCCGAGGATTTGCGGTACGTTGGGCCAACGGGAGTTGTTTTCATGGTTACTAATGTCCAGCAGATATAAGTACTTTTTATTTGTGGCGCAGGACTGCAACTTTCGCTTGATCAATCGTAACGTGGGGTCAGCAGCGAAAGACCCAATTCTTGGAGACAGATATGGCTACTTCGTCAACAACGCAAAGTACACCGAGTGGATCGGCAAACATGTTACCGAGGAGGAGGTATCAAGTTGTTCGGGTTTTCAAGCAATGTTCTTGGCCAACCGGAAGCAGGTGAAGGGCCTGCGCATGACGGGGGTCGGGGGCGTGACGTGCACGCGGCACAACATGTGGAGGCCAAACGGGATAGGGGATTTGCAGCTCGGAGAACGGTGAGTGCCGATGGTATTTGTTTTCATGTGAGGCAATTCTAACGAAGTCTCAGGTACTGCAATATGGACTTTATTTTGTTCTCGGCGCTCCTCAATATGATCATATTTTATTTGATTCTATCCTACGACATCGCCTGCCAGTACAGCAAGAGCTTCTGGTCCCGGATGCGATCGCTGCCGGAGGCGATGCACCTGCTCATCGAGGCGGCGCACGTCTGGTTTAAAGTGCCGAACTTTCATCTTCCGCCTCACGTACCCGCCTGCCATTCAGCATTCTCTTTCCACTACATGTGGGGGGCGGGGAGAACGCACGGGGAAACAGTTGAACAGAACTGGGACCCAGTTCACAAATGGGGCCGCGGCGTCAACCAAGATGATGGGAGTTGGGACCCGACATGACACGCTCGAGGATCTTTTTGGGTTTCACAATTGGCATCGGCTGGTGTCTTGGCGGCGGATTTTGGCGAGGCGGATGGCGGAGAACGTGAAGGAGGGGCAAGTACATCGAGATGCGTTCGACGCATTTGATGCGGTGCTGTGGGAAACTGCCCCGGAGATGGTGGAAGGTTGGAAAAAGTGGGTGCACAGGTGGGAATCGCGGCAGCACACGGATGGAACAGAGTCGCCGTTCGAGCTAAAGGAGAAAGGTAAGTCAGTCCATGTGTGCGAATCAGAGAAATACTGATGGTTGATTTGGAAGTGATGACGATGCGGGACGTTAAAAACAAGCTGGCCAAGGAGGAGCTGCTGCGAAGTGGGGATGGAGTGGAAGTTGAGCAGGAGGAGACACCGAGTACGTTCATTCTCATGGGCCTGGAGATTGAGGAATTGCAGTGAGTACTTGTTTAATAGCCGATGGAGAAGGCAGTTGATCATGATTATTTAGGCGACATCTTGCCATTGACGTCAAGGCGATCGCCAATCTGACGGAGGCCCAGACCGTCGATATTCTGAAGCGGCGTACAGCGCTATCGAGGCGCATCCAGGCATTCCGCAAACTGCAGCAGACTTACATGCCCAGTTTGCGGAGCTTTCTGACGCCCTCGCAGCGCCAGATGTGGGATTCAGAAACTGACCGCACCGCTTCTGCGGTGCGGCTGTTCATGCCGTCGGATATCCTGGATGGCAAGAAGCGCGTGAGAGCTTGTGCCATGGGATTACCGGCGGTAGAGGCGGATCTGCGGGTAGGGGAGGCGCACGAGGCGCTACACACACTGCGGCAAGGTTTGCGGACACGCACCATGACGAATCGGTTTCCACCTTCGCCATTGTACGGGTCAGCGTATGTTGACGCGGGGCCAGGGGATCTTGCGCCAAGTCAACCTGAAGATCCACAAGGCGAAATTGTGTTACCGCTACGTGCGGAATGCCTTGAAACGGTTGAAAGGTGACGGGGCGTGGGAGAAAGAACTGCAGGTGCTAGAGGACAATGATGTGCGGGCGCTGAACGAGCGCGCACTCACGGCTGAGGAGGCAGAGCAGCGAAAGGCGATCCATGATTAACGAGGATGTTGCGGAGGAGGGCGGTGTTGCGGCGTTCGGCGTCGTGGCATTGGGTGAAGGGCGTCGGACTTTATCGTGGATCTGGTACTCGGCCAGCCCCGAGGACCCGACGGAAGCGGAATTGGCGGAAGGTATGTGGAGGCGTGCAGAATGGTTCTTTCTTCTAGAATTTACTGACAACCGTATAGCGCTCCGCGTAGAATGGTGTAAAGCCTATGTGCGCATGCGGTGCTGGCGCGAGGATGTGGTCTTGGTCGAGGAAGAAATGTGGCGTACAGTCGAGTACGGCCATTGGACGGTGCGTGAGTGGGTGAGGCGGGCGGACGCGCGGGCCGGCGGTGTGGAGGACGAGGGTTCTTGAAGGGGTGAGGGCATATGCCCAAGAGCAGGAGGTACGCGAGACGACCACATGCGAAACGCTGACGGCGAGTGGGCGGGGGTGCGTGAAAAGGGCCGTGCGTATTTGGCGCAGGAAACCGCGCCTGGCGTGGAGGTCGTGGTGCCACTTGATGATGAGGAGGACAGTGGGGAGGATGGTGGGGATAATGAGGACGAGGAAGGGCCGCCGGACTACGAGGATGAAGGCGACGACGAAGTTCTTGAGTAACTTTCCTTTTGGACCGGCGGATCAATCTGGTGGACAGGGACTTACTGGACAGGCATGGCGGTGCGGGATTCGCCGTCGTGATGGCGGTTTGTCGCTTTGCTTAGGAGACGGGTTTGTGGATGAACATGGTTATGGCGGTTAGCCGAGAGAATTGATGTGTTCTTTGGTTGATACTATTGATGTATACACGAAAACACCCGGAAAAAGACAAGAATGGCAATATTTTGATCGCAACCTGGCTATCAAAGTGTTTTGGGATTTACTGCCATCACAAACGCAGGTGCCGTCCCATGCCGAGAATATTTATACGGAATACATACTGGGACGTTGCCTATTACAGAAAACTGCTGCGTCCATGGACGCAATGCATTGCGGCTATTACCCATCGGACGGCCAACCATCGGAAATAATGCATTATGGCCCAGGATGACGGCCTTGCATAATGCATTATCGTTACTTTCCTTGGTGTTTATGCCACATCACGGAGTCACATACTACTACAACAATATGGATCACGGTGTTCTTATATCTACTAGCTATCTTCTCAACCCACAAGCTAGCAGATGTCGGGGCCTATACTTTTGGGCACAACCAATACCTCAAACCCTACTGCATCAAAATGGCACACAACCTGATCTCCATATATGGAATCCTTGATAAGATGCACATATTGGTATATATCTTCTCCTTTCTCTCCAAAAATGCAGGGATACCCGGTGAAATGGTGACTACGGGGCTGGCAGTGAAATAACCACAAACCAAACCTTGTAAATGAATACGCAATTCGAGAATGCAACTACAACAACACAAACACTATAATCCTCGTGCAAGTTCGGGGTTCCAATCCAGTATAGATTGTGGCAATTTGAACTTAGTCCTCTTTTGGGAAGCAAGACTTTATAGGTCCACAAGTCATATAGATAAATTGCTCAAATCTGTTCTAGGCGCAATCGCGGATAGACAGACAAGATTTTATGTGCAATGGTTTTGTGTGATGTGGGTCTAGGTTTGGAGGTAGTAACACAAGTGATTTCTTATGAAATCCCAATTCCGAATAGTATCCGTGATTGCTAATCCTTGTGAGATTACAACCAATTGTCAAGTCCGATTCGTTTCCTTATATTCTACATGTCCGTTTCCGTTTATCCAATATGTTTCACGCGCCGTTTATAAAGATCCAAATCCAACACAGATAATATTCAAACAGGGAAAACAAACGAAACTTGGTATAACTTCTGGGTGTCTCCGAATGAATGCCTACTCAACCGGTTACAGCTGTTCCTAAAAATGTTGACACTCAGGAGATTTTTTTCGCGCTCTTTCCCAAAATAGATTTGTCCCGATTTGGATGTTTTGAGTGCCAAACAACGTGTCCCTTGGCTTCTGCGTCTTTCCTCGTCGCATTCGATGTCCCAACGCCGCAAATCGAAGAACCCTGAAGTCCAAAAGGTGGCTCAGGACATCCAGGAGATTGTAGAGGGTCTGGACCCCGCTGGTGCGTCCAATATCGACCATGGCGCTCTCTGCATTGACACATACCAATCTCATCTCTTTCTAGTTGCCAATCGATGGTTTCACTACAAACCGAATGCCAGAAGCTCCAAACAACAAGAAAATTACTCTCCTCTCCCTTCCCCAGAAAAAATCCCGCAAAAACGCAAGGCCGACGCCGTCAAGTCCGAGCCCATTGACCTCTCCTTGGACTCTGATGATTCAGACTGTGCCGCTGCCTCCAGCTCCCATACCGCAAAGAAAACGAAGAGATCTGCCTCTACTGACGCAGATGACCTAGAAGCCGTTGAAATGTCTTTCTGTGTTTCTGTGTTTACGTCGAAACCCCGCCCCCTCCGATCTTGAGTACCCGCAAGGCCAATACAAAGCCTTTGCCTATGAAAACCACTACTCTCGGCCCGTTCGAGTGCATGTCATCATTTACGTTCCCCAAATTTCTGGACATCATCGCCACCGTGTGTCAGACGAACACGGCAAATCTCCCTTTACCCTCGCTTCAGTGGAGATTTGATCGTCCCAATAATTCGAAGCCAAAGCCGGTCACCAACACCACAGGCTTCAAAGTGATGGTGAAGGCTCTAATCGACTGCCGCAAGGACTACGTTTTCAGCATATTCATGGCGCCTCCGAGTTTCGTAAAAGTGGAGCTTGTATGTGATCTGTCAATCGTACGATGCTCTCTCATACCTTGCCAGCCTTGGAAGGAATCCGGAGATGAAGGACCAAAGGTTCCGCTGAATTTTGAGTACGGTATTGACGACCTGCATGGAGGAGGATCAGTATTGTCTATTCGTGAGCAGCTCGTATGCACTTGTTTCCCTTTTGATATTCCGTCGTAACTGACTCTCTCTGAAGGCCGGGATCGATAAGGCTTCGAGCGCTGAACTGAATGAACTTCTCGAGGCGTATCCTATCAATAACAACCCGCTCTTCCCCGGCAAACACATTTTTCATAACACAACCGGTTATTTTGATCTCACTGACATCAGGTTGCATGTCTGGGCTGTTGCCAAGGTATTCATTCTATTGTGTAGAAAGGTACACTGTCGTGAAATCTGATGCTGTTTCAGGCGAAGGGCACGGCGACGCTGACAGAGCCGCCTGCGTCTAACCATTTCTTCAAGAATCAAACTATAAAACCCCCACATGCCCCCAGTCTTGCCGCTGCTTCCCTTCCACCTGCTCCTGCTGCTGCACCCGATCTCATGCAGCTGCTTCTTGCGAATCCGAATGTTCTCCAGAATGCAATGCAGATGATGAACCCGTACCATCAGGCCGTTCCTTGTGGTTACATGCATCAGCCATATCCCCCCCGCCCTGCTCTATCCTCACCCTCACGGCGGAATGCCTGCTCCCGCTCCACTGCCACCCGCACCGCAAGCTGCAGAAGCGGCAGCAATTGAGCTTCCTCGTGAGATTTCCCTCGACGAATACTGCGAACGTTACAAGGTCAACCCCAAGGACCGTCGTGTTTTGACAGAAATCGGATATATCCCCAGCGACAACGGGATCAAGGATCTCGACGTGGATGTGTGGGCAACAACGAAGGTATTGGCACTTGCGAAGGCGCGTATTTTGCGGCAGCACACCGCATTTTTGAAGGACGTTGCTAATGGTTTGTGGGACTGATTCTCTTTATTACTTCCTGTCGGACTGCATCCTGCATATCGTCACATACAAATGTTGTAATTCTTCTGCCGCAATACTGTACATTTTGGACTAGGGACGATAACCTGCGTGAATAAACCAATTCCTTGCCATGTCGGCTGTAATACATCCACACGCCTCGAGAATTGCTTCGACCGGGTCGGCAGCAGCGAGGATTTCCGCACCATGACGGCGCATGTATGCTTTCACTGAGAACGATGAGATGTGTGGCCAATCAAAGATAGGCGGGCATACGTACGAGTGCTAAACGACTCTTCGATGGGATTCAAGTCGGGGGAATAGGGTGGTAAAAAAGGAGTAGAGATTCTGCCGGGGCCTCAGCGCAAGGGACTGTGCTATATGAAAGAAGACGCACTGTTGGCAGAAAGTAATTCAAGTAAAGTGTCGTTATGATGTATACGGCAGTTATCAAGAACAAGAACACTATGCTTTTGGGGCCATTCGTTCATTTGTGGTAACTGTAAGTCTATGTGAGTTTGGTTGCCCAACAGGGAGGATATACATACCACTTGCTCCGCCACAAAATCAAAAAAGTCGAAGGAATCAAACGCGCCGGGTATCACCTTCACCGCCAGATAGCCGTCCTTAGACATTGCAGCGCCCACACTATAGCCCTGATGACGATTGAAATCGTAGGCGTCGGTGGTTGCACGCATTCCGGCGGGTGCTCTTCCATATCTCTGTGACAGGGTATGATCGTTTTTACTGGTTTCGTCCGCCACGATTATCATATCGCTATCTCCATCGAGGTCATCGTTGATAGTATCCCAATAGTCCTGGCGCTGCTGGATGTCGCGTTCACGAGCAATCTTGTGGAGCAGTTTACGTGTCAGACCGACATCTTCCAGATTCTTCTGCAGGGCTGAGATAGAGATGACGATGTCGTGGTAGATGGCGAGATGCCAGCGCAACTCGTCTAGATACAGATCGGGCTGCTTTTGATAGATGTCGTAGCACGCGGTCAGGACGGCGCGGGTAATGGTCCGAGGCGGCCCGACAAGGGGAGACGGTGGTCTTGTTGTACTTCCAGACTCCTCAAAGAGCTTCTTCCAGCGATACAGGCTCGACCGGGAGACGATGAGTCCACGCATGATCTCATCCTCCTCCCAGCCAAGATCCCAAAGTCTCAAGGCGGCGTCCTTCAAGTTGCGGCTAATCTTGCGGTAGACCATGACAGCAAGAAAGTGGGATAATAGTAGTTCGTGATAAAGCGAAGACAAGAGTAGGCTGTAGGCTCGGTGTAGGCTGTGGGGCAAGGCGAAAGCCAAGGGACGCGTTGTTTGGCACTCAAAACATCCAAATCGGGACAAATCTATTTTGGGAAAGAGCGCGAAAAAAATCTCCTGAGTGTCAACATTTTTAGGAACAGCTGTAAGCGTGAAGTCTAGTAACTTTGCGTCCAACAGGTGGGGTGAGATTCACTGCCGTCCTTCCCATAACTACCCACTTAAATACTTTACAGGATTCTAAATATAAACGAGACAGATACAAACATGCAGCAGGGTTCAGGATATATGACTAGTGGTATGGCAGCTAGCTGATGAACTCCTGTCAGATATCAAGAGATTAGTAAAACTGAACAGATTTATAATGAACATCGACGAGCCAAGCTTAACAATGAGTCAAGATCTACATCACTTAGAACGATGGTGATGGGATATTGTTGATGTGTCAACTTTTAGCCGACTTCCTTGTCAGCCCACCGTTACCCTCCTTGGTAACTATCCGTTTCAACCGGTTCTGCTTTGAACCGCTTAAGTGATTTGTCTGAAAATTGTGATAGCCGCCGCTTCCCAGTACCCAAGTATGGTTTCTTAGTCAATTGGTGGATCGACCAAGTTTAACCATCTCTTGGCAGTCCTGAAGACCTCAGATGATGTCAAACAGCGAGCCCTCTTATTCAGAAGGATGATCCACCGTAATACACCCTTAGTCAGGGATGTGCAGTAGCCCCAATCCGTTCCAGGATGGTTGGGTACTTTCCGCGGTTGCTCCATTAGCGACTTCTCACACCAACCCTTTACTAGGATCGTTGTCCAGCACCTTTCTAATGGTCCGAGACTGTCAAGTACCGGTTCCCGATCGGGATCCGACGGAGGTCCGAAATACGCCTGAGGAATGAAGTGCATATAAGCAAGACGAAGAGGCTGATATATAGAGGGGAATATCGGAATCCGAACGGAGTACCGAACCCGTATACTGGAAGGGAAGGGGCTTGGCTTCAGCTCGTGCGCTGTGCCCTTCTCTACGCCTAATGCCCAATTTCGGAGGAGGGACTCGGAGGACGACGGAAGTCCGAGAGGAGGAGTATAGGGCAGACTAAGTCGATATTCAAACTAAAGTCTACTACTACCGACATGGCTTGTATTTATACGAAAGTAAAGTATTAGTGGGGATATAATGTAAGTACCCGGAGCTTCGGAGTTCCGAGTGGGTCCGTGATGGAACGAGTCGTTATGAGTCAAGTGAAGTCAAGCTGACTCGGATATTATCGGCACTCCGAGGGCTCCGTGATGGAGAAGCATAAAGCGTAACCTAGGAGTCAGAAGGAATCATATGTAGTACGAACCAATAGAACAAGAGTAATTGCAGAAAGGCAGTGTCGGACATAATCGGGATCAGAGATCGTCGGAGTCCGATGGCGTCCGAAAAGGATGTGAAGTCACGGTATGTGACAGAGACACATTATATCCCTCTTAGCTAACTGCCCAGGCCAGCATCAGCCCTTGTGAGATGATGTTGTAATGTAGTGTAACACATTATAGTATGTTGCAACTCGAACAAATTTGAATAAATGCTCGGGTGCCCCAGTACCAGGTCTGTCACTGGGTGTCATCAGGTATATTCAGGTCCCCTTAACAATGTAGGATGCATCACCTACAATGCCAATCAGAAATGGAGGGACAAATCAGCGGAGTGACGGCAACAGTGGCAGCAGCGAGAGCAGCAGGGGTGGCCAATGGTGGCATGGCAAGCTGGATAGTGAGCCAGGCAGGCTTAAGAAGGCTGTAGAAAGTTGCAAGGACACCAGAGAAATTGGGAGTGAATGGTGGTGTGTGCTAAATGGTGAGTGCAGTTAGTGGCCAGCATGGTGAGCAGCAGAGCAAGCTGCAATACAAACAAAGCCATCATGTGAGTGCTGGGAGTTGTAGTACTGGGAGCACCAATGGCAAACAGGAGCAGTCATCCTGCAAAATTTCGAATTAATACTGAAACCCACCAAAATTGGGAAGAATTGTAATAGTGTGAAAGAACAAACCAAAAAGGGCATGGGCCAGCTAATTTTTACCAGCAGGCCAAGCCCCAAGAAGTAGGGCTTTTGGTTAGGCTAGCCAGGCCCTGGCTATATTCAGCCATAAATCAAACCTGTGCCCCTGGCTACAACCAAGGCTTTTTGTCTTTATATTACAGCTACAGCTCTTATCACCACAAGCAGAAGTTAAGAGATTGCAGCATGAGGGACAATGTTTCAATTGCAAAAAGAAGGTCATTTCAGTCAAAATTGCCATCAAGAGAAAGACAAGGAACCTCTTGAGTCAAACACAGTCAATATTGGAAGCACCAGTGGCCCAGATAAATCAGAAAGTGGTAATGACTATGATTTCAATCCCAATTAGCTTGACCACAGCTTATTAGACTCTGAAAAGGTTATGGAAATTTTGAAGCTGAGTCTGACAAACAACAAGACAGTGAGGGTAGCTTGAATGTCAAGTATTATTGACTTGGTATGCTTGGGCTATTATAGAGATTAGCAGTTGAGGTGCAGATGAGGTGTAGAGCTGTGGAGTTGGTGCTCACTGACTGGCTCTCTGGGTTGGCAGACAGGAATGGCCTCCTCTCCCCCAACCAGTTTGGAGGCCGTCCTAGCCACTGCACTGCTTCAGCTCGTGCAGCATGTCAAGGAAGGACACATGGCAAGTTGGAAAAGTAGCCAGTCTCCTTCTCAGACATCTCCCAAGCCTTCCCCTCTGTGAGCCATGACCACTTGGTCCACTCGCTCGAGAGGAAGAGTGTCCCTGCTCCAGTCATGCACCTCATTGCGAGTTTCTTGTCCAATCACAGCACATCTGTCATCTTTGACGACCATGTCTCCACCCCCCTCTCCCATCCGCAAAAGTCTCCCCCAAGGCTCCCTGATAAGCACCCTACTCTACCTCCTCTTTATATTGATGACAACTCACATTTGGCAGTGCACCGCCCTCCTCGTCACCAAGTGCATCGGACTTTGCTAAGACCTTCTTCCTAAATTCCAGCTAATCCGCTTTGTCCCACTGCACTGTCACTCTAGCCACTACAACCCGATCCCACTCAAGATCAAAAATATTGTGGTAGAGCTGCAGACAACAGTCAAGCTCCTGGGCATGCTGCCTGACTACAAGCTCATGTTCCAGAATCATGTTGAACTAGCACAACACCATGGGACAAAGGTGATGCTTGTGCTCTCCCACATCTCTTCCTCCACCTTCGGCCTCCCCCGCTCCTACACCTGCCAACTGTTTCAGACGGTGGTGGTGCTGTGGATGGAGTATGTGCTTCCACTCTGGTATGGAACGGGACAGTGCATGCCAGAATGGCACAGTATGGATCACCAAAGCACTGGAGAAGGTACAGTGACAAGTGTGCAAGCTCATCACAGGCTCATTATGAACCACTGCCACAGACACCCAGGACTTCCATGCCAACCTCCCCCCCCACCCACATCAGCTCAACCACTTGGTGTACAACACAATGGTCTGACTCACCTCCCTTCCTGCATCCAACTCCATCCACACCACCTTCATCCACTGCTGCCAAGTCCCCCGCTTCTACCATTCCCCCATCCCCCACCTCATAGCCACATTGCCCATTTTCCAAAGGGAATTCAAGACCATTGATCCGTTGCAATGATTTGCGGTGATCCCGGCCCTCGTGCTCTCCACAAGCATTGTGCCAGACGAGGAAAAAGTATGCACCAACGTGGTTGTGAAGGGTGGGCTCTGTGTCTTCACAGATGGGTCAGGATTCAAAGGCGGAGTGGGGGCAGCGGTGGTAGTGATGAGGAGAGGGGAGCTAGGAGAGCGAAGACAGAAGCACCTGGGACTGAACAGTGAGCACACTGTCTTCAAATCTGAGGTCTGTGGCACCATTCTTGCCCTCGACATCATTGCAAGCACCCCTGCCCCCGCCTCACCAACATTGATGTATTCATGGACTGTCAACCTGCCATCACTGCACTAGCATCACCCAAACCCCAGCCTGGTCAGTACCTCCTCACTACTTTCCACATCCTCCTTGCCCACTTTCTCCACCTCAAGCTCAGGCTCCACTGGGTACCCACACACATCGGCATTGAGGGCAATGAAGTCATTGACACCTGCTCCAAGGCTGTGGCTCAGGGTGTCTCCTCCCCCCTCTCATTTCGTATCTGGCTGTTTGAGTGATCCCTATCAGCCGTGTGGCATCAATAGCAACAGGCACCAAGACCTTCACATCCCAGTGACACGAGGAATGGAAGATGTTGCCGCACTATGCGGGTCTCTGCCTTTGACAACCCAGCTCCCTCCAAGGCTCTGGAGCGGATGTATACAGACCTGAGTTGCCCACAATGCAGTGTCCTCACCCAGCTGCGTACAGGCCACATTGGGCTCAACACATACCTCCACCATTTGATGAGGCCTGATACGAGTCATTCACACTGTCCCTTCCTATTCTCAGTGTCTGTTTCACACTCAATGGTCTCCTTGGTGCCCTATTCACAAAATAACCAAGAAATGACATCTGACATATTTCGAGTTTATGGTACTATATTAACATAATTTTTGGTTGGGAACTCTTCATATAGTCTGGAATATCTATTTTGATCTTTTAGAAGGGTCCCTATGACCCTGTGGCATACTGAATGGGATGAAAGGCAATATAACACATGATCAGGGTATGGGTGTCCTTGATGTCAACTGTCTACCTTTCTAGTATATATACATAGGAAAGATCCAAAGAATGTGTGCTGGGATATCTCACATCAGGGAGGCATCCAGAATAGGGAGAAAATGTAATTTCCTGATATGGCCAAAATGCGATGCTTTGAAGGATCATAACCTAATCCATCACTTGCAGGATGCTCCTATAGCCTAAAGGAACAGAGTGATACAGTCAGGAGATATCTCTACTGCTATATCCACAAGATATTATGGCCAGGAATACAATTTATGAAATTCGCTATTTTCACCCTATTATTGCACTATAATGGGCTCCAATCTGGCCTGGTTAGCTTCAAAGAACTTGGAACAACATCCCTATATGGTTAGATCATCCAAAATGGTACAATTATGAGCCAGGGAAGGGCTGATGTAGGAAATTTCCTTTTTGGGCAAAATGTGTTAGTGTCCAAAAAGGGAAAGTTATGCTCAGATCATAGAGCTCATCAAGGGATACAAGGGTTACCTACACCATTTTCCCATCAGAAGCCCCATTGGCCCACAAAATGCAAAATACTTTCCGAGACCTGGCACTTTTTTCAGCTTTTTTGCAGCATTCCATCAATTGCAGCCCAAATATGGGCAGCCATCAATGGTAGAGCAGCTGTAACCCCCAAGACAGACAGCCATTAATTTTAAGGCAATGGCTGGGGCCTGTCAATCCTGACCCAATACAGGCAGCTATCAATTTCACCCAATTTAAGTGAAATATGGGTATTTTAACAGACAATTTATCATTTTTGGTTCAGATAAGTCTTGCCCAGGATGCCCAGGAGGTTAGATCAGAAGCCAGGGCAAGCTGAGAAATGCCAGGATGATGTCCCCTGGCAGAGTGTCAGCAACGGCCTCTGAGTCAGCTCAACAGTGAGTAACCCGGCAAGAACCCCAACCAGGATAAACCCGATAGACGCTAATAGCTCGTGTGTTCCCCGAGCAGTAGGTCCAACCGTACGCTGTCCTCCTTAGGAGGCTGTATGTCGTAGGTAGGTCGGGATGCAAGGCAGAACCCGGAACAAGTCAAAGAGGGTGTTGTGATATCCACTCAGGTATAAAACCCGGGGTGTGGATGCAACCCGCAATACAATGTAGAGGAAGCGGGGCAGGGTGGAGACAATGCCTATGTCAAGCCAAGGTAGAAGCCTGATATTAGACGAGGTAGAATCTACTGTACATGGAGATTCTACTGAGCTTATATAGGCTTCGAAATAAATTAAGGTGATCGTGGTTTATCGCGATCAGGTCCGGTACCTCAGCATTAAGGAGTGTTAGTGCTGATACTCCTGTGCTCCTCTGTGTTGGTTTCCATATCCCCTGAGGACTAGGGGACCCGATGTTTGGGTTTCCTAGTCCTTATCATTGTTGTCTCCAGTGGTTCAAACTGATCGAGTCAATAGTTGAAACCCCGATCGGTTTGCAACCAGTCATGTACTTCATGTACGCTTCTGTGTCAGCCGTGGCGTGTCTGGGGACTAGGATCTGTCTGTACGGGTTCTTAGTCCCTAATGTCTTCTGTATCCCGTAGCGCAGACTACCCTGAGTCTGCGGTTTTTAGAATCCGGGGTCGGGTTTCAACCGTGAGAAGGTCACGTGGTGGCGTCATGAGAGTCCTGTGCCGCTAAGATGTGTCTGTATCTGTACAGACGTGTCACACAAAAAATAGAACCCAGGTGATTCTTGACACAGAGGGACATGCCTGAGACCACTGAGGTTTCCCTATATGGTTACCCCAGAAATAATACATTAGGCCCTTGGGAAGGATCCACAGTTTAATAGATTAATCTGGCCCTATGTAGTGGGGATGACTGTCAGAAGGGCGGGTGCAGGCATGGAAGTGGCTGCAGACACAAACGGGGTTGCCACCCATAGGGCAAATGCCGGAATGGGGAGTACACCCATCATGTGTGGCCCAGGTGCTGGAACCAAGGGGTAGGCTGGGTGGCTCTGGTTTGGGTGTGCACAAACACATTGTGCTCCCAGAATGTGCCAACCAAGGTAGCCAGTGAAACCCAGGGTGGTTCCAGATGTTGTCATTGCGGTATTAATCTATGGGTTGAGGCCCGAGTGGTACTTGGTGATGTGTACACTGCCATTTGTAAAAAATATTTCGGGAGTGTTTTCTCTGCAATGTTGCGAAACAATTCACTGATCATCACAAAATGCCATGCTAAACATTTCTAAGACATAAATAATTGAATCACACAAGGCTTGTCCAACGTTCCATTATGGAAAAATATTTTAAGAACCTTTACTCAACATTCACTGAAACATTAGGAGACTATCAGCAGACTAATTTTCTAGAATTTGGTACTGCAAAAATCATTCAATTAGATGGGGTTGATGTACAGTAATACCAACGAATTATCTAAACTATGTACTTTGCATCTGGGCACAAAAGGAGCAAGGGTGGCTGCCGAACCTCAACATCAATTGCTGTCATGCTTGTTGTTGAATATGCCTGTGATGCAACCAGTATGATTTGATCATGAGTGACACCGGAAGTAGGAACAAGATGGAGCAGAGTCAAAGACAGCAAGCAGTGGCAGACTTCAGGGTGCTTGTAGGCTTTGAGGTTCTTGTTCTGGGGGCTTCAAGGTTCTTAGCTTGATCTTGTTGTTGCTTGGTGTGAACACTTGAAGATTTTGAGCTAAACCTTGGAGATTCTGAGAGGCAGAAAGGCTGTAGCAACCAGGCCAGAGAGGACAGACCAAGAGGACAACTTGCTACAGGGTAATTTTCTTTTCAGAAGATTATGAGGGATATTTTTGGGCAGGAGGAGAGGGCAGTAGGTTGTATGTCAGAGAAGGCTGGTGGAGGTGGAGGTGGAGGTGGAGGCATAACACCATGGGGGCAGTGGAAGGCAGCGCTGCCACACAGGGAGGAGATTCGGGGCTAAACTAGATTGTCAGTTAGTTGGCTGATTGACAGCGAATGAACAGTGCACGTACCTGAGTCAGGCATGCTTCCCCTCACTGCTCTCCTTTGCCTTCCTCCTGCTGCTTGCTCTAGCCCCATAGGCCTTGTCTGCTGACTTGCGGTTCTTCTGTCCTGGCTTCCTGTTTGGCATCTTTGCCTGCAGAGAGTCCCACCAGTGAGAAGACAACAGGACATGGGAGGGATAATGGCAAGACACCACCGTTGTCCATCTCAAGGAGGATTGCGTCCAGTGCAGCTTCAAGATTGACGAGACAAGCAAACTCCCTTGGGTGTGATTTCCTAAGCTGAGCAGTGGCGGTCTCCAGGCATTTCCTTGGGGCTTAAAGGTAAAATTCACAGTTTACAACTCACCTCGAGTGAGCATTGATATTCATAGTGGCGTGGTTCGTAAAGAGGGTCATAGCGGGTGGCAGGGAGGTGTTGCAGGTGGAGGTTGGGGAAGATAGCGAGGATGCCAAACAACCAAACAAGCACATTATTTGGGCTTTGGCTTGAGCTTGTTGCTGAGGTTCAATGTGCCATCAGCAGAGGGCAGCAGAAGGCGGTGCTCATCCCAAAAAGGAAGTGGAGTGGAGGTGGAAAGTATTGAGTGGCAGGGATGGTGAACAATGTGGTGGGAGAAAGAGAGATGTCACATATCAAGATCAATCATCTGTCAAACACACATGATGCGCATGGGCCTTTGATGGTGCTACACTTTGTTGAGATCTTGAAAATATTCTTCCACTTGTGAACCTCTTGCAGAGACACTTCCGCACAGTCTCACAGCACCTAAAACTGCTTTGTGGACCACTATGCCAAGCATTCCGACCTGCCAACAAACATCAAATAGAGATCAGAATAAATGTAAATTAGATGTTGATCTAACATTGAGGGAACATCTACCAAATATACTACCAATGTTATAAAGAAAAACATTCACACAACATGTGTTTGAGAACATGGGAATGTTTTGTCAAACCGTTAATTAATCTTGGCCAGCTGAGATTTTGAAAATATTGGACTGAAATGGTAGTGTACAAGTGGGTCCATGTATCTGGCGGTATCAGTGAGCTCCTTGAAGTTATCTGAATATGTATGGGACTCCAGCTGTGAGAGCCTGGTCCTACTTGTTTTTCTCAACAAACTGACGGCGAAATTCAGTGGCAAACTCTGCCCAGTTCGGGAACAGAAAGGGGACGATTGCTGAGCGGCACTTGGCCCATTAAGCGGCTGTGTCCTTTGCCATGAAGGATATGGCGAACCTTACAAGTTTTTCCTCTGAGATGTTCTCACTGTCATGAAGGCCTCCGGAACTAGCCGAAGGTAGGTAAGGACAGAGCAGAGGAGCATCCATCCTTGGGTTCAGTTGCCATCAAAGATGGCTGAGGGGTTCGGTCAGAGGACCGACTTTGTTGCTGTGTAGAGGGATGAGAAGTCTGGACCTAATGCCAGAGCCAGAACAGGGGGGCTAGCTGGGCCATAGTGTTGGAAGCTGGATGTGGAGTGTGAACACCCAGAATCTCAGGTTGTGCAGCCGCAGGGACGGGCAGCTGGTCCATTGGAATGGAGGAGGGGTCGAGATTGGAAGTGGGGGAGGATGGAGCACTAGAGTAATGGTCTAAGTCCATACCTGCACCAAACTTCCCAATTTTGACCAGTTGATCCCTTAAATCACTTCTTCTGCTGTAAGGGCAACCTTAAGCTCAGTGCAGGGCACAGAAACTAGTGGGGGAATCCAAAGCATAAATAAAGGTACTAAATACAGGAGCAGGAATACTATCCACCTAGCAGGGGAATCCAAAGAGAAGAAAGGTTGAGGATTCCCATGCTATGTGAAACCTTATACTCGGGGCTACTAAAAGTAACCGAGCATTTGCTTGCGCAGCTGGATAACCTTAAGATTGTAAATTCTTGTGGACATATTATGAATCTACAGTAATTTAAGGTCAGTTAAACCAGTCCAGCTCAAGTCAACATGTTCCGGATGTAGCGGAGTATTAGATTCTGGAAATCCCAGTATTTTCGCATTTATACCTTTTCAGATGACATTCTTCAAAGTGTTTAAACCTCTAAAATAGTATTATCTGCGAAAAAATACACACCAAAATTTCAGCAAATAGAGTCCATCCCATAGGTCTACAGATGGAAATTAATCTGAACGAATGTTACACCTTGGAGGAGAAAAAAAGATTGTTTGCCGATTTTGATGCAAGCCAGAAGCAATCAGTGGTTCTTTCTCTTATATATAGGTAGGGGATACTTTGGAGAATTCTGAGACACCAGCCCTCCCGACAAATTGTCCTTACTCATATTAAATTTGCGCAAAACACGGTGCTCAGTTACTTTTGGTAATACCGAGTATACTAGTAGGTACTACCCAGTAGCATGTGTCTGTAGGTATCTACAATGATCCTGGACCTGGTCACATAACACATGCCAACATGAGCAGTGGGGCAGGACAGGAGCTGAGGGTGCCAGAACTGGAGGTGACAGAACCGGAGCAGCCGAGGGTGACGGAGCAGACAGAAGTGACAGAAACAATGAGGGTGCCAGAAGTGACAGAGCAGACAGAAATGCCAGAGCACAGGTTCCCCTGACACCTTCAGCATTCTCTCAGCACCACCTTGCTAGTGATCCAATATCTGATAGCCAGACATAATGTATGTCACAAGTCTGGGTAACCCATGAGTCTGTAGGAGTTGACCCATGGGAAAACCTGTGAGTAGGCTACTCATGAGTCTGAGCACTCATGGCTGACAGGTCACCACAGATCCGAGTCTGGATTGTAGAAAAGAAATTCCCAAACTCATGAGTACTTGACTGGATTTTAACTGATCCGACAGGTTCAAAGTGTCCTTGAAAGCCCTGTGATCAGTCTGGAATTGTTACACACCTCTTAGATGCCATCTGTGGTAACCTGCTATGATAATGATATTTATATTTTATGCATAATAGCCAGAATATGTACAAAACTCACAGGCACTTGTAATTTCCCACGAAACCCATGAGTACTCATATAACTCATGAGTCAAGTCGCCATAGATCCAAGTTCAACATTTTTGAATATGAGTGAGTACTAACACACGGATCAGAGTCTACTCATGAGTAGACTCATGACATGCTCTAGCTAGACATGATGTGTTCCAGTTGTGTTCACAACATGTCATGTTCTTGTACTCTGTCTTTCCTTGTTCTCTCTTAGGTACTGTTATATATCTCATGTAGTATATAAGTAAGTCAGTGTACATGTTCTGTAGAGTTTACTTTTCCTAGAATCCAATACCTCACCCACTGAATTCAGCAACAAATATTTGAATTCTAGTGAGCTCTCACAGGGTCTGTTACCTCTAGATTATTGGTGGACCTCATAGCCCCTGATTCAATGGAATGTGGCTCTACAATCTCGGGTTGTAGAGATAGGTCTTTGTGATACATGACTTTTGCCCAATTTTTGTTCAACAGTGAGGTGCATGACACACATTTAACAATTTGAACAAAGTCTTATCAAATGATATACAAGAACAGTAGCAGTTGATAGGAATGTTAAAGGAAAAAAGAAATACAACAATTCTTTGCGATCCTACCCCACATTTTGTTCCTCAAGAGGTGAATAACACTTCACCCATTCTAGACTATGCATGAATTTCTCATAGGAGAATCTTGTTTGGTGTTGGCCAATTATGAATTTATTAAGAGGCATCCAGAATCCACTTCGGTGTTGACTTGGGAGCCAGAAGAGTAATCCAGCTTTGTATGACACCCAGCCTCGATTAATGGACCAAAATGGAGAAACAGTGGTCACATGGATCTACAAGAGATTTACTCAACCTATGGAAAGAAAGATAGGGGAATCAGGCTTACTTTGTCCCACTTCTGGGCCACACAGGAATTGTACTCTGGTGATGTACTTTTTGCAGTGGGAGGGACATCTGAATTCAAAGGCTCTGCATCCCATGAAGAGAGATAATGGCGATGAGATGCAGACACATTGTGCTTCCCATCATGCAGAATTGTGACAGAGTTGGCTGAGTGGATGTGGCCCTCCAGTGCATCACCAATTGGAGCTCCAGTCTCTGCATCCCACAGGCAGAGGGTGTGGTCATCAGATGCAGAGACAATGTGCCTCCCATCAGGGGAGAAGGCCACAGAATTGACCCAGCCAGTGTGACCCTCCAGTGCATCACCAATCTGAGCTCCAGTCTCTGCATCCCACAGGCGGAGGGTGTGGTCATGAGATGCAGAGACAATGTGCCTCCCATCAGGGGAGAAGGCCACAGAATTGACCCCGCCAGTGTGGCCCTCCAGTGCATCACCAATCTGAGCTCCAGTCTCTGCATCCCACAGGCGGAGGGTGTGGTCATCAGATGCAGAGACAATGTGCCTCCCATCAGGGGAGAAGGCCACAGAAATGACCCAGCCAGTGTGGCCCTCCAGTGCATCACCAATCCGAGCTCCAGTCTCTGCATCCCACAGGTGGAGGGTGTGGTCATGAGATGCAGAGACAATGTGCCTCCCATCAGGGGAGAAGGCCACAGAATTGACCCTGCCAGTGTGGCCCTCCAGTGCATCACCAATCTGAGCTCCAGTCTCTGCATCCCACAGGCGGAGGGTGCAGTCATCAGATGCAGAGACAATGTGCCTCCCATCAGGGGAGAAGGCCACAGAGAAGACCCAGCCAGTGTGGCCCTCCAGTGCATCACCAATCTGAGCTCCAGTCTCTGCATCCCACAGGCGGAGGGTGTGGTCATCAGATGCAGAGACAATGTGCCTCCCATCAGGGGAGAAGGCCACAGAATTGACCCAGTCAGTGTGGCCCTCCAGTGCATCACCAATCTGAGCTCCAGTCTCTGCATCCCACAGGCGGAGGGTGCAGTCATGAGATGCAGAGACAATGTGCCTCCCATCAGGGGAGAAGGCCACAGAAAAGACCCGGCCAGTGTGGCCCTCCAGTGCATCACCAATCTGAGCTCCAGTCTCTGCATCCCACAGGCGGAGGGTGTGGTCATCAGATGCAGAGACAATGTGCCTCCCATCAGGGGAGAAGGCCACAGAAATGACCCTGCCAGTGTGGCCCTCCAGTGCATCACCAATCTGAGCTCCAGTCTCTGCATCCCACAGGCGGAGGGTGTGGTCATCAGATGCAGAGACAATGTGCCTCCCATCAGGGGAGAGGGCCACAGAAATGACCCTGCCAGTGTGGCCCTCCAGTGCATCACCAATCTGAGCTCCAGTCTCTGCATCCCACAGGCGGAGGGTGTGGTCATGAGATGCAGAGACAATGTGCCTCCCATCAGGGGAGAAGGCCACAGAAAAGACCCAGCCAGTGTGGCCCTCCAGTGCATCACCAATCTGAGCTCCAGTCTCTGCATCCCACAGGCGGAGGGTGCAGTCATCAGATGCAGAGACAATGTGCCTCCCATCAGGGGAGAAGGCCACAGAATTGACCCCGCCAGTGTGGCCCTCCAGTGCATCACCAATCTGAGCTCCAGTCTCTGCGTCCCACAGGCGAAGGGTGTGGTCATAAGATGCAGAGACAATGTGCCTCCCATCAGGGGAGAAGGCCACAGAAAAGACCCCGCCAGTGTGACCCTCCAGTGCATCACCAATCTGAGCTCCAGTCTCTGCATCCCACAGGCGGAGGGTGCAGTCATCAGATGCAGAGACAATGTGCCTCCCATCAGGGGAGAAGGCCACAGAAATGACCCCGCCAGTGTGGCCCTCCAGTGCATCACCAATCTGAGCTCCAGTCTCTGCATCCCACAGGCGGAGGGTGTGGTCATCAGATGCAGAGACAATGTGCCTCCCATCAGGGGAGAAGGCCACAGAATTGACCTTGCCAGTGTGGCCCTCCAATGCATTACCAATCTGAGCTCCAGTCTCTGCATCCCACAGGCGGAGGGTGTGGTCATCAGATGCAGAGACAATGTGCCTCCCATCAGGAGAGAAGGCCACAGACCAGACTGAGCCTGTGTGGCGCTCTAGCACAGCTAATGTAGCCGGCCATTCTCTCATTCCTCCACGCTGGACTAATAGCAGCCCAGGAAAGTGTGGCTGGAATGTTTTTCTGATTTTGGACTGTACTGGGGCTAGAGCTAAAGCAGATATATAGAGATGTGGAGTACTTTGTGAAATTGCTGGCTGGAAAAACCTGATAAACCTTTTCACATCCATTGCAAAGTGTTGAATGTCAGGATCCTTGTTATTGTTTAGTTTTTTTACATATACCAGACAAAGTAACTCTACCTACCTTTGTCCATGTTATCAACTTTGATAGACTCTCTGTTGCTATCCTTGTCATTTTCAACAGACTTAGCACTTCAAGCCAAAACAACACTTTATGTTGAAAAAAATCTAACACTTTCTTGTCAATTTTTGTACTCTGTGGTAGCACAGATAAATGATCTCCCCAGAAGATGCATGAATATCTAAGCCAGATTGGGAGATTGTCATCCAACTTTCCTTCAAGTTTGGCATATCATCATTTCGGAGGCATGATGTCTCCAAACCACAGATGTTGAACCTTAGATTATCCTGCATAACTTGGAGTACATTGCAAGCAATATCATACATCTGCTGCTCTGTACAAAAGACCAAGTCAGAGCGCTTGCTTGATATTCTTGCTATTAGAAACTCCCGGAAGGACAGGTGTATGATCTGTATTTTGCCCTCATTGTCATCTGGGATATAGATAACTGCGCTCAGAGGAGATAATATGTTTCGAAGTGCCTTCTCCTCTATACCAAGGAACTCTGCTAAATTCCCTGGGTTCATAGGTTCAAAAAGGAGAATGATTGTGTGAAGCACTTTCAAAGACAGATAATATTCATCTTGAGCACGTGGATCTGACTCTCCTGGTATTTGAATGGCCTCATTCATGACATAGTAGTAGAGGTCATCCAAATGCAAAAGTGGAGCACCCTTGAGAAGGTAGTCAATTGACTTCTGTGGATCAGTCTTGGGCAAGCCTGCAAGAATGTAGCGAACAGCAGTTGCAGCATAGACAAACAGGCCATTGGCATGATTAGTTATGGCCTGAATATCTTGCTTCTGAGCTTTCCAATCAGATTTTGTTTTCCAATTACTGCCATCCAGTGCCTGTGTTACATATTTTTCAATATCTTTCTGGACCTTTGTTTTGTCAATGCTGTCCAGAATAATGCTATGCATCATAGAGCACAGTTTATCATGCTTGAGATAAGATGGAACTTCAGGGCGTCCAGTCAGAAAGAACTGAATGTATACAGGTATCCTGTCAATGTAAGTTGATAGCCATTGCAGGACAGTTTGACCATGATCCTGTCCACATTCATCCAATGCATCAAGACAAATGACCCATGGAGTTTGGCAAGCTGGTATCTGAGTAAGAAGCCCAACAACAAGCTTCTGAAATTGCACTTTTGGGTCTGCATCAAGAATACCAGTCTTGTCTTCTTCCAAAAATTTGACAAGAAGGGTCCTAAAGTTGATGTTGAAATCTGCTAGCTGATAGGCAAGAGTGAGAGGGAGGCCTCGAATTTCTTGACGTTCTGCATAGTTTCGAGAAAAAAAGAATGAGGCTGCAAGAATACACTTTTCCTCTGCTAGAATAGTTGCAACAGTCTTTGCAATTGTTGATTTGCCAGATCCTGCAGAGCCACTGAGCATGATAATGCGGTGAGCTGGATGAAGTGCTCCAGTCCAGTGTGTCATAATGTCCCAGATAATATCAACTCGTGTACCATCTGCACATGAATCAGGGGTATTTTCAGCATTGTACCGTGCTGAAACATATTTGATTTTGGCAAGGATCTGTTCAGCCTGCACTCGATCAACTAACTGAAATTCAGACCATATTTTCTGGGTAGCTGTTTCACTTATATACCTTGGATCCTATATCTTGGACCAATCTTTCAATTGAGATGTTGCTCTTGAGCTGTATACTATGAGCAGAGAGATTACAGATCAATAGATAGTACCTACAGTAAAGTCCTGAATGTGTGAGGCTATTGAATCTTTCATGCCTTGAATTTGCTTTGCACATTCTGCAGTTTTCCAGAATTGTGAAATATTCCCCTTATCCATGAGCGATTTGCATGATTTGGCAACTGTAGTCATATTCCTAAGACAACTCAGCATAGCATCATAGCCCAGGATTAAGAAGCTACCCACAAGAACAGATTTGTGATGCGGTTCTTCAAATCTCCATCGTTAAGATCTCCAGTGTCAATTTTGGTCAAAGCTTGTAACTGTTCATTCAACTCAGAGAAGTCTTCCCGGTTTGCTTTCATATCCTGTTGAAATTGTTAGCAGAATTTATTTACATCTCCAGTACCACACACCAAAGTCTTCTGTGCCAAAAAGTACACACTGTTGACAACACCCTCAACACCTGGGATACCAAGGCCTGTGACAGCTGCTTTTGCACCTTCAAGGATTGGCATAACAGCCTTGATTGTGCTTGCAAACTTGTTTCCAAGCATAGGGGAGTCATCAGGGAGATCAGAGACAGTTGAGTCTAGCATGGCCATAGTGGCTTCAACAGTGGGATTGGCCACCTTGATCATGGCTGCCACACCATCTTCAGGTACAGGGGAGGCATTCACGGCTGTTCTGCTGGGCATGAATTTCCTAAAAGCATTTCCTAAGCGTGTGGTGGGTTTGGTACTTTTGGGTGCCAGAGAGGCAGGGCGACTCATTGCAGAAGTGGAATGTGGTCGAGATACAAGGATGTGGGATCAGATAGCATTAATAGCTGGTGGCTGAGGTTTACATGGGGACAAGGTGTTAATCAAGATGTGTATCACCCAGAAGATCCGATCGCCTGGGAAGTGGACGTTTCCAGAGATTCGCGTGGGATCGATCTCGGCTAGAGCTTTCCCGCCCGACCCGAATCTATTCGGGGTCCCGTAGAATCTTATTATACATTTGCCGTGTCATTCGGCATCAATCCGTACCGTTTGGGGCAGGTTGGACCTTCTGGGTAGGCTCATGTGCACTGGCTCGGATTGCATGAATATATTGTTTTGACAGACGAGATATGATCCTGACTCTTGTACTAGCGGCAGGAAGGTGAGTTGTATCTGATATTGCCGACCGGCCGTTTCGAATGATCGAATCAACGGCAGCAGGAAAGATCGAATCTTGCCGGTAACATATTCTTACCCCTGGATCCATTTCTTTCGGCACAAGAAATCAAGCTGCTCAATTTCCATGTAGAGCATAATTTTTTGAAGAATTTAGTAGACTGATTATACCTATCCCGAGAGCGCAATAAATCAATGTGTGCCGATGTCGCACGCTCTGCCGGTCGGTGCCGCATCAATTCTTGCTTTCTAGTCAAGTAGGCCATCAATTTCCATGAATGCGCAGTCCCCGATTGGTACATTGTCCTGCTCTCCTTCACCTCGCCTTCCCTCACTTACTACCTCTTCTTCTCTATGCAGTTTACCCTTCCCATTCTTTAGCTCGTTCTGACCACACCACAGTCTAGACCTAAGGCTACGTACGTGTTGTGCCAATGGAGACGCGTTCACTTGGTGCACTACTCTCCTCGACCAGGTAAGTACAGAAGGTTTCTCTTAGTGTAAGCTGATGATGATTACGACGGCGACGGCAGTACATCGAAACAATCAACGTCTTTTGAGAAATGACAACGTCGGCAACGAGGTTCTGGGCGCCATTCTTGAAGGCAGCAGCGAGGGATGTCAAGACGTATTTGTGCGTCTTCCCTATACATCCCTTTAATTCATCTCCTCGCCTCTCACTCCTCTCGACTCGCACTTTTCTAGAATATTTAACAACTCCTCAGCCCTCGTCGCCTCGATGTCTGCGTTCCTCCTTCCACGATACCGTCACCAACTATCTCGCGTACGGCCCTTCTAATATGAATAGCAGCGCGACGAGTGTAGATGTTTTGGATTGAATACTTAGTGCGTTTTTTTTTGTTCATTCTATTCCATTCCGGTTAGGCGTGCGGGGGTTTGGATGCGAGGACGGGCACACTTCCATGCTCGTACTCGGCCCTCCTCCTGTCGTCATCCAGGAGGACAGGAGGGCGGAGTCGCGTCGCGTTTTTGCGTGGCTCGCTCGTATGACGAGGGAGCAGGAGCGCGTTTACCTCTCTGACGCGCCCGCGCGTTGCTTTTCTCGATCGAATGATGAGCGCGGACGCTCCGCTCTAACCGGCGGCGCGCGTGAGAGCAAGGATCACAAGCACGTTTCCCTGCCTTGAATGACGAGCGCTTTTTTTCCCGTCGTTTCCTTCGCTCGGGTGGGGGCGCGTGCTGTTACTTCGCTGGAGTGACAATGGCGGAGTGTGCGGACGCTTGGCTTCGCTCTGATGAGCGACGCGCCCTTGAGAGCGAGGCACCGAGCCTGCAAAGGCGCGCGGCCCTCCTTTTCTTCCCTCTCTGTCGTCCTCCCCCCCACCTTCCTTTCTCCTCTGCCTGTGACCCACGCATACTGACCTCTGCAACAGTCAATGGCCCCACTACGATGTACGATGGGATCAACGCCCAGTTCGCGGATCATAACGTCGTGGCGTATTTGTGAGTCTCCTTTCTTTCGTCTTAGTTTCCTGGTTTTCCTTCGCTTGCCCAAGCTGAGCGGAGCTGCGTTGGGGCAAGGCGAGGATCTCCTTGGCCTCCGCATTCCATCCCCATGGGCCGCGGGGTAGCGGTGCATGCGAAGAGACGGAAGTGGCAGTGGGGAGAAGGAGGAAAGGAGATGGTGGCCATGGGTGGCGGTCGCGCTGCCGGCGCCCCCCTCGACGAAGGGATGCATGGAAGGAAGGGTTGCACTCGCAATATGTGGGCTGTGCCAGCGCGATCCTCCCTCCCTCGACGAGATGAGTTTCGATGCGCTGGCTGGCCGGCTGGCGTGTACCGAGCGCAGGCTGTGCAGGATGTGGATGTGGCTCGCGGACACTCTGTGCGGTCCCTAGTGGAACGCATTCGGGGCGCGGGATACGCTGCGTACACGACCGGCTGGAGCGTGTGTCGAGCGCGATCATGATGGTGGTGGCGGCATGGGCATTCGCACCTGCAAGCCCCAAGGCCCCTTGCACGATGAGACGGGATAGGGAATGTCTGACTTTACGGTGGCATCGAATTCACCGGGCCAGGCTGGTTTCACGAGCCTAGTGGAAAGGTACATCCTTCATCGCCAACTTGGTCCATGCTCAACGTCGTCGATTCTCTTCTCTAGGGCCTCGGCAAGTGCGCAAGATTCTTTGCGACAACGTCCAGGGTGCGTCCCATCTCATGCCGCCCTCCCGCAACTCGCCTTGTCCACTGACACCACCCTTCCTTGCAGGTATCACCAAACCCGCCATCCGTCGCCTCGCCCGCCGTGGAGGCGTGAAGCGTATCTCGGGCCTCATCTACGAAGAGATCCGCGGCGTGCTCGAGATCTTCTTCGAGAACGCGACTCGGTCACCTACACCAAGCACGCTAAGCGGTGCGTCGTCCTTCCCTTTCTCCGTACCCTGTCTCATTGCCCTGATACACAGCAAAACCGTCACGGCCCTCGACGTCGTCTACGCCCTCAAGCGCTCCGGCCGCACGCTCTACGGGTTCGGCGCATGATTCTCGCGTCGTGCGTGTCCCTACCTTCTTTCGTCTCGCCGGCCGCATTGCTGATCGTTTCTCTATGCAGCTACATTTTATTGTCCCATTTCTTTCTCTCCCATTGCATCTCAAGCAAAGCCCATTGCACACCTTACTCACCCGTCTCGTCTTGTACCGCCGCGCATATGCCCATGATATATGATATATCATGTTGGATGAAACCCCTGTCTGCCCGGCCTGCTGAGCTACATATTCCGTCTGCAACTCGAGCCGCCGTCCGTGCAAGTGCTCCGGGACCTCGCGCGCGCGCATCTTTTATCCTATCTCCGCTTCCATTGTCCGGCCTCGCGCGCTCCAGCTTCACGCACAAGTGACGCTGTATGTACGTTTCGACGCCGGTATCGGCGTGAGACCGTTCCTGGCCCGGCTTGGCTAGCCTTGAGCTCTTTGGGCGGAGGGGCGGAGCGGAGCGCACACGAATGGGAAGGAGTGCAGCTGTATGATATTTTCAGGCCGTCTACAGATCCCACCCATTCCATCCCATCTCATCCAGACCTGGTTGACACCTGGTGCGCGAATCGCCGCAACATGGTCGGAAATCGCGTACTTGTAAAGGGTCATGACGCAACATCCGGTCATTGTTGCTGGATCGTTCAAGCCGTTGTACGCATTCTGCTCCGAGTGATTGAGGCCGGGCGTCTGTTTAGAGTCGCGGATGCTTACGCAGAGTGGTAGCTGAAAATACGCGATTCTACGCGGCTCTTCATAGAACGGCCGTTTCTATCTCTTGTCCCATAAGTAGAGGCCGACTTCGTCGCGGAATATATGCCTACATGGAATGTCCGGCCTTTCCAGATGAAGGCGCTGGGATGGGATCAAAGTCGTGACGGCATCTTTCCGAGTCCAAGTTCCGCTTGCTTTCCTGCCGCGCCGTCGTTCGTATTAATGGTCCTGAATGCAGCTTCCAGTTCCATGCGCCGCAGTTTACATGATTTCTCTGCATGCCGCGGTCTCTTTGGGGTTCCACGAATTCTCGACATTTGAGCAGTGTGCTTCCTGGCTCAGGCTATGGGTAGTACCTCGGTCTTGATTGCATACAGCTTTCGCCTGTGGGCGCTCGTTTATTCCCAACGCCCTCTTTCAGACCTTCTCCGAGCGTCTGTAGGATTGAACAGCAATGCAACAGCTCGGACCGCTCACGCCAATAGCACATACGCCACATTTCCTCCCTCCCACTTCACTCCCCCACTCCCGCCGTTGCACATGCCAGGGCTATCGACGATGCGTCGCTCCCGTTCCACCAGAGTCCTCTCTGACGTCGTTACTGCTACAAGGGTCACGCTCAACGCAATCCAAGTATCTACAGACGCCTTTCCGCCTCTCAAATCCGTTGTGTCGGCCGTTATAGTGCTTTTAGAGATGAGCGAGGTGAGTGTTCCGCTCCCCCCACTATTCTGAGTCGTTTCTGACGGACAGTTCTAGAAAATCAAGTCGAACAGGGAGGGTTGCGAGCGCATAGCACAGCGCTCCGCACAATTGGTGCAGGATATTTGGCGACAAATCAAGGATTTTGATGTCGTGCTCCCAGCGGAGGTGAAGAGGAGCGTGGTTGAGATCGAGGAGTCTGTGGCCACTCCGTCCACTGCGTCAGTTTCAAGTATTTATCTGGCCTACAGGCTCCTCCAGAGAATTAAAATTTTCTTCGATGGGCTTCAAGAAGAGAACGTTTGGCAACGGTTGGCTCGGCAAGATCGCAACAAATCCCAAATCGACGAGTATGGAAAATCGCTAGACGAGGCAATATCGGATTTCAGTGTACGCAGCTTTTGATTTCAGCCTGGAAGCGTGCTAAAGTCCCGATGTCAAGGTCAATTTGCAATTAAGCATATACCGTTTACATGTGGAATCTGCTACCACCGACGAGAAGAGACATGACGCTGTCCTGGCCGTCTCGCAGATGAGCGAAACGGAGCGCCTGGTGCGTCGTATATCAATTGTGCCTCTTTAACTCTCATTTACGAGATATCTCCGACAGCAGCTCCTTACACAGATACAAGGTAAGGCGGTGTTTGTTCCGGTACAGTGGTTGAGTCTGACCATCTATATGGGGAAAGTCCATGTGCACGGCCTACAGCTTTTTTTTTTTTGAATCACGTTCCTCTGGCTGAAGGTGTATAAAGCTGCGGCATTGGATCCCACAACTTTCAGTTCCCCCGTCCCCGTATGTACTTAATTTAGACTGAGGCTCTTGCTGTAGCTATATGTAATCAGTACTTAGTAATATGCCTGGCTCGGCTGGCTAGCAGCCATCATACCACGCTGTTCAAGCGTCGCCATCGTGCGGTACGGCGCGCTCCAATATCCGGACATCGATCAAAAGCTCTCGACGTCGTCGGTGACGAGGAGCAGCAGAAATTATGCTAAATTCGTGAAAATATCTGCAGTTGCAGGGAAGGTAGCTGGTGTAGTGCACAGTCTGTGCAAAATCCAGGATACAATGCTACAAGACAGAGACAGAAGCTAGGGTATGGCGATACGATGTGACATTTTGTAGGTAACAAATACAAAAATGGCTGCTTCACGTCGTCGACCCCACTGACGGTTCACGCCCCGCCTATCGTCCATGGGCCGCACGGACCGGCATTGGCGAGCCGTGTCGAGGTTGTTTCGATGGATTTCATAACCGAGCTACCGCTGTCCGAAAGATCGTGTGCAAATTGCCGGAATACGAGCTGTTCCTTCCGTGTCACTCTAATATTGACGAGATCGAAACTCGGCTTGAAGCTGGCCAGACTCTTCTCGGTGCGGAACACGCAGGAGCGGGAACGAGCGCAAGAGGTGCTTCGTATTGTATGAGTATCTTGAATTTATTCCAGACGTTCGAATAGGATAGATAGATAGCACGGCATCGAGTAGTCTCTCTTGACAGACTATCCGCTCGTAAGCGAGTGCCTATGGGCCGGACTGTCATGGACTCGTGGCGCATTGCTCGTGGTCGTCGTCTTCCATCGGCGTCAGGGGCGACGCGCCCGGCCCGAAGTGGGAGGGAGGGGATGGTGGTGGAAGATGGGAGAGAGCGGAGGCGGCGGCGGAGCAGCGTGGAGGCTGCGTCTTTGGTCTGCCACGGGTGCATCCATCCAATACATGCCCAATCCAGGAGGGGCGGAGCGGAGCGCACACGAATGGGAAAAGGAATGCAGCTGTATGATATTTTCAGGGCCCATCTGCAATCCCATCATCTCATCCCATCTCATCCAGACGCGGACGCGGACAGGACAGGACAGGACTCGGGACAGGAGCCCGCAGCTCGAACGCGCGCGCGTGCGCGGCAGGAGGGTGGGGGACGCGGAGGGGGAGGGGGGAGGGAGGGGGATATGTAATCTGCGGTTCGCAGCCCGTGTTTTCGACCCGAGAACGTGCACTGTAAATACAATCCGGGAGCCTACACGAATGATCACGAGAAAAAGGAGAAGACGGTAGCGCCGACCGTCAGCAAGTCCAGCGGCGAATTCGGATTCGAGGGGGCTGGCTACTTCGTTGTCGAGACTCATTACGATTGGGATTGGGATTGAGACCCGTCTGTCTGATGTGCGGTCCTGGGGCTGCGAATGAGATCCGGAGCCCGCAGGAAACCGGGATGCTATGCTGGGTTTCTCGTGAGCCTAGCGTGCAGCGACGTGCGATCCCTCACGATGTTGGCCGTCTGTGGCCGGTCTGGCCTCCTTCTCTGGTACGTTCTGGAGAGCGGAGGCGTGCATTTCGTAAAACTGTGTTTGCAAGATTTCGAGGTGGGGTACGGAGGTGAGGGGCGAGGGAAAGCTCGGGTAGGAGGGGGTCATCAGAAGTGGCTTGCCCTCATACGTGTCCTGCACCCGCGGGGGGATACATGGTCGTGACCACGTGTCGTGCACATCCAGGATGCACACCCGCAGACGACCCGTTCCATAGCATCGCAGGCAAGGTCGAGGTAGCAATAGACCTCGGCACCAGTGTACGTGGCGCCGGCCATGTCTTCAATCAAGGTGGGCCAGCAGAAATCTCGAGGATTCCAGTGCCCCACAGTCCGGGGAATCTTTCGAGGATAAACGCTTGGAAGGCGGCGTGGTCCTCTTGATCGACGGGGCGATCTGGCCGCCCGTGGCAATGCACCCGGCGCAGAGACGGAAGTTTTGCGCCATAGGCGCGGGCGTCGTCGAACAAGGGGAGAGGCCCGGCGCGGTCGGGCCCCCAAACCTCTTCGTCAGGAGGGGCGCCGTAAAACGTGAGGCGGAGGACCTCGAGGGTGGGGATTGTTGTGGGCAAGGCCGCAACGACGGGGTACAGGTGTGGCGGCAAGCCTGGGCTATAGCCGAGGAAAATCTTCAGTTCGAGCGCCCGCAGAACAGGAAGACGGGGAAGGTCGAGAGGAATTTGAAACTCTTGAAATGCGCGTTAGGGAATAGCGATCTGATGAAAGACAGAAACTAGCAGACCTCCGCATCGGAGCTCTAGATGGCGTAGGGTGCTGGCCGTAGCAGCGATGAGCCGTAGAGATTCAGGGTGTATCTCGTGATGCATTCCGAGCACCAAGCGTCTGATTTTGTCCAGATATCCAGGTCTGGGGATATCCGGGAGAATTAGATCGACGATCGATTTCACGTTGATATAATGGGTCCGCAGGGTGATTTCCTCTGTCTGTAGAGCGGGAGGGTAGGGAACGTGTGATTCGCTGGGTTTAACGGTGATACTGTGGAGCCCGAGCCTCCGTAGTGAAGACAGCGCAAGGACGATGAAAGAAGATGGCATATCGAGAACTTCTTCCAGATCCAATGAACGAAGGTTGGTGGATGTCATTGAATCTTCAATCACAGACTGCAGGGGCAGAGTCATGTCATTCCATTCGACGCTGAGTCCGAGCCTGCCCTTGATGCCCAAACACTCGATGTGGGGGAACGAGGGGAGGATGGATGCAAGCACGCCGTTTCGCGAAGAGAGAGCTTCTCTGCCCTCCAGCTCGATCTTCAACTCACGCACATAGCCCGTAACATGAGGCGCAGAAGATAAGAGGGCTTGAGCCTTGGGGAGATCTCCGTCTGGAATCCGAATGGCCAGTGAGCGAAATATTGATCGCTGGCTCGGTGCCACGAGAGATGAGGAAACAAGGGCGCATGCACGAAGGCTCTCTTGGTCCAAGGCAGTAAAGATCAACTCGAGGAGTTCCTGGGGTAAATCAGAGAGCATCGCGCTCAACCAGGCCCAACTTGAAACCTCAACGGTGGGTGGTCGCAAGTGAAGAACTTGGAGAGAATTGGCATCTCGACAACGGTGATCATACTGTATCCGGTCCACCGGAAATCCCGAAATCTGTCTTTGTCTTTCTCCTCTTTGTACCTTCGACCTATCATCGAGTCTTTTACTCCTGCTCATCACCTTGGCTCTTCCAGATTGAAGCACTGAGGTGCCCCGAGTTCCAGAGGCAAGTCAGAGGTGTTTCAAAGTTTCAATCATTCGCAACGCCGCAAACGCTCGCCGATTCAACTGGCTCCGAGTCGTCTTTTATGTCGCGTCGCCGAGTCGCATACTACTACGACCGTATGGATCACGGTGTTATTATATCTACTGACTATCTTCTCAACCCACGAGCTAGCCGATGTCGGGGCCTATACTTTTGGGTACAACCAATACCTCAAACCCCACCGCGTCAAAATGGCACACGACCTCATCTCCGCATATGGAATGCTCGATAAGATGCACGTATTGGTATATGTCTTCTCCTTTCTCGCCAAAAAACGCTCACATGGGTTCAGAGGCCAGCACGGACGTCTGCAGAAACTATGACCTCGTTCCATACAGATGAATATGTGCAGTTTCTCAGTAAAGTCACTCCAGAGACAGCCGCAAAGTTGAGCTTCAACGGAACTCGATGTGCGAATCCCTTTCTTTATCACAGAGGTTTAATTAATTCACTCGCTAGTCTTGGTTGGAGACGACAACCCGCCTTTTGAGGGTGTCTTTGAATTCAGCTCTATATCGGCTGGTGGATCCATTTGTACGTCTATTAAAATCCGGCGACTCTTTTTTTTCAGTGTCACAAGCTGCCGCGCAGAGAGTAAATTCCGGCGCCGCCGACATCGCTATTAACTGGGCCGGCGGGCTGCACCATGCAAAGAAGAGCGAGGCCTCGGGATTCTGCTACATAAATGACATCGTCCTCTGCATTCTGGAGCTGCTGCGAGACGTTCCCCGCGTGCTCTACATCGACATTGACTGCCATCACGGCGACGGCGTCGAAGAGGCGTTCTACACCACCGACCGCGTCATGACGTGCAGCTTCCACAAGTACGGCGCCTACTTCCCCGGCACGGGCACGCAGGAGGACAAGGGCCGCGGCAAGGGCAAGGGCTACGCCGTGAACGTCCCGCTCAAGGACGGCATCACGGATGAGGCGTACCAAAGCGTGTTCGAGCCCGTGATCGCCAAGATCCTGGAGGTGTACCGCCCGTCGGTGGTCGTGCTGCAGTGCGGCGCCGACTCGCTTGCGGGGGACAAGCTCGGGTGCTTCAACCTCACCATGCAGGGCCACGCGCACTGTGTCCAGTTTTTGCGGCGGCAGAATGTCCCGCTCGTGTTACTTGGCGGGGGCGGGTATACCGTGAAGAATGTCGCAAGGGCGTGGACGTACGAGACGGCGTGTGCGCTGGGGATTGAAGATACGATTGATCCTCTCCTGCCGTACAACGAGTACTTCGATTGGTTTGGGCCGAGGTTCCGGCTTGAGGTTGTGTCCAGTAATATGGACGACCTCAATGTTCAAGATGGATCGCTCGACGCCGTTAGGTAACTTTTGTCTGCCACCTGTTATATATCGTTTGATCTGGAAATATTTTTTTAGGTTGCAGGCGTTGAAACAACTATCAGAGTTAAATCCTGCGCCATCTGTCGGCTTGCAAGAAACTCCCAGAGAAACTTTGGATAGACACCTGCGGCGCGGCCGGGATTGCGGAGAGGCTCGGGATGACCTGGACGTGCGACTCGCGCGTGAGTAGACTTTCTGCCCAGAAACTGCATGGCATATTCTGATCTTGAAATGTTGGCGTAGAACATGTCCAGTATGTCAACAGACTACACGACTCAGAGGATGATGAATCGGACATCGAATCCTCCGACAGCGAAGGAGAGGCAAGTTCAACATGGCGTCGGCCGCAAGCCAAGAAACGTGTTATGAGTATCATCACGAACCAGTATCTGGACAGCTCGACCGGTACGGTCCCTTCTGCGAGGCGGCAATTCTTCCATAGCGGTATGGATTTGGACGAATTTTTCCGGTTGGAAATGGACAAGCGAGAGGAGGTATTGGGGTTTGCTTCGCAGGATCAGATGCTACATGTGTAGAGTGGTATGACTATGAGTTGTGTATTATACGCTCAATCCTTTGCCCGGAATCTATGCCGGCCTTCTTGCTCCCTTCACTGACCCACTTGAAGTCGTCAACCAGTCACCGGTGCCCATTCAGCACTGAGCAGTGAGCCCGCGAGCTTGGCAGTAATTCAATTCGGCAAAAGCAATGGTAGGACGGGGCATCGGATTGGGGTACTCAAGCGAAACAAGTCGCGAAAAAACGGCGGAAAGAGAAGGACAAAGAGATTCAGTCGGGCCGCCATCAGCCGAGTTGCCGTCTTCTGTTTATTCTCCCACCACCTCGACGTCGTAACGGTCAACAGTTGAGCGAGCGACATGCTCTCTCATCTACCACAGGAGCTCATCGAGCTGATACTTTCTTACCTGGACGTGAAGAGTGTTCTTGCATGCGCCCTCCTTTCCTCATCGCTGGTCGCACCGAGCCAACGATTAATATTTCGCAAGCTGGTCATTCGGATTCCCCATCCAGATTCTCCAGACTCTGACACCGAGGCCTCGTTCGCGGCGGCCTCTCATATTTCACGCTATGTGCGTGATTTGAAGGTCCACCTAAACTCAGAAGCGGAATCTTTCGCTTCGCACAACGGCATGCTCGCGTCTATTCTCCCCTCATTCCACCACCTCCAGGGTTTGAGTATCAAGGGCAGGTTTGGATGGAATGATATGACGCTACCCCTCCAGTCCGCGATTCACAATTTAATGACTTCCACCAACCTTCGTTCATTGAAATTGAACAGAATTTTCGATGTACCACCTTCTATCATCGTCCAGGCGCTGACTTCACTACGGACGCTCGGGCTCTACCGTGTCATCATTAAACCCAGCGAAACAGACGTTCTCGACCGTCCCGTCGCTCTGCGGACAGAGAAATCATTCTGCGAACCCTATATCCTAACATTAAATCGATCGTCGATTTAATTCTTCCGGATATCCCCACACCTGGATATCTGGACAACATCAAATGGCTGGTGGTATCGATGGACGGTTCATTCACACGTGTCGAGTCTCGACGGTTAATCGCTGCTACGGCTAGCACCCTATGCCATCTGGAGCTCCGATGCCAAAGTCGGTTCCTGTGTTTCTCGAATCGTCCATGTCCTGACCCTCGTCTGAAGTGTTCGAAACTATTCTCGACCTTCCAACTCTTCCAGTTCTGCAGCTGCTTGAATTGAAGATTTCCCTCGGCTTTGGCGCGCCCCTGCCGCCAAACCTCTACCTCACCGTCGCGGCCTTGCCCACAGCGGTCCCCGCTATCGAGATTCTCCGTCTCACGTTTAACGCCATTTTCCCTCGCTTCGATAGCTTGGCGAACGACGACGCCGGTCCTCTTCCCTGGTTCAACGATGCCGCATACCGCGAAAAACTTCCGTGTCTGCGGCGAGTGCATTGCCGCGGGTGGCCGGACCACACTTCTCGGGGTTGCGTCGACTTCAGCACCTACATCCATAGCAAATTCCTTGGATTGTGTGGCACTGAAGTCCTCAAGGTTTCTGTTCATGGTGATGAGGGAACAAGTGACTTATGATCCGAATGCGATGCGACCGCACTGTGCGCACGTCTCATTGTTTGAACCTGGATAGTTTCAAACTAAACTCTTAAACAGTAGAAGATGGCGATTACTAGCAACATGATTTGCCGGGAGTGGTAGTATCATCGGTGCCCACCAGAACTCCGTCTCCGAGTCGAAAAATCCATCGAACCGGTAGGTGGTAGCACTTCCATATGGGAGTTGGATTCACCGACATTTTACCAAACAATCCCATTCCATTTCAATTATTACTTCAGCGTATTCCTACAAAACATCTCGTCGACATATCGTACATCATATCGTACATCTTGTTTACTTTCTTTCGAAACACGGCATTCACAATTCAAATGTGCACTTCCTTCGCTGGCTGGGCAATCCTCCCCGCGGCTCCGAACCCTTTTCCATTATTCTTCGGAATTCTCGTCGGGCGTGTCATCTCCGCTTTGCGCTGGGCGAGCTCCATGAGTTTCCGCTCGTTCTCGTGCTTCTTGTCCTTCCGCAGGGCCTCATCCTCGTTATGCGGAGGGGGTACATGTGCAACCTCGTCCCCTGCGACGGTAGGAGGAGCAGGGCGGGGATAATCGAGTGCTTCCGCCGCGCGTGGTGGAGCCGCTGGAGCTGGTTCGCTAAGCCAATGGTGAGCGTGGGAGCGAAAGCAGGGGGTCTTCCGACGATAGGACGTACGGCGCGGGATGGGGTCGGTGTCTAACGGTCGAGATAGAGTGGCGACGACCGCCGACTTTGACTTCCTAGCAGTCAGCGTTGTTCCAAGTTACACATCTGCGGGGTGCCACTCACTGGCAGGAGGATGGTTGGCGAAGAAATTGGCTACGTCGGTCATTGTAGGTGAATGTGGGCGGAGGCTGGGGCGCGGGTATTGTGAGGCTAATGTCCGCTGTCGCGCTATATAAATACAGATGCACCACGTGCTGGCATAAGCCGAGCGGAGCATCTGACTCTGATTCAAGTAAGTGATCAGGTCATGGCCCCACAATTTCTTTTGGTACGCGGACCAGCTCAAAACGGTAAGAACTCATGAAGAAAGGTTACCTTTGGCAAGGGCCTCCAAACTCAAAATTCGGGCTGGAATTGGGAGTTTTTATTGGCAGCACAAAAAAGAATCGGCATAGCTGACGGTTCGTATTTCACCCTGGAACGTCGAGAACGAGACCAGAGCGGCTTGTATGTGATGATCTAGGCCCGACGCGACGCGACGCGACTTGATGGTCTCGACCACGTGACGCGTACCGTCATCTGGCCTCCTTCCTCTTCCCACCTCCTTCTCCCAGTCTTCTTGCACCCTTTTGCTCTATTTTTCTCGGTTCTGGTACCACTGGCTGCTTAAAGGAGGTGCTCATCATCCGTTTGCACAAGGCGAGGAGAATTTCTTACGATAACCGCACGGCCAGTTACTTGTTTCGACGAAGATAGTCGTCTGGAGAGCGTCTTCAGAGCGTCAGTAATGGACCAGACGCGTAAATCGCGAGGTCGAGAAAAGCCCGCGGATGCACCCGGATCGAGTCTGGACTCGGGTGTCTCCACACACAACGCGCACGGTCTCCCGCCTAAACCACGACGCGAGAAGCGGAAACGCTCGCCAGCACCAGTTGCGCCGGAGGACCAACACGTCCTCACCCCGTGGCTTGCGTCGATGTCGCAGAGCACGCCGCCTGTGACCACGGACCAAAGGTAGGTCCACTTTTGCGCGTTTTTGCACGGATTGGTGAATGCGCGACTGCAGGCTGCACCAGGAAATAGTTGCCTATGTGGCTTATGTACAGTCGACTCCTCAGGAGACAACTGCGCGCCAGACACTGCTCGAGGTCATACAGAAGACGCTTCGGCGTCGGTTTCCAGACGGAGAGGTGAAGATGTTTGGAAGTCAAGCCACCGGCTTGTGTCTCCCCACCGGGTAAGCTCGCTTCAAAATTCGTTCGCAAGATCCCGACTTACGAACACGGTGAATAGGGACATGGACCTTGTTGTAATGACACGAGAGGAGGGTACCGGCGGCGGACAAGAAACGGGCACTGTTCCAGGTGTCCACGATCCTTAAAGCGGCGCGCCTCACATGGGACGTGCAGGTTAACTTCAGGGCCAGGGTGCCGATTCTAACGTTCAAGAGCCTCCCTGAATACGGTAGGCAGTGCCGCTTCCACATTTGGTAGATGTAATTGACCCTGGTCCCTGGCAGGCTCATTCAATGTCGACATTGGGATCAATAACACCGATGGCCCGCAGGCGATTGCGGTGGTGAACGAGTATCTGTCGAAGATGCCCGCGCTTCGACCCCTCATTCTCACAGTTAAGGCCTTCCTGTCGCAGAGGAACCTCAACAGCGCTGCCCACAGCGGGCTTGGAAGCTACGCTGTCATATGCATGTGCATCAGCTTCCTGCAGGTGGGGCGAGCGTTTTCTTCGCCAGATCTTAGCTGACTTTCCGTAGCTCAATCCTAGCAAACGTCCGCAGGACTATATTGACAAGCCGATGGAGACGGAGTCTCTCGGCGCACTGCTAGCCGACTTCATGTTCTATTACGGTATAGAATTTCCCTATACTACTTCGTATATATCTCCGTCCGAGGGCAAGCTCCTTCCCAAGGAGTCGGCGAAGTGGATAACGAACAAGGTCCCCGATGGATTGGCCATCCAGTGCCTTATCAATCCAGGTTAGTGTGCCTCCTTCCAATGCAGAATATTCGACTGAGACGCGACAGAGAATGATGTGGGTAAATCTGCGGGTCGACTGGAAGCGATCCGGAACGCGTTCAAGGCGGGATACGCGACCATATTGCAACTATCTCTCACAAATGCCAGCTTGCTGGGACCGCTGGTATCTCTCTCTCAATCGGTATGCGGAGTAAACTTTCCAGTTCCTCACCCTTTCTGATTTCGAGTCAGACCCTCGACCACCGCGCGCACATCCAGCACATCGTCGACTCGGGCGAGCTCCAAGCGGCTGTAGCGCCCCCGCCCCGCTATCCCAAGCATAAGCCGACACACAAGGCCGCCCCGCACCTCACGCGCGCGCCCCCGCTGCACCTCCCGCCGCGGGCCGTCGTCCTCGTTGCAGCCCGCCCCGCCCCCGGAATACGTCCCGTACGAGATGGCGTTCGGCGCAGGCTCCGCGATGGGACGCAGCACGTACAGCCCGCACAGCGGCCGGGCTCTCAACCGCAAGGGCTCGGGCTTCGCGTCGGGGATGCGTTCCGCGGTCGAGCCTGCGTATATGCCCGACCCGCGACCCGTGTCGCACCCGCAGTTCGACTCGGAGTGGCCGCCGCGCGGGGGCGGGTCGAAGACGACGAGGCGGTCGAGGCCGCAGAAAAGGCAGAGAATGGATGGGGGTGGGGGTGGGGGTTGATTGTAGCATTGCTTCTGTGACTGTTTCTCTACTCTAGACTTTCTCTCTTGCATCCCGCATACATGTGGCATATTCAAAGCATTGTACTACAACATCAATTACAATAACGCGTATCTGTACTAGTTCGTTCTGTATCTCCTATACTTAGTTGCACTTTTCCGCCTCGAATCGATTTCGTCTTCAGATTCAGAAGGACTAGCGCCGGTGCTCAAGCTCGCCCGGGGATAGTTATTTAATTATTTAATTTACGTTTTGCTACCTCACGTAAGTCAGCTGCATAGCTCTGCGTACGATAAGTTCCCACGGCTATCCCTTCAAATTCTGCACCATGTCGACCGACCTTCAATGGCTCCTTGTCCGTGTACGTCGACCACCGAGGCTTTCTTCTATTCATTTGCTCACCTCCGTCTTCGTAGAAAAACAACTCCTTCATTGTGAAGCGGGGCGCGGACGTCGGACAGGTCTTTTCCAAGGAGAATGTGCGCACTTTCGGGGGACTTTCGCGGATTCTTGCTCACGGATCGATCCTAGGGTAACCTCCGCAACCTCCACTCGCACAAATACTCTGGATTAGCCAACTCCAAGGTATGGCCAAATTTCCGAGGCCAGAATGCGATGAATTGACAAGGCGTTCAGACCGTCCACATCACCGACTCGGGCAGCGGCATCCAAATCATTTCTCGCAAGCAAAAGGCGGCCCCGGGCGCCGTCTCGCGCGCAACCTCGACCGGGTCCATCCGCACGCGGACAGGCTCCCGCCGCGCACTCGGTATCGCCGCATCCGTCACCTCCAAGAAGGCCGGCAGACCCGACCTCCGCACCGTCAGTCTGGCTCTATCCTTCTTCTCTTCAACCTCTTCTTTCTGGTTATTTTCTCGTCTCGGAAACGCACTCTCGTTAGAACCCACTGGACATCTGAATGAAAGTTGGGCGTGGACATGTTTGCAATATAAACCCCATCCACTGGGGCCGATCAAACCCCAGTGGATACTGCGCCATGTCGCTATCGGGCCCCGTTTGTTGCTCAACGCGGAGGATCCGACTCTTTGGAGCTCACATTTCGAGCCATTTTTATTTATTTCCTCCTTCATCTGCTTCTTTTTTCTTGTTTCCTCCTCACGTTCGTACGCTGACCCTGCCCTCGTTAATAGGCTGCCCTCGCCCGCGTTTCGGCCCTCCTTGCCGCCCAGAAGGAGCCCAAAGAGCAGCCGGCGAAGAAGTCGCGGTCGAAGAAAACGAAAACTGCCCCCACTGCACGGAAGTCCAAGGGCGCCGCAGCGGACGACGATGACCTCCCGGATCTCGTATAGAGATGTAGTCGTTACCTTTCGTATGGCATATGTTTTCATGTATCGTTCCTCGACTATGCAGATATGCCAGGATGCTGAAATGATTTTACCGTCGTGATCCTCACTGTCGAAACCAAATATCTTTTCGCTCTGACATCTGAAAAGATCAATATGTCATGATTCTGCGCCCCGCCCGTCCTTGGCTGGGGATTCAAATTCCCCGAAACATGTGGCGCCGGTGAGGACTTGTTCTTCGGCCCCGGCGTTCCTTGAATCCCATTTAGGCTTGATGATTCCTGGAAAGGTTTTCACCTGTACATACGACATTCCAAACGTTGCATACATCAAACGAGACAGTTTTTTTGACTTGAAGTACGCTTTATGAACGTTTGGAACGTCATACTAGTACGCGCAAGGTTCGCGTACCCGTACCTTTTGTCAATGCCTCAAACTAATCAAACACGGTAACTATTCTCTTTCCTACCTGAAGATATAAACCGCGGCGGTCCCCAAGGTACTCTACTTACATATACGACCTCCATGTGTGAAATACATTCTGACACGCATACCTCTCGCGTGCGTGCGGAACCGGATCTATCGGGTTCGCTTCACCATCGATATCCACCCCCTAAATGTCGTCGCATTGAAAGGCGCCACCATCTCTAAAGGCCGGTGTACTGTACGCTACAACTCGGCACGTTCCGAAAGGGGACATAGCTGGGCTAATAATTTATCCTGAGTCTTATCCATCACCGTGTTCGTGCTGGCAATGCCGTCTCAAAAGACATTGCAAATGTTCGGCGCCACGGACATCATAAATATGCAGACCTGTCCCCGAGACTGGAGGTTTCGCTTGCTTTTGACGACCCTCCGTCATGTCTACACCGGATATCCCAACAACAATGGGCGCGCTGCTCATCGGCGGTTTCTTCGCCTCCATGTCAGTCGACTCATTCCCCTGGGCGACTCGAAGTTCTCATCACTGCTCAGGCTCTCTGGGGCTGTTAATATTCAGGCGCTGCTTTACTTCAGGGCGTACACAAGTGATCCGATTGAATTCAAACTCCTCGTGAGTTGCTGCATCCATCTTCGGGACCTCTGAAATGACAGACCATTTGCCTTCTCGTACTCAGGTTTTCGCTGTTTGGTAAGCTTCTACTCACTGCATCTCGAGACGCGTCCTCACGCGTTTTCTACGCAGGGGGTTGGACACTCTTCACACTACGTTCATTTGGGCAGGGATGTGGGACTACTTGATTGCGTCTTACGGAGACACTTCGAAGATAAATTACATCCCATGGTATGTGGTTGTCCTGGCTCTTCCCCCTCTCATCTAAATCCCATTTCAGGAGTATATCGGTCAGCTCCAGCACACTTCATCCTCATCTTCTATCCTGACATGAAACAAACGCAGCTGACTGTCGTTCTGACGGTGAGTAGGCCGCACGTCGTGGATGAACGCGTTTGATCATATAGGACCAGGCACTGGTCACATTTCTCGTACATTGGTATGTCGGAAACCTGCTCAAACCCCTTCCTTACATCTTTCCGTAGTTTCTTCGCGCACCGCATATGGCGACTCAGCAAGAGGAATTGGCTCATGGTCTCGCCTGTGGTGCGCAGATATACATCCGACATTGAAAGTTTCCTCACCCGACTCACTTATCAAACAGGTTATTCTTGCGCTTCTTCGTCTCGGTACGTCAAAATATCTATTCAATTTTCATTCTGACCGTGGCCACCGTTATTTGTAGGCTCAGCATCTGGTGAGTTTCTTTAGAGTGCATCTTTTCTTCGACTGACGCATTCCACAGGAACTACATACCAAATGTAGGTCTGCGTTTCCTCCTCCCCCGAGCACCCATAACGGCGGTCACCAGGTTCCACTACAAGGCCTTCGATCTATTCAAGCTGCACGCCCGGGTCAGTCAAAGTGTCAATGATCGTCCCATAAGTGTCTAATGCTGTCCCCTTCAAGTGGATCTTTACCCTCGGCTTGTCAGTTTCATCCGCAGTGGACATCATAATCACCGGGCTACTGTTCTACCTGTTCCGGGATACCAAGCCGGAAACTGGCCAGTACGCCTGGCCTCAAACCTTCGCAAAGCACCGCTGACCTTTGATCGCTACAGCCTGAAGGATGTGATCGATAGACTGATGCTCTATGCCTTCGAGACGGGTAGTCTCACATGGTGCGTCGACCCCTGGCCCTCAGAAGCGCTATCTAACTGCGCTCTCCAGCGTTGGCACCATTATCTCTATGATCTGTGTACGGATCCCTTGTATTTATTTCGTGTGCTGCTGCGCTCATACCCCACCTCCAGTGGATTGCCATGTCGCAGAACCTCATTTTCCTCGGCCTGCACTTCTTCATAGGAAAATGTGAGGTCTCTTCCTCGTCCCACATGTTATTTGCTCATACTTTCCAGTATACGCAAACTCCCTCCTTGTAACGTACGGCCGCGCTGTGTAGGCCTCCCATCCGCTTAATCCAACTCGCAGGCTAAATACACGGCAAAACGTCCGCCGGGCTCGCCTGACCTCTTCGGGCGAGCGTGGTCCAGTCTTGTACCTCGAGACGCACCCACGGACCGGAAAGATGCCCTACACACCTTCATTTGTACCTTCGACACCCGGACGAGAATCCCTCATGAACAACGCTTATTCTGAGCCATCGCCGAAGGTACATATACCTCCCTCCAATATTCCCAGCCCTAATATTCTCTCAAGGAGCTCCAGGTTAACGTGGAGACGATTACAAGCGTACAGTACGACACAACATAAAAAGACAGGCGCTGCACTGAAGTAGCAATTGCCGGTCGAGTGGACTCGTGTAATTTAATGACGTATATATTGTAGAATAGCAGCTCTCCTTCACGTGGGTATTCGGTACAATATTTGAAATGGTCTTCCAGATATTAGCGGATTAATACATTTTGCAGTTTTCAATCGGCTGTGGGCCTTTGATTGTGGCGTTTGAATTCGTGTATCGTCGAAGATCTGAAAGTTTGATTACACATTTTGACTGCTGGCAGAGAGGCGCTTGACGTTTGCACAAGTCTTGAAGTATTTGAGTCTCTTGTCTTGTTGAATCATGGTAGGTGTTGTCTTGCGGCCCTGGAGCTGGCGAAACAGGGTCAATCCAGGTCAGAGCGTCCAATCATGTCAAATGGTAATACGGCTAATCCACAGCAAAATCCAAGAAAAACATACAAAACCGACAGCACCAAAATCATCCTTGATCCCCCATGTGCTTGAATAGTCTTCGTGCCGACCCCCCCATGTTTTTTGCGTCATCGATGACCGCAACCTTGTTGAACGGTCCTCGCTTCAACTCCGCTCTCCGTTTAATTTCGCAAATGTCCTGAAAGGCCATCGAGAAGCCAAACTTGTGGCCAAGCGCGAATGCCCAGCTCGCTTTAATTTCATCGATATTTCCCACCAGATGGAGAAATTCGAGGTCCTGCGACGGGTCGTCGGAAGTCGCGCATGAGAGGGAGCATGCAATTATCGGTCTCCTTCGCCGGCCCCTTCTTGCGAGTTTTGTTGGACTCCCACGGAGCCTTTGGCTCGTTCCTCGATTTCGCAAGCTGGCGATTCAAGTTCTCGTACTTTGCACGCAGCTCGATAACGTGAGATCTGAGAGCTTCCAGGTCCGCAGCAATAGCTTTGGCAAAAGGAGTGTCTCCGACAGCCGCGACCTGTGGCCCTATGGTAGGGCTCCCCGATATCCAAGTCTGGTGGATTCTCGTCCATGAGATGTGTGGCGACACTCTTTTCGAATTTCGCCTGAAGCTGGTCCTTGGTTACCGTTCCGGCCGCGAGAAGGACGTCCAGCACAAACGGCCCCAGTTTCGACGGGCGCTTCCTTGGCAGACCGTTTACTGGGTCGAAGCACATTGCGCGCGGTATACGTCCCACAACACGCTGATCAGCTTCGTCGACTTTCTTCTTCAAACGGAGACCGGTCTTGCTCGCGTCAAGTAAAGTCCCGGTCCTGCATTCCGTTAGGAATACAACAGGCTGGCGGAAGAAGGATAGTATACATGTGAGCTACCCGCCGCGTCCTTGGATCGTCCAATCCCCACTCGTATGTCGCAGCATCGTGGTACAAAGAATATACACCGATTTTGTCGTCCCTGAGCCCAAGCAAAACTTCCTCCTGGAAGGCTTGCTGAGCTGCGGCAGCGCCCATCGTCTCGAGCTTTTTGCCAAAGTCGATCACAGTTTGCACCTGTCGCTCGAAGTTGGTGGGTAGAAAGTCGGCTGATAGAGGAACAACGGGTTGGTTCTGAAATGGATCGACGATGGTCGGGTCTCGAATGATGATGGCTTCATCTAGGAGAGAGTCAGTAAATGCAAGGTTTATTCAAGCGAAGACGCCTACCGCCGTCGGTATCTGTCAATATCCAAGTCAGTTATCGGCCACGAATTAGAGGTAGGAGAACGTACCTCCACCCGCCAAAAGAGACGCCAAGCTCCTAGATCCATGGATAGGGATGACCAGCACGTCGACATACTGGGCCAGGGCAGGAATATCGACCGCGGTGACCTATAGAAGATGAGCAGGATCAATACGTACCAACGTCTGACCAAACCTTTTGCATATCGGAGGATTCTCGCATCGGATATCTACATGGGCTGTCATATCACGACAACAGCCATATACATTAACGCTCACCTCCCCACCTACAGGAAGGATGAGAAAGAAACGACGTGGCTTTCCAGATAAAACGCACCACAACTTGCTCTTTGAGCGGTCCGTCAGGATCTCTGGAGGACTTGTAGAAGATCTGTCCCTCCTCGAGTTCTCCGCTCGGATCTACGGACAACGTCAGTAGCGACACGAGCCAAGCAGACAGGTTACTTACCAGGAATAATGTACGCCTCCAAAGACGTAGCCAATGGGATCCGGTATCTCGCCAAGAACGAGTCCATCGTTGACTTGATCAAGTTGTGTATCTTGAACGAAAGGAATGGTAGATGCAGAGGATCAAACCCCGACTGGAGGAGGTCCATGGCCGCCTCTGGAACTGCCAGCGGCTCTGGAGGGGTGTGCGTGCTTTAGCACAGATACTGATGAAGGGTTCCGACGCTCACCGCCGCTATAGGAGTTTCGACCGGTGTGTGGAGGCTCCTGCGAGTCAACACCAATGTCATTGGAGTCGTCTGCCGTATCGTAGCCGCGCTTTTCGAAACCTAAAGCACGACTGGCACCCGCGGCCAGCCGTTGGAGTTTAGAACGGGTGACGCTAGAGACCTCGTTGATGGAATTCCACAGGTACGCTGTCGCGCTGGGGCGGCTCCAGTCCATCAGAGGGGTGATCAGATCTCGGAGACCCTGCTCTTGGAGAGTGCAGAAAACCTTCGCGGGCACTCCGTTGTTCGCGAGAATGACTATGGACTGCGCCGATAAGTGCACCGGCGAGGATGGCTTCGATACCGCGAGGAGGTCGAAGATCCTATGCGCACGAAGCAGGCGGCTCAGAGTGATCTTCTTCTGGGAGTCTCTAATCCATATCCGCGGTTCCAGAGAATCGTCGGTGGGATGCAACACCCACAAGCCTTGGAGAAGGTGTTATTGCAGAGGCCCATACCAGGAACGAGTACTGTACCTTTCGATCCTGCAATGCGTCCTGTGACCAGAGTAAGCCAACAAGTCGGTCAATTGAATAAATGCATGACGAACCTTGATAAGCAACGGGGAGACGCTCGTATTTCAGCTTTGCACTAATTTTCGCAGCAGCCGCGCGATTGAGGAATCCGCAGCCGTCCGTCATAATGGTCTCTGTTGGCGGGCGCTGATCCTTGGACCATCCGTCGGCATCTAAACAACGATACTTGTCAGGGCGAGGAAACTTCTGAAGGACGGTGGCATCTCACACTGATCATCGAAGAACACGATGTTCTCAGCGGTGAATTCCAATACAGGAATAGACGTCGAGAGATATAGGTTCAGCCGAGTCAAATATTTCGCAAAAGGCTGCGGAGACATGAGTACCAGTGTACAGAGAAAAGAAACGACGTGCCTGCTTCTCGTTGAGAGCCATGGGGTTGTTTTTGTGAATATACTCATCGTATGAAATCCGGTACCGATCGCCGCACCAGTCCTGAGCGGCGCGATCGTAGTTCTCGCTCGTCTCGATCAAGTATACCTTGCTGCTTTTAGGCGGCAAAGCAATATACGTGCGGCCGCACAAGATGAACTTGCGCCGGGCCCACTGCTTGACGAGGTCGCCGTTTTTGTTGTCCCGTAGCGCTATCACGCTGACGGAGCCAAGCTCACGAGCGAGATGGTGGGACCGTGTCATCTGCAGCGGCTCCAGTCGGACGTTGGGCTCCTTGCCGTCGGCCGTATGCAGCAGCCGGAGGGTACACTGGACGTTTCCCCCGTAGTAGTCAGGTACGCCTTCGAACTCGCCCATGAGCCCGAGCCCACGAGACCGGTTTTCGACCGTCGCCTTGGCTTCCCGATCCAGTTCTTGCCTAGTAAGTATTATTCAGAAGGCACGGCAGGAATATACAGGACGTTAAATACCACAGAGACCGTTCATGATCAGTAGAAGACCGGCGCGCAGTCCCAAGCATGATGCTTCGGACCGCCGGCGCAACAGACTCGTTGTTACCCTTGAGCTGGTCGATCTTGAGCCCCACATCGTCCCATGTCCAATCGCCCGATGTGACCCCTCGGACGAGCTCCCACTGAACACCCCGGGCAATCTGCAAGCCGTCTAATGAAGGTTGCACCTCCGCAGAGTGGGCGACGACATAGGGCTCCAAGTGCAGACCGTGCTGACCGCCAAACAGTAACTTGAGCGTGAAAGTGTCTGCGGTCGAGCTCCTTGACAGCGGCTTAATCTCCGCTGGGATATCTGTGGCCGGCACCGGTAGACTCTTGGTGCGGGCAGCGGTACACTCGGAACGCCTCGGGACCTTTGCGGGCGGTAGTCCCGTTTCAGAAGAATGGCGTTTGAGCCCAGTCCCGGAGGGCACAGTCAGAGTTTCTGGAGAACTGTGAGGGTATTGTTACTACGAGGACATTAACACATACCTGAACGCCTGGACAGCAATCGCGTCCCGGTCCCCGATGGTTCAGACAAGTTACCTGAACGACCGTGAGCGCAGCGTTGTCACGACGAGAAGGACATACTGGAGGAAGCAGAAGATATTGTGACTCTTGGCGGGGCTATCGAGGGCTGCCATATCATTAGCGGGCTGATTCAAGGATAGCATCCACTACCGACCTTTGGTGGAGACCGTGAATGGGACTGCTGTATTTGAATGTGGTTGTTCAGCGGTCTGGAGACCTCTTCTGTGGTTTTCTTGGCCGTCGTAGGACCCAGGTCGGCAGCTGATCGTAATCCGAATATGGACCGGCAGAAATAAATATTAAGCTCTACTCACCTGAGCCACCCACGCTCACAATATCCGCAAGGGAAGTTGCGGCCGAGTCTATGACAGTTTCCGACCCAGAGGAACTCTGCGTCAACGTCGACGGGCCTGTCCGACGCGTCAATATATGAGATGCAGGCAAGATGTGGTAAAACTCGCGATCCATTTGCGAAACCGCGTTCCAAAATTCGGGAGGGTAAGATTCATCGAGCGCATGGTATGCCACTTGCGACATCGTCATCTGCGGTGGATAATTGAGTCAAATCCAAGCCAAGCAAAATAGGTATGGATATTGGATATAGACCGCGAACTGACCTCGATGTCACCCATGATAATATAGACGAGGTTCAGATATATAGTATATCTGACGGCAGCGACGTTCGCTGCTCGGGGACCTCGATATATACGCAAACGACAATTCAGAGATATGGATTTGGGGGAGGATGGATGTGACGTGACCAACCACGTGCGCGCGATTGGCTACGGTCACATCCGCGAAGGCGTGAAAAAAAAAAAAAAAAAAAACGGAATGAAAATAAACAAGCAAGTAGGTACGGATAGGGACATTTGCATCGATCCAGTAGTCGAGGCAATAATGCTATAATCCAAAAAAATAAAATTACCAGCGAGGCTCTTCCTCCTGCAGTCTGCTCCAGTCGCGATTCGTCATCCGTAGCAAGCACGGCAGCTGCAGAGGCGACTCAGCAGCCGAAAGAGGTATATGAATGTGCACCCATCCAAGCTCAGAGGAATTTTCGACTTGGAGACCGAGTTCTGGCGATGTCTGGTAACGCAGTAACTGCTGGTAAATTCTATGTACTGTTTGGGAGTTGAGTTAAAACCATCCAGAATAAAAATAAAACGAAACGGGCACCTTGGGGTTCCATTACATCTCAATCAGATGGCATTTAGCTCTCGTCGCTACCAGCAGAAATCACAAGAAGTCCAGTGCCCCACAACCCGGGAAGTTTTTCATAAACATGCACTGAAGTCGCTCAACGTCCGATGGTCGATGAGCTGATTTGGCCACCCGCGGCAATGCACACGCCATAGACGCAGAAGCCCCCGACGATAGGTCCAAGTATCATCGAACAAGGGGAGAAGACCGGCGTAGCCGTGCACCGAATCCTCATCGGGAAGGGTGCCGTAAAACGTGAGGCGGAGGACCTCGATAGCGGGGAGTGTTGCGGGCAAGGCCTCAATGGCGGAGTGGAGGTTTCGCGGCAGGTATGCGCTAAATCCAAGGTGAATATTCAGTCCAAGCACCCACAGAACTGGAAGACATGGGAGGTCGAAAATTTGGAAGACTGGAAAGGCACGTCAAAAGATGAACGACGCGAGCAAAGACGAAAACCAACCTCCGCATCGACAGCGTCCGGTCACCGCTCGTTGTTCGAAGGCGGTGCAGTGTCCACCTCGCGGACGGCCCCCGTTCCACACCGTCGCAGGCACGGTAGAGGTGGCGATAGACTCCGGAACCAGCATACGTGGCACAGACTATACATAAGCCATGCCATCAAGTCCCGGTGGGCCCTCACAGGCCCTCACCACTAGCAGAAATCTCGAAAACTCCGGTGCCCCGCAATCCGGGGAATTTTCCGAGTATAAACGCATAGAAGGTGGCATAGTTCTCTGGATCGAGGGGCTGATCTGGCCACCCGCGGCAATACACCCGCCGCAGACACGGCAGTTTGTCACGATAGGCGCAGGCATCGTCGAACAAGGGAAGAGGGCCGGCGTGGTCGTGCGCCGAATCCTCTTCATCGGGAAGGGTGCCGTAAAATGTGAGACGGAGGACCTCGACAGAGGGCACTGTTGTGGGCAAGGCCGCGACGGCGGGATAGAGGTGTGGCGGCAGGCCTGTGCTCAAGCCGAGGAACATCTTTAGTTCAAGCACCCGCAGCACCGGAAGACTTGGAAGGTCGAGAGCAGTTTGAAACACTTTAGGTGCGAGTTATGAGATGGACGATCCGAGAAAAGACGGAAACAGACCTCCGCACCGGAGCTCCAGCTGCTGCAGGCTGCCTGCCGTAGCACCGATAAGGCGCAGAGACTGAGCCTTTATGTCTTGACGCATTCCAAGCGCCAACCACTTGATACTGTCCAAATATCCGGGTGTCGGGATATCCTGGAGAATTAGATCGACGATAGGTTCCAGGCCTGAATATGGGGCTTGTAGGGTGATTCGCTCTGTCCGCAGAGTGTTGGGACGATTTAAAATGCGAGACTCGCTGGCCTGAACGGTGATACTGCGGAGCCCGAGCCTCCGGAGTGAAGACAGCACCAGGACGATGAAAGAAGGTGGTATATCGAGAATTTCTTCCAGATCCAGTGAACGAAGGTTGCCAGAGGAGGTCATTAATTCTTCAATCGCAGACTGTAGGGGCAGTGTCATATCATTCCATTGAATCGGTCCGGACCTCCCCTTGATACTCAGACTCTCGAGGCGCTGGAATGAGGGGAGGATGGATGCAAGTAGGCCGTTTTGCGAAGAGAGAGCTTCTTCGTCTTCCAGCTCAACCTTCAACTCGTGCACATAGCCCATAACATGAGGTGTAGAAGAAAAGAGGGCCTGAGCCTTGGGAATGTCTCCGTCGGGAATCCGAATGGCCAGCGAGCGAAATATTGACCGCTGGCTCGGTGCGATGAGAGCTAAAGAAACGAGAGCACATGCATGAAGGCTCTTTACGTCCAGGTAGGCAAGTATCAGCTCGAGGAGTTCCGGGGGCAGATCAGAGAGCATCGCGCTCAACTTGAACGAGGATGGAGAGAAGAGAAGTCGGCACCTCGGCAACAAATCATTAACGTTGTCCTGTTGTCCTCCTCCTTGTGCCTTAATCCTTCCGATTTTAGATCCGCTGACCCCAGTTACTCAATTCAGACTCTCCAGCAGTCTTTTCAAGTTTTTACACTGGCTAGATGGTCTTCGACTCCAGTCTTTGCGCTTTTTGTACAATTCCAATACTCGGACTCGGCGAGGCTGAATATAATCGAACCAAACTGGTCTTCCGGTTCAACCGCCTCGTATATACTGCTGCTGGGTGTCCTCTGCGCCTTTGTCGACCAGGCCTTTTCTTACGTCTCTCCCTTGTTCTCACGCAAGAAAAAATGGTAAATATCTTCTCAATTTACGGCCTTGGCTATTGGCTATTGGCTATTGTCTTCATGCTCGTTTTTTCCTGCCATTGTGCTCCACTCTGGGCATCACCGCCTCCCCATCGTCGCAGAATACTTATCATCGCAGCAAGAGACGACAGGCAACGACGCGGAGAAAATGCGCGCAGAGGGAGAGAGCCAGCGGTCACTATATACCTGGTACGGCTGATTGGAGACTCGGATAAAGCCCGACTGTCCGCCGGCCTAGGCACTCGGCGCTCCAACAGATGTTTCCAGGGGACCAGCCTACATTTTTCTTGTCACGTATGTACTGCACATTCTTGGTTTTACGGCTATTTAAAACTTTTTATACAGTATGTGTGCTATGCTAGGTGGTCCATGATCCACGCCAGAAAGAATGAAAAAAAGAGAAATAGTCCTTGTGAAAGCCACCAAGCAAATGTCCGAAACAAACAAGCAACACCCACCACCTTCAAGCAAATCAGAAAAAATTGAAAAGGTATCTTCAGAAAGGGCTGGCTCCCCTCCCCGTACATCAACCGTCCCCGTACTCCCTCCTTCAAAGCGCTCTCCCTTCTGCGTCGCTCATCGCCGCTGCGATGCTCAGCACCGCCCCATCGAGGGACTTGAAACTCGGCGCACCAGACCCGCCTGCAGGGCTCCCGAGGACGTATACTGCGACGCCAGCGCCGTTATGGTCAAGACATTCTGCGTGCCACCGAGTGGCTCGCTCGCGCAGCGAGGAGCGCCAAGCCTGAAAGTGGGGGTGGCGGAGGCGACGCATCTGCTGGTTCTCGACGACATTATACATCCTGCGCGCGTAGCCTGTGCGTACGAGCGTTTGCGGGCCCCTAGGACCGGCCGCGAGACGGTGGCGTTACGCTGGCTGGTGGTGGTGACGGGTCGGGGGAAGCACATGCTGTGGGGCCTGACCATGGAGGAGCTGGTGCTAGGATAGGTCTCCTCCGACTCGAGGGGCGCGCAGCGCCGCTTGGAAGTCGAGGGATGACCGAGCCCGATGGTGGCGCGGCCGCGGGACTGCCGGACGGTATTTGTGGACGCGACCTGCGAGAGACAAGCGGCAGTCCTCGGTCCGAGGGGCGCACAGCGCCGCTTAGAATTCGAGGGATGCCCGAGCCCGATGGCACCGCGGCTGGGGGACTGGTCCGTGAAGACAGGCGTGTCTAACTCGGAGAGGAGTTGATGCTTCAAAAACGGCAGCACTGTTGTTGTCGTGGTAGATGTCGGCGTTAAGGCTGGGAAACGGCCGAGGGGCGAGGGGCGCAGAGGTGCTCCCCATCTCTGGGTCTGAATATTTGAAGTGCGCCCGCGCGTGATAGGAGAATTGGTTTTAGCGTCGCTCGCGAAGCTCTGGAATGGTACGCGTTAGTGCATGTCGGATGGACGCTTGAAGTTTGGCTCACCAAAGTGAAAAGATCGCTATTGGGCATGGAGGGGCACGAGGCCTCCCTGTCTGCCGTCGAGGTGGTAATGTTCAGAGGCATGGCAAGTTAACGAGTCGAGGATGTGCGACAGGTAAGTGGAGAGCAGCGAAAGGCAGAAAGAAATGAATCGATTTGGAAAATAGAGCGTGTTCTGCACCAGGCAGGTTATGGGAGGAGGGAAAAGGAGGAATTGCTTCCCCGATCGTCCCGCGGATTCAAATACGAATCGGAAGATAGGGGAGCGGCCAGGGGTTCATTGGTTATAATTTATATCGCTTCTCAAATTTGGCGGATTACGGCCACTCGTAGCTCTCCCCAGCCCGTGTTTGCGGAGAAAAATGCCTAACCGTCCTTTGCCTGCCGAGGCCCAAATTGTCGTGTCGCCCAATTGGGATGCGTGGGTTGATGTCATCGATCACCTTCTTTCGAAATACTCAGCGCGTCGACTGGTGGCAAACAAGTGCCAAAGCCAAGGAAGGCTGCAACTCATGTAAACGAGTTTTGCGTGCATTTGACTTGGGCTCCCGATATCATTTTTTTTCCAGAGGCACGAACGACGTCGACGTCGACAATACCGCATTTCGTCATACGAGGCTGCCAATTATATGCACCATCTTGTTGACAGTGCGGAGCTCTGCCAAGGACCGATCGCCTTCCCAGAGTCACCGCCGTTGCTTGATTTCATCCACCACTTGCGGACAAGCAACGACGTTCCTCTCGACTCCCAGACCCCATTGGGTCGCGATATCATTTCAGACGGGCAGAATCAAATACAGGCGTTAAACTCCCAGATCAGCGATCTTGAGGCTGCTGTTTCACAGCTTACTCAACGACGCGACGGGATTGCGGAATATGTTCGCCAGCATCGCACTATATTGTCGCCGGTTCGCAGGGTGCCCCCGAAGTTGGTTTGCGAAATCCTGGAGTTGTCGCTGTACAGAAAGGACGATAAATACACAGCGAATAGACTTCCTTGGTATCTTGGCCATATATGCTGATTCTGGCGACACTGTGTGTTGGCGTATCCTGGTCTTTGGAGCTCCATCACTATTCCCACTTCCTCTCCTTCAGATCCTCACCCTCAATTCCCCATGATCGAAACACAGCTTATCCGATCTGGCAATGTGCCACTGAGTATTCGCTGGTCAGCCTTCAAGGACGGAGACACGACCGACCCTCGCTCAAGGGATTTAATCCTCACCCACTGCACTCGCTGGGGGGAAGTGCTCTTGGACATGCTATACTACGATGTACAGCTTGATTGGCTGTACGCTACTAAGGGTCGTCTCGTTGCATCGGAGACGTTGGAAGTATTCAGAGGTGGTTTCGGCGAGTCGGACCTCGACCTCGGAGACATTTTTTCGACCGCCCCAAGTTTACGCAAAGTGTTCCTCAACGATCGGCTTTTTGAACTCTCTCCTCCAGCGCCCGCACTTCCATGGGCGCGAATCATTCACTACAGTGGGACGTTCGCAGTGGATTCACAGGTGGGGATCCTCGAAGGAACCCCAATCTGCTGTCCTGTGCCATTGGCTTCCCAAGGGAGAGCAACTTTAACCAGGCTGGGATATCCATCGTACTTCGGCGTCTGTACATCGAAATGGCAGGATTCCTTCAACGCCTCTACCCACCTCTCCTTCAGGAGCTATTCTGCTGCCACAGTAGAAGCTTCTATGGGAGGGCCGAAAATTTGCCCTTTGTTCGTCCTGCTCGCTGAAAACACTGGTTCTGATGAACTGCTCCATCGATGCCGACCTGATTACGGTTCTACGTGGGCTCCCAAGCCTCGCGCATATCCTTCTAGAAGACAGTCAAGATAATCAACAAATGTATTCGCCAGGACAAATCACCCTCTTCGATGCGATGGCGGACGATCTTTGCCCTAATCTCACCTTCCTAATGTACGAATTTGGATCGCAATTCGACGAACGCCACCTTTTCGCCATGGCACAAACACGGTTCCGGCTAGATCCCCCGCGGCCCCGCTTGATGCAGCTGCGTCTTTTTGGCGGTTATTATAACCGCGACCAGTCTTGCCCGCCCGATACTGTTGTTGCGATTCAGATGATGCGTGGCGAAGGGTTTGATGTTGCCTTCGTCGACCCCCATGAAGCGGACCTTTTAAAAGGGACAGGTACTTTTTTCTTGACTTCAACTTGATTCTTCGTTAACCGTATCATATTTTCTTTCTGGTGTTATACTGTAATCCGAGTTTGATATGTGCATGCTGAACAAGACTTTGTTGCCTCCGGGTCTCGGATCTCGTGCAGGATCGTTTTGTAGGTTTGAAGCTCATGTATCATCCTCGCCAAGGTTAGAATAAATACAAAAAAAAAGGCGTAGCGACAGGCACCAAGGTCAGTCGTACTAGAAGGGTCCGAGGAGTGATACATAGTGTCTGCTTCAAAGGTCATAAATGGCTGCATCAGCAGCAGGCATCTTCCTTCACTAACTCCGCTACAGGAACCCAAACACACCCCACGTCCCCACCAGCGCACCCACGGCGCCGACGACCGTCGCAGCCCACACCCCCGCGGGGAGCGCAAAGCCTTGACCATTGAATGGTACGTAGGCATTCGTCGGGCTCGCGCTTGCGTCGGGGGAGCCGCCCGTCCCGCCACCGGTCAGATTCGCGCCGTTTGGCTGCATACAACCATCGTCAGTACGCGAGTCAAACCCGGAAGAGAAGATAGAATGGAGTGAGTGGACGCACGCCAATAGACCTCGAGTTATCCGTGAAGGCGCAGTTGGAGGCCGTGCAGAGGCATTTGCCAGCGACGGGGTCCCAGAAGGGCGTCGAGCAGTTCGCGGGCACTGTGAGCGCAAGGATTAGTGGGGCTTGTAGAATGAAGAGGAGATACGCACGTCGGAAACGTGCCTGCTGCCCGTCGGGCACCTGCTGCGCTGGATTGGGGTTGCCCACCGTCGGCTCCGTCTCCGGGCAGCCATACTATTGGTCCATTCATTCGTCAGCCACCGCAGAGAGGATGGAGAAATGGAGAGGCGTACACAGGTGAAGAACGGAAAGTCAGAAAATGCGCAGTGCGAGAGCAAGCCGTTTTCGTTCGCGGGGATGCCGTTGCAGATCTTTTGCGAGGCGTCGACTTGGGGCGTGGAGCACTTCAAGGCGGCGACCGAGTCGAGCTGCGAGGTGGGCACGGGGTTCTGCACCCACGCGAGGAGCTGCTCGTTTGATACGATCCAGACTATCAGGCAAGGGAATGAGCGGTGTTTTTTTTGTTGGATCAAGGAAGACGAGTTCACCATCCTGCTGCACCTGCGCCCAGTCGAGGAACGTGTTGATCATGTTGATGGTCGAGTTGCTCGGGTTCACGCCGGGGTAGGTCGTGCTCAAATGGATCGGGTGCGTGTACAGCCCAATCGGCTGCCGGTTCCCGTTATAATGCGCCGTGAACGTCGCCTTCATGTACTCGAGCGTCGCCGTGTCGTTGACCTTGGTCGCCCCATTCGCCCCATCGAGCCAAGGGTCCATGAGGTGCGCGCCAGCGGGCCCGCGCTCGTCGAAGTACGCGTACATTGGGATCTCCCAGAAGCCCGGCAGAACGGGCTGCCCCTTGCACGAGCCGGCCACCGCTAGGCAGTCGTTCGCCATCCCGTTGTCGAGGGTGTACGGCCAAAACGCGTCCGTGCCCGGGTCCGTCACGGGGATGGCCGCGGGCGCGGAGGAGTCGTAGGTGAAGCCGGCGGCGGCGAGGAGCTTGAGAGTGTTCACGGAGAAGTTGAGGAACGGCGCGCGGAACCCAATGATGGACTTCAGCGGGATCCCAGCCAGGGCGTTCAGCGCGATGAGGTTACCGTCGATCTCGTCTTGCGGGGGGTCGCCGACGTGCGTCATCGTGTGGTCCGCGATCTCGTTCCCGGCGACGTACCAATCTGAGCGCGTGTGACTGTCTCTGGCGCAGAAGGCGGCATAAATACATACCCGTCACCAAGGTGTAGTTCGTGAAGTTCAGTGATGTAAAGTAGGTCATCTTCGGCGCGCAGCCATTGGGATTCTGCCTGTGCGCGAGGAACTGGTTCACAGCGTCGATAGTGTACGATTGAACGGCGTCATCGGCCGTGAATACCACGAACATGGGGACTTGAGACTAAGTAGTGAACCAAAAAAACATCAGTGTGAGCAGGAAGGAAAGGATGGGAGACGCACGGCATTCAAGCCCCCAGGCGGGCTCGTGCTCGCGCAATTACAGCTGGGAAGCTTGCACTTGGCAGCGTCGCACGAGTATCCTGCGGCATCCGAGCTCGACGTCGGCCCGCTGATGGACCCGTCCTGCGCCCACGCAAGCAGCGGCGGCAGAAGAGAAAGAATAAGTGAGCTGGGGACCATTCCGCACTAAAACCCCTTCCTCGGTGTCGTTAGAAGCAGAAAGAGAAGGGCAGCACCCAGGCTCCAAGGTTGGAGGCAAAGAGATTGGCTGGCTTCGACAGTGGGGAAAAGTATTTATAGGGTGGGACATTCTGGGTTTCTCATCTTCGACTTGGGGACTGTGGAGTTTGGTTGCATTGGGCCGAGCTCTTGGCGCGATCCAGGAGCAATCAAATGCTGGTCTACTTCTTCCTGCGACCCAGAGGAGGGGAGGTTAGTTCACGGGAATAGAATCCAAAATTAAACGCACTGCGCCGACATTCTGGTCGTAAGCTTCGCCCTGGGAAACGAAGTCCAATTTCGGTGGTGTTTGACGATGAGAGGCTCATAATACGTGCATTTCCCACAGCACAAACCAGAACAGCCTGAACGCGAGCATCATACGAACATTGCGGAGCCAAGGAAACAACAAAGATGTTTGCAGGACGGCCCTCCGAGTCTTCAGTTGCACAAGGGCCATTCATTGAAGTCCTCGGCAAGTGTGTGAAGCTGGGAGGTATTTTGGGTGCCTGACCCAAGGCTTCTCGGGGGCGAGCCGTTCTTTTCTCGAGTAAAAAGCGAGTATCTTGCCACAAAATCGGCCGGCACTGAAGCACACAGATGTCGCCTGATTTCGCGTCGTTTTGCGCATCCTAATCTCCCTGAACTTCCGTGAAAGGCCGAATGTTTCACGGTAATTGAGTGGTTAATGTCGAGGAACTTGCCCATGAAGGCGCGCACTTTGTCGACGCTGGCAGAGGTATGTAATGGTCAGAAAAGAATCGCTACTGATGCCGGCACGGTGTTTCGGCAAGTGTGAGAAACACCGGCTGGAAAAAAAAGAATAGAGACAAAGTTACTGGGTGACTTTCCATAAGGCTTTTCCTAGATTAGAGCTTGTTTGAGCGGTGCCAACCGTGCCGGCACACCGTGTATTCCGATGAAATCTATTGCTGGAGGGTTCCCATAAGCCATAAAATATTTTTTTTATTTTGCTAGAGTTTACGGTCAGCACGTGAGATGTAAACAACGCGTCCCAAAACTCCTAGTCAGATCCTACACCCACAACGAATGGACATCGACGCGCTTTTCCTACATCAGCAGCTCGAGAACATCACGGATGAGGAAACCGAGGATCAGCTAGTCTTGTGTTTACCGCGGGGGTTGGATCGTAGTGCAGCCTTATTATGTAATCTTATGTCAGCTTTCTCCGATTCTCTTCCCTCGACACCAAGGCATTCAAATTCAATGAAATTTTGCATCAGATAGCATTTATGACCATCTATCTAACCTTCTATCTCCTTAGAAATTTTAAAAAGGCATAGAACCTGTTCTGCTGAACACCCGGTTCAACCATGTGACTACCAAGACAAAATTTCGACGGAGCACAAACCGATGAAATCTTGAAAGTTTTTTCGAGGGAAAAATTAAGGTAGGTAAATGCAGTATCAGAAAGTGGGTTGGATGGTTCTTGCTGCCCAAAACGCGCTGTTTACAGGAAACAAAAAGGTCGTGGAGCCAGGAATCGAACCCGCGCGCATGTCAGATTACCTAATAAGGCTGCACTACGATCCGACCCCCGCAGTAAGCAACAGACTCTATACAGCGAGGTACGAGCTTGGTCCATATAGAGCGTCTGTCTACGAGAGACTAAGGATCAGCAGCAACTCGTAGGGCTGGCAACAGCCATCATGTTGCTCGGAGCCATTGAGGCCCGCAGGCTACGTGCCGAGCGACGGAAGCCTTCCAGGCTGTACCTGTGCCGGCCCCAGCTCCTTGCAAGAGACGTTATGGAATCGGCTGCCAATTAGAGCCAAGAACAAAGAGATTGGAATTGCGACGCACCCTGTAGCAATTGGTGCCGTTCGCTGTAGGGGCAAGAACAAGACCGTTTGTGGCCAAAATGAAAGCTAAAACACCAGGCGACTGATCGTTTCCGGTGGGAGCACAACAGTTAAACTGTCTCCGACGTCGCCGACAGCAGGGAGGTGAGGTACATAGAACCAAGAGCCGGATGTGCAAGGGATGTGGTTGTGAATGAATGCGGGGCAAAAAGACCAGGTGAACGGTCGTTTCTACCGAGCATATGCCATTTGCAAGGCTCCCGAAGTCGTCGCTATTGGAGTAAGGAGACGGGGTGGAATCGAGCTACGGATGCGCAAGGGAAGTGGTGTGGAAGTGGTGTGGAAGAGAAGTGGAAGTAACCGGTCTGACTGGGTCCGGTGACGTGTGGCGGTGGTTTCTCGCCCGAACAGGTAGATAGCCGTTTAGAACGATGAATTCGACGCGCGATTATTCTGAAGAGGGGGTAGGGACCCCTCCTCCAGATTATAATTGCTTAGAATCTATAAGAGGGTCTGAAATATTCGAAGTGAGATCTGGGGCCGATGGGGTCCTGACAGCTGTCATGTCAGCGCGGTGATTCGGCGGATTTTGAGCTCAAAATATTTGAAAAACATTTTTTAATGCTTATGGAAAGTCACCCACTGCGCCATACAAATGTATAAATGTATGGTGTTCACTCTGTACATTTAAACATACATAAATAAAAATGAGTATACACATATAATTTGGCGTAATATATATATCTTTCTTGAATTGCCTTATATGGTCTGTTTGGCCGTGTATCTCAACGTCGCCTTCCCGCCATCAACATTGCCCGACTCAGCGCAAGCTTCCCTATATCACAACTAGAGCACTAGAGGCAATACTCCTAGGGATTGACTACCTCTCTGATTCAAATAAAACAATACTGTCTCCTCCAAATATTTTCAGAGGCGGTCAAATAACCTCAACTTACTGCCTCCTGCCTCGACGGAAGCAAAATGGTGGTCTCTAAGTCACTGTTTCAGCCTTTGTCACAGTCGGAAAATTTTCAGTCACCTTCCACCATCGCCCCGTTTTCCCCCCCTCCAAAAATGTCTGATCCTACCTTGTGTCGCGGAAGGGATGCCGATGGCAACCAATGCATCTGCATGAGAGTCAAGGAGACCTACATTGAGGAGGAGACAAGCCGTGTTCTCTGCAAGAATTGTGACCATATCGAGAGTGCTCATCCGGAGCCCAAGCCCAGCATCGGTGCCTTCGTCAAGGGATTTCGCGATGCTGGCAAGCTTGGTGTGGCGTCCTCGAGTTCTGTCAAGGCCTCCCGAGAGGAGGCTGAGGCTGAAACGAGTGCGGGACTTCGGCCCAAGAAGCGCAAGTCTGACTCGACAACCGATACTGAACCTCCTCCCACCAAAAAGACAAACAAGGGGAGGAAGAGCCAGGTTTGGCTCATTCCAATCTTTTTTATTGACACTATCTCTTACAAACTCTTACCAGGATAAATTGTCGCATCCTAAAGAAGGAGAAGAAGTTAAATATGGGAAGCTGGTCTTCCTTCCCTGTGGGATCTACTCAGTAAGAGTTAGGTTCTCCCTTGGCGTCGTTGACTGACCTTTCAAGGATGGTACCCTCCGCCAACCCAAAGTCCCCGATGCTGCCGAAATGGAAACCATGTGTCAGCGTGGTCTTGTAATCCTGTCTACTCCTGACAAACCCCTGTTTCTGAATACGTCCTGGAGCAACAAGAAACTCAACGCCAAGTTCAAGCAGTTGCTTCCAGGACCGATCGGCTTTTGCGAGAAGCATCCGTATGCTGGCGACACCGATGCCTCGCCAGAGATTCGGGAACAGGTGTGGATGGGCTGTATTAAACAAGGCCGGAATCTATCTATCGCTGGTGACGTCCTTCCCACCGGCATGGAGATTGCGGACCACTGCAAGATCCCCGGACACAGTCCATCAGACCGGGTAGTTTACTTGGGTAAGCAGATCTCTTGCTTTTCTCGAGCTCGCTCGACGATGCTCACTGCTTTCAAGTCTCAAAGGTCAGGATTCCCAAACCTCGCTGGTCATGGGAGGAGCAATCCGATAGCGAAGACCTGGGGAGCGATATCGAGACAGTGCCCTCAGAGGATCTAGTCAGGACTCCCCGCAAGCCATGTGAGTTTTCTGTTCTCTCGTTACCATCATCTTATCATTTGTCCCTTAGTGCGAAAAGGCAAGGGGAAAGTCAAGTCCGAGCCAAAGATCAAATCTGAGCCCAACCCAGGTACTTAATCAAATTTCAGGCGTCAGAGTATCTTCTTAATCCAGTCACAGAAGCTGAGGAGGATGAGCCTGACATGAGAAAAGCAGCCAAAATGCGGACCCGCCTCAGTACAGGTGTGTAATTCCCTCTCTAGCATCTTACCAAGGGGCTTACTTCAATCGGTCTAGGGACTTTGAAAAAGGCAAAGCCTCTTTTCATCCCTGGCAGTGATGAACCCGAACCCGAGGCTGGCCCTTCTGGATCTTCCAGTCACGCCGTTGTGGTGGTCAGCGATGATGAAGATCTCAGGCTACCGCTGAAACGCCGTAACAAGAACGTGCTGCATCTAGTGCTATTTTGCGATTTCCTAGGACCAGTATTTATACAACGGGAAAGCACTAGCACTTCTGAGGTGTTATTACTAGCACTCAGGACTCTGGCTAGGTGATATAAAGGAGAACTGGAGTGAGCCCAAGCTGCCGGTTGTAGCATCAGATACGACTAGTGTGACGAGCTAGTACGGTCTGAAGGCACAAACCACGGGGAAATAACCATAAGCCTACACAGTCAAGGTGCTAGCACCTAGGAAGCGAGACACAGGAGAGTGGTATTGCGAGCACGCTAGCTAAGGTGCGAGCGGCGAGTCTGGGATCTGAAGGGTAGTAAACTATGCGCTAGCAGCCTTCTAGCAAGGGCGCTAGTGTGCAGTACCCCTCTAGCGATCGACCCGAGACCCGAAACACAGATGCGAGCACGTGACGGTCGCGACACGGTCGCGAGTCACAAACAGAGGCAAAGTAGACAGTAGAGGAATAGCTAGCAGGCTATTGGTGCGGATGCGCGGGTCACCACATATGCAGTAACGGATAAATGGACTGCTAGCCGGTGCTCTGACTCATGCTAGATGACTCCAGGCGGCGGATTCAACTCCGCTTCGTCAGGATAGCGATTCCAGCAGTTGATGGCAAGCTGAGGGATCACTCATGATACCCATAAATGGACGCTAGCGGATCAGTGTGGCTGTTCTGCTTGGCATAGACCCATCATAAAACCAAACGGCAGTCGTTTCATTGGCTGTTGTATCTATCACATCATTTTCACTCATTTATATTATTCATTCTGTTTATCACATGTATCATGGACCTCAGTAGTATAAAGGGAGCACAGAGCAGGCTAGAACCTCAGATTATTACACCCCGACTTTGTACAAAGTTGGTGCAGGTGGTCTCAGGTTGCTAGTGGAGATTGTACACACACTTCACAAGTAGTAGCTTTATTGGAATCAATACTGTTGACTCTGGACACGTTGAGATCTTAAGTTGAGGTTCTAAGTTGTTGGCTCGCGGAGTCTTCACGTATAAAACCAAGGGTGTTCTCTTCGAGAACCAGCTAGCAGTTGCACTAGCAGCTTTGCCTTCACCCCGATATATTCGTAGTGTGTTGGATCGCCTGCTAGGTGATTGTGTGTTGACTCGAGCCCACTAAGAAGAAGACGGACTAGGTGCCCCCACCTCTAGACCGACTGTAACTTGTCAGTTACTTCGCCTTCACCCCGATATTGACGGAAGCACTGTCGTTGTGTGTTGGGTCGCTAGCTGGACGCTTATAGTGTCTATTGCCAATACAAAGTGGAAACATTCCTGTTCTTGGTTAAGGAATAGGTCAGCGGCTTAAGGACTGCCTTGTCGCTTGAGGATTGAAGTCCCCTTGTTGTTAGCCTCAATAGTCTTTGGGTATCCCATTGCGAGGATTTTCACAAACCTACATACTCTGCCCTGGTGCCCTCGATCTAGCGATCCAGCCACCTTGTATCCAACCCATATAACCCTGCCCATCCCAGGTGCTAGCAGTATTGTTGTTGGCAGCTGCGTAGTGCTAGCGTGTTGTTGAACAGCTTTGTTGAAGTCTAGCAGTCAAATTGTGTTTGTTCCGAACCCGTTGGTCGCATACTACGGCCCGGACCCGAACTCACAAGAGAAGCACTTACATCTTTGGAGGAATAGATTGTTGTAGTGGTGGTTTTGTGGTTGTTTTTGTGCAAGCACGAATCTAAGCTATTTCTAGTCGTATATCAAGTGCACCGTTTCATCTGGAGCCCACCGCGAGGGTCCAGTTTGGATTTCAAACACTAGTTTGGAATTGCTAGATCACAGAAAGTTGCTTGAATAAAGCACTTTGGACTAGGTAGCAGTCGAGCACGTTCTCCTGCAACCTTAAACGAAAACGGGTGCGAGCACTGAGGAAGAGAAGATCGAGATAGCGATACACTTCTGTGATCACAAGATCAAGCGAGAGTGGAAGGCTCTGCTAGCAGAAGAGCCGGACAGCTCGTGGCACGAGTTCAGAGCTAGGATCCGAGAGAGTTACCCAGAGTTCAAGGAATTGGAACAGGGCTCAATCGCGGCCCTAGAAAAGTTTGTGAAGAAAACACATCACAAGCCGATACAGATAGATGATATCACTGGCCTGCAAAGCTATATACGTCAATACCGGGCTATGGTGGGCCAACTGCTTAAGCCGACGATGAGAATTTCCAACCGCGACGCTACCAAGAATTTCTTGATAGGGTTGCATCCCGATTTTTCGCTAGCACTGCGTCAGCAACTGCGAGCGACGGCTAGGGAAGGAATGACCTCGTATAAAAAGGCGAAGCTTGAATGGGAGGCCGAACCACAGAACAAAGGGAAACCTTTTGTTCCGCACGATGTGGATAATGACGACAAATATGTCTGGACGGATGTGATCGAAATTGCGACCGTCTTGTGCGAGGAAGAGTCTGGATCATATTATGAGCTAGAACCTTACCCCGAGGACAAGAAGAGAGCCGCTGTTATGATGCAAGGATCAGAGGGGGAACCCAAGGATCTGTTAAAGCAGCTAGCAGATAAAGTAGGCAAACTTGAGTCGGGTCGTGCGAAGGATGACACAATTCTGAAAGAGGCTCTTACAAAAGACATTATGAGCAGTCTAGAGGAGGTGTTAACGGGACACATGGATAAATTTACGGCGGACCAACATAGGGAGATGCAGAAGTTGCAGATGGCAGTCGAGAGCCGCTCGACGCCTCCTAGCAACCCTCCTCCCAACCACACGTATCCCAATCCTGTGCCCAACTTTGCGAGAAATCGAGCGGCACCCGCTAGAAGCGATAATTGCTTCTATTGTTATAGAGGAGGTCATTTCATTGACCAGTGTGACGACTGAAAGGCGGACCTGGAAAAAGGAATAATCCACTTAACAAATGGGAGACTCACGTTCTTCGATGGAAAGATAGTACCTCGCAAGCCAGCGCATAAATCTCCTCGGGAGAAAGCGCATGACCATTATAACCATCGGGCTATTAGCCAAAATTACGACGAGATAATGGACACTTACTTTGGCACAGAAGAGGATATCGATTCAGGAGGCGCTAGCACTCAGTTGAACCAAGACGATGTACGAAGCATGATGGCTACCATCAACCGCCTAGAACAAAGTTTCGTTCAAATGAGAGCTGGGGGACCTGCGGAGGAGCGCGTCGGGTTTTTGCTGAATCCAAGGAAGGAGGCCAATCTACCGAAAAAGCCTCCTGAGGAAGCACAGCGTGTAAGTCCTAGCAAACGGCAGGTCGAGGTGGTCATAGAGCGTGTAGTGAAGAAGCCGAACGGGAAGAAAACCGTGAGGATAGCAGAACCAGAAGTAGAGACAGTGAAGTCTATAAAACCTAGGTCTAGACCTAGAGCAACCATGGAGGAAGTCGAGGATTCTGATGATGAGAAGGTGCTAGCACCCTGCCAGGAAGAGCTTGGAAACGAGCTGCCTTTGAGGAACGTAGGCGAGCTAGTAGACCCTCCCATGGCAGAAGTTCTGCCTCGGCGCCGGGCTGATGATCCGCTAGCAGATAGCAGGACGGTGGGGAAACGAAAAACCTGAACTCCTAGAAATACGGAGGTGGAAGACCAGGCTACTGCAGGTCTTCTGGGGTCGATTCGAGACATAACCGTACCAGTAAAGCTAGGGGATTTATTAGACAGCAATCCGAAGATACGGCGAGCGCTAGTGACAGACCCACTCAAGACCAGACGTCAGAATTTTGTTCGGAACACAGAAGGCGACGTACTGGCGGCGAAAGTTCAAAATTTTATGACTAGTCGGGTGTACGAGGAGAGTGATGAATCTTCTGAGGAAACCGATAGTGAAGAAGGTTATGAACAAAATGTGCGGATGGAAGAAACAACGATCCAACGGATAGGAGAGGATGGCGAAGTGCTAGGGGTTCTAATGCTAGACACTTACCCTGAAATCGTGACATCAACCGATCACGAATTGGAAGAAGGGAGCTTCATAATGCCGGACCCTGTGGCCCAGTATTTTGACTCGCTGAAACCAGGGGAAAAGGCTAACGAAATCCGGATGCCAGTGGCTAGCATGTCAGGATCCCTGCGCTGTCTGTACCCAAGAGTGGGAGGGAAACATATAGAAGCCCTTCTAGACTCGGGGTCGCAGACGTTGTCCATAGGTCGGAAAGCGGCAGAAAAGCGTGGGATTGAATGGGATACCAACCGGACGATCACGATGCTAGCAGCCAACAATACGACTCACTCCACGTTGGGGCTAGCGAAGAATGTCCTTATGGGCTTCTCTAAGGGGTTTCGAGTATATGCTCAGCTGCATGTGGTCGAGGCTGCCCCTTATGAACTTCTGCTAGGAAGGCCGTTCAATATGATGGTGGGGGCGCTAGTCAAGAGCAAAAAGAACGGAGATGTCGATATTACATTGACTGACCCTTATTCTGGGAGGCAATTGACTCTGCCCACCTATCCGAGAGGACATATCTTGGACACCGAGTTGTTAGATGGAAATGTACCAGCTGCAAGCGCGACGTCAACGGTCCCGCAGGATTTTTAGAACTCTTTGATGAACTCAAGGAGGAGGGAGAAGTAATGACTGCGTGGAATTATGACGAAGCTGGAAATTTAGTGTGCGTTGGATATGGGTCGCCTAAAGATGGGCTAGAGGCTATACCTGAAGATCGCAGAATGGCATATTTATGCGCATCTGAAGAAGCCATGAAGGAGGATGCTAAAGCCAAGGTCCTGTTAAGTCAGTATCTGGGTGAGACCGAGGTAGAAGAAGGCGTAAAATTTGTCTATTCAGCCAGGCCGAGCAACCAACGAAACCTAGAAAACCGAACCGTGAGAAAAGACCGATCCAATCTGGGAAAATGACCAGAAAAGTGAGCGTCATGCATCAACGAGTCGAGAAGAAGGGTTGGCTTCACGAGAAAAGGAGAAAGCCCGCTGCTAGCACCCCGAAAATACCAGAAGTACCAACACAGACGTTGATGCAGGAACGCACGAGCGATGAACCAGCAACCGTCTTACTAGGGAAAAAGTATAAACCGGTAGCAGAAAAGATAACACCTATACTAGGGGAATTACCAGCCAAATTCCGTATTGAGAGAAAGATTGTGGGGGATCCTCTTAAAGACATGCCTGTCTTGGAGACGCACCCACCTGAATTTGTCCCAACGGGTCGTTACACTGAAGAGAGAATGCAAGCGATCAATGCTAGCCATGATACCGGGTTCCTAGAACCTGAAGAACTGAAGCTAGCACATCACTTTGTAGTAGTTCACAACGAAGATTTCGCGCGGGAAGAAGATGAGAGGGGACGGTTCAAACATGAGCAGTTCCCGCCTGTGGAAATGCCTGTGGTAAAACATATGCCTTGGGTCTGCAAGCAGATTCCAATTCCACCAGGTCACTTTGAAGAGTTCTGTAAAAATATCAAGCAGAAGATTGATGCTGGTGTTTATGAACCCTCGAACTCATCATACCGCTCGCCGATTTTTGCGGTGATAAAGAAGGACGGAAAGTCCCTGAGAATTGTACATTCTTTGGAGAGGTTGAACGAAGTAACCATTCAACACTCTGGGGTGACCCCTGGGACGGAACAGGTAGCGGAACATTTCGCAGGACGAGCCTGCGGGGCTGCGCTAGACATGTTCGTAGGATACGATAATAGGGATCTAGCAGAAGGATCTAGGGATTATACCACATTCCAAACGCCTTTCGGCGCGATGAGACTTGTGAAATTACCTATGGGATGGACTAACTCCGTTCCTATCTTCCATGATGATGTAACATACGTCCTCTGGGAGGAGATTCCTCATGTTACCATTCCCTACATCGATGATGTACCAGTGCGCGGGCCTGCTACCCGTTATGAGACGGCAGATGGAGATTATGAGCGTCTAGCAGAGAATCCTGGCATTTGACGCTTCGTTTGGGAACACTTCCAGAATTTAAATCGGGTTGTGACCAGAATGGCGCATGCAGGGGGAACGTTCTCGGGCAAGAAGCTGATATTGTGTGCCGACGAATTCACAGTAGTTGGGCACATCTGCTCGTATAAGGGAAGGATCGCAGATCCTAAACGAATTGAAGTAATCAATAATTGGGGTCCATGCGCGAACTTCTCGCAGGTAAAAGCTTACCTCGGGACAGTTGGCGTGTTGAGAAATTTCATTGAAAAGTACAGTGATATTGTCGCACCTATAAATGATCTCACTAAGAAGGATATACGCTTCGAGTGGACACCAGCTTGCGATGAAGCTCAGAGACTAGTGCGAGAAGCGTTGAAAGATTGTCCTGCGTTGAAACCGCTCAACTATGAGTGGAACTCGGACATAGTACTTCAAGTGGACACGTCCTGGAGGGCTATTGGTATCATAGTATACCAGCTAGACCCAGACGATCCAAAGAAGAAATACTATGCTAGATTCGCTTCTATAACGCTAGGGACCACGGAAGCCAACTACTCTCAACCAAAGCGCGAGCTTTATGGTTTGATGAGGGCGCTAGAGGCCATGTATTATTGGATATTTGGCACGCGAAAGTTTGGTGGTCGAGTCAGACGCTCTGTATATTAAAGGGATGCTAGCGAACCCTGGAATGGGTCCTAATGCCACGATTAACAGATGGATTGAAAAGATCCTGATGTTCCACTTTAAATTGAAACATGTGCCCGGCGAGCGATTCGCACCTGATGGGTTGTCTAGGCGAGATCCTCACCCAGGGGACAAAGTCTTCGCAAACTCAGAAGAAGGATATGATCAGAACCTTCCTCCAGAAGACCATGAAGACGTAGACCTGACGGGTCCGCAACCTTTGGAATTCGAAGAGTTCAAGCACTTGATTGATATGAGAGGCGGGTATTTGCAGATACTAGGGGATGAAGCTGCTAGCGTGGCAGATTTTGATAAAGAAACCGCATTACAGAGGACCTTAGAGGAAGCTATACACTTCAGACGCACTAGGGCGTATAGAGAGGAAGGGCTAGCAATTCCACAATATGTGCAGATGCAGGCTCCCTTGATTCCGGGTCTTGAGAATCAATGGTCAGAGGATAAGAAAGAACAGTACGAAGAAGAGCATCGTACCGAGGGCATGCTAAAGCAGGACTGTAAATTGCCATTAGTAAAACAATGGCTAGCGGACCCTTTGAAACGGCCAGACGGAATGAATGATGACCAGGAATATCGAGCCTTTATGAGATACAGTTCTTACTTCTTTTTGAAGGGGGGGAGGATGTATAGAAAAAGTATTGGTACCACACATCAGCTAGTAGTTGACAAAGACCACCGCATGTACATGATGAGGGCTGCACATGACAGTCTAGGACATCGTGGCGCGTTTGCAACGAGGGAACTGATAGCGTTGAGATTCTGGTGGCCAGGATTTGAAGCAGATGTGGATTGGTATGTGCGCACTTGTCACTTGTGCCAGACACGCCAACACACTATGTTGAAAATTCCGCCGGTAGTCACGCATACTCCTAGCCTGTTTCAAGTCGTGCATGTGGATGTAATGAACATGGGTGTCACCTCCAATAAATGCAATCTAGTGGTAGACACTAGAGATTCATTATCAACTTAGGTGGAAGGCAGACCCTTGGCTAGAGACACTGCACAAGCACTGGGTTTATTTCTGCTAGAAGACATGATATGCCGCTGGGGTTGTCCTAAACGCTTCGTGACGGATAACGCACCTCAGTTTAAGGCAGCGGGTAGCATGGCTAGAAGAGAAATACGGCATACCTCATATACAAGTATCCCCGTACAACTCGCAAGGCAACGGAAAAGTCGAGAATGGTCATTTCCCAATGAGGCAATCGTTGTTCAAAGCGACAGGTGGAAACCCATCTAAATGGTTTTACTTCTTCCATCTGGTACTTTGGGCAGACCGCATTACCGTTAGGAAAGGACTAGGCTGCTCGCCGTTCTTTATGGTCACAGGCGCGCATCCCATATTGCCGCTAGACATAGAGGAAGCAACTTGGCTAGTAGACTTGCCAGGGAGAGTGTTGACGGATGCAGAGGTTATAGGTTTTAGAGCGCAAGCACTAGCGAAACATGTCAGCCATGTGGAAGCTATGCGAGCGCGAGTAGACCATGCCAAGCGAGTATCTGTGAGAAAGTACGAAAAGTACCATGAACATACAATAAAGGACTACGACTTCAAACCAGGAAGGCTAGTGCTAGTCAGGTTCACACAGTTCGAGAAGACAGTGAGCGGAAAGATGAAACCAAGATATCTAGGACCTATGGTAGTCATTTGACGAACCAAAGGGGGAGCCTATCTGGTAGCAGAAATGAACGGCGCGATGTTCCAGGAACGAATAGCAGCGTTCAGGGTTATTCCCTATGAGGCTAGACATAGCATTCAGATTCCTGCGAAGATCCAGAGGTTCATAGACATCTCGGAGGAAACACTAGCAAAACTTGTGAACGATGACCAAAACCCATCGAAGTTAAAGAAATCTAAAGAGTACAAGGGTAAAGATCTGCTGTTCAACAAAGTACGACTGCGGGTAACGCCTGAGGACTTCGAGGAACCCGAGACTTCTGAAGAGGAACCTAACGAGGAAGAGGAAACGTTCGGATTGGATTCTGAGCCCGAAGAACGAGGCCCGAGAAAATCCAAGCGAGTTAGTCGCTAGAGCATGACTTGACGAGTAGTGAGGCTAAGAAAGTAGTCAGCCAAACTGCTAGCAGAAGGAAATTGAGGCACGAACTCAGCACTAGCAGGGAAGCGGAGGAACTGGATACCACCATTACCAGGGGTCAACTCCTGGAGGCGTTCAACCACGATGCTGGTGACGTTACTTCCGAAACAGAGACCCTTGAGTTCGGTGTGCAGCTCTGCGAGAAGGCGAACGTCAGTCATACCCATGACCTTTTGGCGAATAAGAGCGAGACGAGTATGAAGATGCTCGTTCTTGAGATGAGCGAACGCTTCCCGGACGAAGGGAGACATCTCGTCCGGGTGGAACTTGTCACGACCGAAAGGGAGGACTAGCGGGAAGCGTCAGGAAAATGACTGAAGATTTTAAAAATCACTCACTCGGTGGGTAAGTCAGTAACTGAGCGTAGAAGCTCATCTCGTTGAGGCCGAGACAATCATCCAGGCAACGACGCTCGCAGAAGTGGCAGGCACGACCAAATGAGTACCACAGGCAATGGAGGCCATCGCGAACGCAGTGGCGGCAAGCGGCCTCGGGCTAGCAACACATTATTATGTGCTAGCACGTAGGAACGAAACCTCTTACTATCCCCCCCACCATCTCGGACAGACCTAGAACTCGGACACACATGCATTTCTCACCCAATACTGGGTCGTTTCCTAAGTTCTTTGGCTTGAAATAAAGCTTAGGAGGTCCCCTCAAGATACAGGGTAAAATATCCCTGCAATGGCATATCCTTGGGATATATATTAATACAAAAAGCTGGTGACTTCTGTGATTTTCGCTGATTTTCCCTACTTTAAGCCTTGGCACAATTTCCCTAGAGTCATATTGCTTCATTAAGACATCCAGATAGTACCTTAACATCACGAGAGTGCATATATAAAAATTCAGAGCCATGCCTTTCCTGTAGCTTTCAGAATGAACCGAAAGATCATGCCATCTCTGCCAAATTGATCTCCAAACTGTAACAAGTGATATCAAGAAATTTTGTGCTGCCTGTCGACCACTCTGTCATTGCTTTGACTTCATCTTCCTGCATACTATATTAGTTATTGAAATGCACCCCTGATGAAGTTTTGAGGCACCACGACCACAATGTCGTCACCTACGCAGCCGGCAATCAGAATTTGAGCTGTCACCTAGAACTCGGACACTTGATCACTCCCGAAAAAACGACGCCATTTGCCCAATTCTTATTCGTTTCTCATGAAGTAAAATTTGGGCCCGGAGAAAAAGCCAAATTGCAAATGATCTAGCTACTCAGCTTGCGCCCAAAGCCGCTGCATAACGTGATATGTATCAATTTTCCTTAAGTGTCCGAGATCTAGGGGGGGATAGTACCCAAGATGTGCCACGCTTCCCGCTCCGGGTCGTATCTCCGGTTTATATCAGTCTGGGGTAGTTCTCTATACTTTGGATTAGCTATCCGGTTTATTCTTGAATGTGGTTTATAAAGTTGATTCCGAGACTAGAAGAAATCCAAGTACCGAAAGCTTCTAAGCAACTTCAAGTTCTAAGCCTATGATTTCAGCCCAAATCCTCTCAGGTCGCGAGCTCGTTTCTATAATGAGGTAGCAATGAATTCCTAGCAAATTCAGCTCAGAGAAAAATTTCTGCCGTCAAAAAAGCAGAGATTCAAGGTTTGTTAAACCGTGGGAATATTGATGTCGGCAAGTAACGCGTCTCAAACGCGTCTCGCCGCCGTTTAACTTAGGAGTCCGCATCGCTGGAATCGATCACCTCTGGTTATATCGTCTCGCCCATGTCACTTACGAGAGCTGGAACTATCTCAATCCGGTGGAATCAATGTACGAACCCAATAATATAGATGGACGCGACGGAACGCCGCCTTTGCTGACTGAGAGCTTCATTACCAATAACCTCCTCCGATACAGTGTAAAAAGCCTCGCCCCAGCTTTCCCTATCTGAGCTCATTTCAACAGTAATATCCGTCTCGCGAGAGCCAATTCTCAAACACTCAACACCGTTCCACACAAGCGGTTTATTAGCATGTCGACGGCCAAACCGATACCCATCCTCGTCACCGGCAGGGCGGAGCAGGTGGGCGCCCTCGTGATCTCCGGTTTGCAGCCAGAGTACGAAGGTCAGCTCAAACCTGCTCAAACAGTGCGGGTGTCCACTTTTTGTAACGCATCGCAGTAATCCATTTCACCCTCGCCGCAACAGCCACCACAGAGGTCCCGCTCCTCCTTAAAGGCGAGGTGCCCAGCCCCAGCAGCAGCAGCCTTGGCTCCGGGAACTGGAGCGCGTTCCCCAAGGCAATCGTGTTTGGTGGGGCGTACGAGGACAGCCAGATCGAGGAGGTGCGTCGGGCGGTAGCGGAGACGGCCGGAACAAAGCGTATCCCGTGGCTGCGTGTCGACCGCAACCTGCCACACCCGCCGACGGGGAGTCCCGAGTATGCTGCGAGTGTTGTTGAGCGGATGAAGGCGTTGCTGGGAAAGTTGCAGGCCGAGGGAAAACTGGATGTTGAGGACGATTCTATACATCTGTTCTGAAATCCATTCGAAATGAGCAGGGACGACAATATTAATGGCAAGAAAAACATTTCAGAAACTGAAGTTGGGGACTTCGACCATCGACGTGAACCGAATACTAAATTAAAAGGTTAAAGCCCATGCGTAGGGATTGAGTAGCGACGGGCGTAATAGTCCGTGGTCGTTCGTAGATATGTAAAGAGTCCGATAGCAAGCATAGCGAAGATAAAGTCTGTAAAGTGTCCACAAAGCGCATGAACGTCTTTCCTCCGTTACAGGAGCCCAAACACACCCCACATCCCCACCACTGCACCCACGGCGCCCACGGTCGTCGCAGCCCACACCCCCACGGGTAACGCAAAGCCCCCACCATTGAAGGGCACGTACGCATTCGTCGGGCTGGCGCTCGCATCAGCGGAACCGCCCGTCCCGCCGCCAGTCAGGTTCGCGCCGTTCGGCTGCAGTCGTCAGTACACGAGTCCAGCCAAGCAAAGAAGGCGGAATGGACGTACGCCGATCGGCCGCGAGTTGTCCGCGAAGGCACAGTCGGAAGCTGTGCAGAGACACTTCCCGGCGACGGGGTCCCAGAAGGGCGTCGAGCAGTTCGTGGGTACTGTCAGCATACTCAACTCAGCTAAGGCCATCGGAGATGAATAAAAGGTACGCACGTCTGAAACGCGCCTGCTGCCCGTCGGGAACCTGCTGTGCCGGATTGGGGTTGCCCACCGTCGGCTCTGTCTCAGGACATCCATACTAGTTGTGCATTCGTTAGCACTGACAGGGAGAACGGGGGAATGGGGAGATGCGTACACAAGTGTAGAACGGAAAGTCCGAAAACGCGCAGTGCGAGAGCAGGCCGTTTTCGTTCGCGGGGATGCCGTTGCAGATCTTTTGCGAGGCGTCGACTTGGGGCGTGGAGCACTTCAGGGCGGCGACCGAGTCGAGCTGCGAGGTGGGCACGGGGTTCTGCACCCACGCGAGGAGCTGCTCGTTTGATACGATCCAGACTATCAGGCAAAGGAATGAGCAGTGTTTTTTTTTTTTCGTTGGACCAAGGAAGACGAGCTCACCATCCTGCTGCACCTGCGCCCAGTCGAGGAACGTGTTAATCATGTTGATGGTCGAGTTGCTCGGGTTCACGCCGGGGTAGGTCGTGCTCAAATGGATCGGGTGCGTGTACAGCCCAATCGGCTGCCGGTTCCCGTTATAATGCGCCGTGAACGTCGCCTTCATGTACTCGAGCGTCGCCGTGTCGTTGACCTTGGTCGCTCCATTCGCCGCATCGAGCCACGGGTCCATGAGGTGCGCGCCAGCGGGCCCGCGCTCGTCGAAATACGCGTACATCGGGATCTCCCAGAAGCCCGGCAGAACGGGCTGTCCCTTGCACGAGTCTGCGACGTCTAGGCAGTCATTCGCCATCCCGTTGTCGAGGGTGTATGGCCAGAACGCGTCTGTGCCCGGGTCCGTCACAGGGATAGCGGCGGCAGCGGAGGAGTCGTATGTGAAGCCTGCGGCGGCGAGGAGTTTGAGGGTGTTGACGGAGTAGTTGAGGAAGGGCGCGCGGAAGCCGATGATGGACTTGAGCGGAATGCCGGCGAGAGCGTTGAGCGCGATGAGGTTGCCGTCGATCTCGTCTTGCGGGGGGTCGCCGACGTGCGTCATCGTGTGGTCCGCGATCTCGTTCCCGGCGACATACCAATCTGGGCGCGTGTGAGTACCTTCGGCAGAGGGCGGCATAAATACATACCCGTCACTAAGGTGTAGTTCGTGTAGTTCAGTGATGTGAAGTAGGTCATCTTCGGTGTGCAGCCATTGGGATTCTGCCTGTGTGCGAGGAACTGGTTCACCGCGTCGATGGTGTACGATTGGACGGCGTCATCGGCCGTGAATACCACGAACATGGGGACTTGAGACTACAAGAAAAATCCATTAGCGCCTGGAGCATAAAAGGGACTGCAAGAAAAGAGCCGCACGGCATTCAATCCCCCAGGCGGACTTGTACTGGCGCAATTGCAGCTCGGGAGCTTGCACTTGGATGCGTCGCACGAGTACCCTGCCGCAGCCGAACTCGACGTCGCGCCGCTAATAGACCCGTCGTCCTGCGCCGACACGAGCAGTGTCGGTAAGAGAGAGAAAATAAGCGTGCGGCTGAGCATCTTGCGGTGCCCTGTTTTTTCGGTGTCGTTTACCACAAGAAGGGGAGCGGAGAAAACGAGGCTCCAAGGTTGCAGGGAGTTAAGGGTGGGGAGGTGCTGAAACGGCGGGGAGATTATTTATAGACTCGTTTGTGTCATCCGACGTTCTAAACTTAGACACACGTCGGTGAAAGTGTTTCTGCACTGTCGATGGGTTCCTGGAAAAGGGCAGGCAGGGGGCAACCAGCGGGCGACGACGGGCATACATTTATTCCCAGACCCTACAAGAAAAGAGAGAGCAGGGCGATGTAAATTTTGGAATTTGTCCGAAATCCAAAATTAAACGCACCATGATATGTATCTGCACGGTATGATTTGTCCGTAGGAGCGCAGTATTTTTGTTCCAGAACGGCTGCGGGATGGGCTTGCACGAGCTCTTTTGCTCTTGAACTCCAACAACTAGACATCTAGGTAGGGACACGACGAGAGGATCTTCGTGGACGCGTCTTGCCTTGTGCCGCGTAAGTCCATGCGTTTTGGTTCTCAAGCGAATATCACCGCGACATTCATCGGGGGCCCAAGAGAGTGCCGACATTGGCTCAGAGAGTGCGAGAAGTTCCTTCGACGCGGTAAGAAAGAATAACGTCCATAATCGTCGGCGTTGAGATAATGATAGTATGGTCGCGCAGGAAGCGCTGTCTTGCGGAAAGGTCGTTCACTACAGTTCGGCCAGAAAGTACCCAGGTCGCGGCCTCCCGAGGATATTTGACCAATAATCCGAGCACCTTGAGTTCGAAACCTTTTGAAACCCTGTCGATATCGCAGCAGAAGAAGCCTACAAGTATTCGGATTCGCCGGCTCTACCGACTCTTGAAGGAAGGGAATTTTGATATACGACGAGACACGAGCAAGGTACGAGGGTCTGTCCCTTGATTTTGTGCCGGCTTTTCCTGTTCCATTCGATGCGGATGAAATAGAAACCGGTTTGTTTTTGGAGCCCGAGGTACGTGGAAAAGAGCGCATTGAAGACCTTGACTAAGCCTTTTTGCCATAGAAGAATACGAGGACGGGCCAACGCCAGAGTACCATCTAGTATCACTGCCAGAATACCTCTAGAACCGACGGATGAGACGCAGATCTCCTTCCAAGCCTGTCGATGCGGAGGTGTTCCCCGTTGTTACCGATGTCGGAAGCAGCCCACAAGTCCTTGAATTCGCCTGGGACATTCTTGGTTTCGGTATACGACAAGACATGAGGAAAAAGTCGAGGCTCGGAGTCTAAGTTCTTTGGCTTGATTTTCTACGCCGGTTTTTCCTGCGGAGGAGGTGGAAACCGGGGTTTTATTTTATTTTATTTTAGGCTTTTTGAACCCGAATGGGCGGAGAAGTCCAACGGTACGTTGAAAAGAGCATATCGAGGACCTTGACCCAGCCTTTTGTCATAGAAGAACGCGAGGATGGGCCAACGCCGGAGTACATACCCAGAATAGCTCCAGAAGACGCGGATCTTCTGTCAAGGCTGTTCGACACGGAGGCCGTTTTCCGTTGTTGCCGAAACCCACGCAGATTGTTTATACTTCGAGACGCTACGTGGCAGCACTAGAGCTATGTCGGGCCCGTGCGCCGAATATTATTGGCTGGAATTCTCGTGAGTTTAAGTTGAAAATGTTCAACTGATTGAAAACTCACCGAAAAAATGCGTAGATGGCTGGCGAGACCTCTGGAATGGCACCCTATCGAACTACAGGCGCAGGATGGATGAGGGGAGGAAGGAAGGACCGAAACGCTTGACACGGACTTGGCAAAACTTGGCATCAGAACTGCACGTGCTTCCGGCCCTATAGTACTCCACTCGGTATTTGTGCGTCAGTATCCTTCTCTTCCTCTCCCACTCACGACAGTTTCTGGGTGTTCCCACAGCTATTTCCGCGAGTCTCCCAAGAAAGGACAGGGAATCTCAAGAGAAAACAAAATCCAAAAAAACATACCACACCTTTTGCGATGCTGCCGCAAGTCCTCCTGTCGCTCATCGCGCCGCTGCTCGTTCTCGCCGGGGGACGATGGCGGTTTAACTGGGGCCACCTCTAGCGCAGAAGCTGCTGGCTATTCTTGCGATGCTACAAAGTGCAAGCTGCCAAATTGCGCCTGTGCAAGCACGAGCCCACCTGGGGGGCTGAGTCCGGTGAGTGGCCTGCTTCTTTCTGTTCTACCCTTTATATGTTGGGCTTTATTTTCGGCTCGCCAATGGCTGGGCTGCTTCTGTGGCCCTCGATGTGCGTGGGGCTTTATTTGCGGCGACCAGTGAACGGTCTGCTTCTATGACCGGGATTTATTGTGGGCTCGTCCGCCTGTTCCTCAATTGGCCCTTTGTATATTTGCATCGACTAGGCTTCATCCTGGGCACTACGCATACCCTTTATCACGGCGGGGGCTTGTTTATGGGCCCACCAACGATGTCGGCCTCGGATGCCCGCGAGCGGGCATCTCACGCTTATTTTGGTCCCGGGCATGGTTTACACGAACCAACTCCGGGTTGGCCGTTGTGGCCGGCAGCTCGGCTAGTGGACTCTGGTCCACTACCGGCCGTTTCCATTTGCATGACCTGTTCATTCTAGGCCTGCATGCCCTTTATCTTTCTGTCGGGCTTTTGTTTGGGCTCGCCCATGGATGGCAGTCTCGAATGCCCATCGGGCTTATTTTAGTCGGGGGCATGGTTTCCACGCATCGACTTCACGTACTCCGCGTGGCCACCCAGCACAGTTGGTTTTTTTCCGCCGACGCGGCCAAGGCAGTCGGTGGAATAGTCTGCCTCTGGAGTCTGTCATGGCCCAGGCGGTGAAGGGGTCTGAGATGGCGATAACCGGGGACGGGTAAACGTCGTTTTACCTTGAGCTCGGGATCTCAAGGATTAACGGGCTCGAGGAGAGCAATGTTGGTCAGAGACCGCACGCGGCTCGACTCCGTTGATTGACTTTTCCATCTCCATGGCCCGCCGCTTCCTTGCTGTGGGCTCGCATTGGTGTGCTCGTCTGACCGTTACATTCAATCTTTTTACTATGTTTATATTATCTTGATTCTTGTTACTCACATTTCTTTCACGATTCCAGTCTGACACCCCGATGTTCGTCGTCTTCACAGCCGACGACGCGGTCCAGTCATACACCCTCGACTCAGTCAACCAGTTCCTTGCGCACCGTCAAAACCCCAACGGATGCGCACCGAAGATGACGTATTTCACTTCCCTCAACTACACAAATTATACGCTTGTTACCGGTAGGTCATTTGGTAAATCCAGAAACCCCCGCTGAGTCGCCCACGCCAGATTGGTACGTGGCCGGGAACGAAATCGCGGACCACACCATGACGCACGTCGGCGACCCTTCGAAGGACGAGATCAATGGCAACCTCATCGCCCTCAACGCGCTCGCCGGCATCCCGCTCGTCGACATCAAAGGCTTCCGCGCGCCCTTCCTCAACTACTCCGTCAACACACTTAAGCTGCTCGCCAATGCGGGTTTCACGTACGACTCCTCCGCCGCCGCCTCCATCCCGGTTACCGACCCCGGCACCGACGCGTTCTGGCCGTACACCCTCGACAACGGTATGGCGAACGACTGTTTGGAGGTCGAGGGCAGCTGCAAGGGGCAGCCCGTCCTGCCTGGATTCTGGGAGATCCCGATGTACGCGTTCTTTGACAGTCTCGGCGCCGCGGGACCGCATCTCATGGATCCTTGGCTGTGAGTTTCTTCCCTCCGCCTTCTTTCCCCCCGCTGATTGCGTCACCAGCGACAACCCCGCCGGGTCCTCCAAGACGAACGACTCTGCGACCCTGGAGTACATGAAGAACACGTTCACCGCGCACTACAACGGGAACCGCCAGCCGATTGGGCTGTACACGCACCCCATCCACTTGTCGACGACCTACCCCGGCGTGAACCCGAGCAACTCGACCATCAACATGATCAACACGTTCCTCGACTGGGCGCAGGAACAGCAGAATGGTGGGTCGTCACTCACAGCAAGATGACACGATGCTAACGAATGCACAGTGTGGATTGTCTCAAACGAGCAACTGCTCGCGTGGGTGCGCGACCCCAAGCCGGCCTCGCAGCTCGACCAGGTCGATGCGCTCAAGTGCTCCACGCCGCAGGTCGATGCGTCGCAGAAGATCTGCAACGGCATGCCCGGGAACGAGGCCGGCTTGCTCTCGCACTGCGCGTTTTCGGATTTCCCCTTCTACACCTGCGTGCGTCCTATCGCCTTTTTCTTCATCCTCGAGTACTGTCCCTGACGTGCATGCTGGATGCAGTACGGCTGCCCCGAGACGGAGCCGACGGTGGGCAACCCGAACCCCGCGCAGCAGATTCCCGACGGGCAGCAGGCGCGCATCCGACGTAAGTGGCTTTGTGTCTCATCATTTTGCGATGACTGACCCCGCGCCCAGTGCCCACTAACTGCTCGACGCCCTTCTGGGACCCGATCGGCGGAAAGTGCCTCTGCACGTCGAGCCAGTGTGCGTTCAACGACGCGTCGCGGCCGATCGGGGTGCGTGCTCTCCGCTCCTCCCCTTCTCGCTTGATGCTGACTGGCATGCTTTCCTTTACAGCCCAACGGCGCGAATCTCACCGGCGGCGGCACGGGCGGCTCAGCGGGCGCCGCGGCCTCTACGACGGCCGCGTACGTGCCCTTCAACGGCGACGCCTTCGCGGTGCCGCCGAGCGTGTGGGCTGCGACTCTCGTGGGGCTGTTTGGCGCGGTCGCGGGCGCGATGGCTGTTGTTTGATTTCGAGCCCTACTTTGTGGAGGGACAGTGATGACAAACTCTTTATGATTGAATTGGACTTTACGCACGGACTTGACTTAGCACAACCTACCTACCGCATCTAATACGGACAGACCCATTGCATCTTCGCTCGTTTTGCCACACACTCGTTATGCTATGGTACCTTACAACAATGTGAACTTTTGACACAGTAATCTGATTTGAAGAAGCCGGATATGGCAGATCACACACTATTTGCAAGTCCGAACAAACCCTCTTGTCTTTGCTTCATCCTGCTCCTTTTTGCTCGTCAACTTTGAATCTCCTGTTGACCTCCAAGGCGGACTGGCCCGCGGGTTACTCGTTCAAGTCCGTCTTGGGTTCAATGCAATCCGACTTATAGCGGGACGAGCGACGTGAATTCTGGATACTCGCAGTTTCGTCTTAGATTCTTACATTGGTTCCACCGGACTGAGATGGGTCCGGCTCTCCGAGTCGTGAGTAACATCTGACCAGAGGCGATCGACTGAAAAGGGTCCAGACCGGGTCCTTGTCAACAGTTGTTAACAAACCGCTGCGCCGCCTGAGTTGAACGGCGGCGAGACGCGTCACTCACTTGCCGAATCAGCATCAATATTCTCACGGTTCAACAAAACTTCAACCCGGCCACAGAAAACGTCTTCCGCTTAGATTGTCAACTGCATTCATTGAGGTAAGACTTGGTAACAGTGAAATGTTGTTATCGGACTACCGGCCCGCATTCGGGACGATTTCAGTTGAAACCACTTTTGTACTTGCATCTAACGAGAACATATCCATCAAGAATGAATTGAGTAGCCAATCCAAAGTATCCCAAGCTTGACTGCCCCAGATTGATATAAACCGGAGACACAACTCGAAGTAGGAAGTGTGGAACATCCTTGGAGCCACCATCTTGAAGCGATCTAGACAGCTTTCCTTAGTTATCCATCGAGCTCGAAGATTTCGATTGGGGTATACCCTTAAGCACATCCAACCTGGTACCCGATGGAGTTCGTTCCGGGGGCAGAGATGCATACACCGGAGGTGCTGCATGTCACAGGAACATCCCACTCGTTGTGGTTGCAGCCACCATGAGCCTAAGATGCATCGAGTTATAAATGGATGAGATATTCCGAAATATGGGAAAGAAAATTGTACCCACCCAAGTATGAATCTTTGCGTTGGAGAGGGTGTCGATCCAGATGCTGTTCACGCCGCTGAGGTTGCCACCACTGAGACATCCATTCTTGGTGAAAGTGCCACTAGAGCTGCCGAGGAGGTTCCGGCAGTCGGAGTCAGAGTAGTAGGCAATGTAGTAATAGCTGTTGGCCTTGGCCTGGACGGCAGCTACAACGAGAACGGCGGTGAGCTTAGTGAAGAAATTCATGATGTAGGCGTTGTTTGGGAAGCCGTAGCTGTATAGCACCGTGAAACGCATGGTTATAAGATTTAACGACCATTTTATAGGTGCTGCAGTAACCAACAGAAAAACGGCAAATTGACGGCGAACGCACAAGTACCCGAAGTTGGGAGGCTAGCACTTTGGGTTCTTGTTAAATATTCTACTTAGCGGTTCTACTTGGATGGAATTGTCGCTTCGGCTTTGGGTTAGCTGTTAAGGTCAGTTTCAGGGCAAATTGTATGTGGTGAAGGGCAGGTGCCGGACGCTGTCGTTGTTGGACATTTGAGTGAATTGATGACCGATCACCGGCAACCTACGTCAACCTGCTTGAGACCGCGCACTCGCGGAAGTGAAGCGCCACAAAAAACCCGGGAATGGGCAATGCAACATACAACCCACAGATATCGATAATTGTGGTACTTGATTGTGTCTGACCAGCTTGCGGCAGATTGCCGCTCAGACTCTAGCACTGAGGTCGCCACCTAGTGGCTAAGTTCGATGCATCCTCTGAGTCTCGCAGCCAGCCAGCGACAAACAGTCGGTGCTACTTCATAGAGGTTGAGTTCTAATTTCAAGCATATTCGTCGTCACCAGAATGCTGACGCTCGCTGTGCTACTTGCCTACTCTTTTCAAGTTACTGTTAACGCACATATCTGGCCTCCCCGCGTTCGAAACTGCACGGATCGCAGGTTTCATTCAGCCTTGTGATGTGGTTTTCCTTGAGGCTCGATTGCACAGGGAGATCCAATGTCGGCGACTGGCCACGCACCGTGAGCTCGTGGCTCGCCATTGAGTTGAATGGACTGTTGACTGGAGATTAACTGGTAGGCATACCACGATATGGCAAAGCACAACTTCAAAGACGGCACCGGGGAATGGATGCATCCATCCGTTCCGCCGACGAGAAGCTGCGTGTCATTCAATTGGTGGTTGGACCCGCCTAATGTCAACGACGTAGGGGACGGTATTCCGAACACGATTGGATTGCTTTTTACCCAAACCAGCCGTTATATTTCCATTCTGTTCAGATTCAACTCGACTTTCTCACCACTGATTATCTCCAGTGGCTGATTCGCTGGTGCTTGAACCGATTCTTGTGATTGAGAACTGGCCAGAGCGCTTGCTATCGTGCATTCTTTGGCTTGCAGTGGGGCTTTGTGTCGACCAACCATGATTTGGGTTTGGTCAGCGCCCCAAAGCCAAGAAAATTCCTCTCGTTAGATCTTGTCCTCCTCAAGCTGAACCGCGTCTGAATTATTGGATATTTTCAGTATAAACACAAAGAAACAAGCATTATTCAAGCATCATTGAAGTATAAAGGCGGTATAAAGGGAAACGCACCTTCTATTTGTACAGCTCTTCCAACCCGACATTTCTACGTTTACCGTTCCGGGAGAGGAATTGCCCGAAAAGGAAATCTCGGCGACGGAAGTGGGCCTTCAAGTGGCATTGAAGTGGCGGTATAAAGGGAACCAGTGAGCGCGACCGCGGCGCACTACCCTCCATCATGTGCTGGACTACGGCGTCAGTAGCAGGGCAAACTGCAAACCACTGTGCCCAGCACTCGTTTACGAGCTCCCGCGATGCATTGGACAACATTGTCCCCCACGGCCGGTCAGGGCGGCCGCCGTTGATAACCCGAAGCAAGGTCGCTGTTTCTGATAGAGTTGAAAATGGCCGTTGCCCCGTGTACAGCTAAGTATAGGATTAAGCAGTAGGAAAATCGCATGAAGAGAAAGGAGGCTCACTTCCAGGCAGACACATCCAAAGGCGTATACGTCGTGGTCTGCAATAGCTTCTAGTGGGCACTCGAAGACTGTGCTTCTCGTCTTCCCAGCCTTGTACCTCCCGTTGAGTTCCCAGTAGCCACGGACCATCCTATATCCTCCCGGTCGTGTCGATGCACGACGCACCAGGCGTAGAAACGTGATAACACCTTCCCCCTTCTAGGCGCGCACTTCTGGGTCTGGATGGTCTACTCGACCGGAAGAGTAGGAGTGGAATAGACATCGTTTGTACTCGCCGCGAGCGAGCGGATTCGCATGACACGGTGCCTCCGGTTTCCCTGAGCTGTGGACCCACTGCACGTCTCCGCGCCCGCCTCCACCGTTCTCGCCGCTGGACATGCTCATCCGCCGGCTGTATGCACTCGCGCCACCGACTCGGGCTGCGTGCAAGTACGCGTGAATGCGGAACTGAATCTGCGGCGTCTTGGATCCAGCGCTGAGGGCCTATGCATCGCGATAGAGAGAGTTCCGCGGGAGACTCGTATAGATGAATGAGACGGTACGACGCCTTCGTCGCCCTCTTCGCACTCACGCTGATCTTTGACCCCACGCAGGCCGAAGATTGTTCACCGTCCATTGTGATGCCACCACCGGGCGGGGTCCGACCTCTTTGCACTACCTCGCCCATGCTCGGCCAGGTCGCTGCGCGCGCTTCGATTCTCCACCTGGGCCATACATCGCACATCTCGCCAGCTTTGCGCTGCTTCTGCTCCGACAAGGCGCGCCCACCCTCGTCCTCTTCCTCGGCCTCAGCCTCAACCTCAATCCCCCACCTATGTCGCACATCGCGCGGGCTCTGATTCCGATTTCGGTCTCAGGCGCGCTTGCTCCCTTCCTCGGGCGCATTCTCACCTACTCCCAGACCTCGGACCGCTCTGAGCCCCACCTTCCTCATCGCGGCGTGCGACGAGGACGTCCTCCGTCTTCCTTTTGGTGCCTGCCGTGGGGGAGTGAGCGCGGGAGACAGACATCACATCCGCTCATCACCCTTCCTTCCCTGTCGACATTTGCGAGGACCACGTTCGCTCTTCGTGCCTGTCGAGGGAGGGGTGAGCACCGGAGACGACGGGGATGTGTGCGGTGCGAAGTGAGTCGTATCGGGGTTTGCGACGATGTCAGGCAGATCATATTACTGTAGATTCCTTTTAAGATCTGCGCAGCGCACGTCAGTGAGTCTCACATGAGAGTTGGGTAAGACGTACCTGAGCTATCGGCTCTACAAACAAAATGTTTGAAGTGCCCTTCAAATCAAGCAATTAGTATGCTGCTCGCGTCGAAGGGCTCGGAAGGATATCACAGACCGAGTGAAAGATAAGTGTGACATTGTTTTGGAGACCACTCGCGGTCTGGCCGTTGACGAAAATGCCCTCTGAATTGAGGATCCGGTTGCTGCTGTCTACTAGTGGAGAATACAACAGCGGCGCAGTGAACTTGTTCGTGTCAACACCACCAAACGCGATCTCCCCTGCGCCTTCCGCGCTGTTGGGGCTGAAGAACATGCCAGAGATTGTGGGGTATCCTGTGGAGACGCCGACGATAACTATCCGGTCCACACCTACATAACTCCGCGCCACGTAAGTACGGGGCTACCGCCCCGTTACCATCAGGCGGGAATATGGACGCAATGTGGACGTCCGTCCTCATATGCATACGAAGTCCAGGCGGCCAGAACCGAGCCCATGAATTCTGAACTCGGGGGCCAAGCTGTTAAGACAAAGTCTTTCCCGAGGCAAACCCCAAATCTTGTTCGGCATGTTGTACGCAGGCATTGTACGAGGAATCCTGGAGACGTCGAAGAATCGTTCGGCAGAAAAAGAACACATAACACCAGCGTGTCGAGCGCAGAACTGTGCTAGCAATCTCAGGTCGCGATTCGGGAATTTGGTTGGAGACAACTTTGAATGGATGGAACCCGTGGAGTCCTAGCTCAACAAACTTTAACATAAGACACAAATACCGGTGCCGCCTGGCTCAAACAGCACTAGCGAGAAAACACGAGGAAGGATTCGAAGTTGACGGGATTTGCGAGGTCGCCGGGTAAGTTACGTGCGCTCAGCGCAAAAGAGAAAACGAAAAGCGAGATGGTGAGAGGCAGAGACGGCGGATCACAATCATTGCTTTGCTTCTCACCGCGACGATGCTCTCCCGGGCGACACGATATCTTCACATTGTGCCTCTGGAGCTCTGGCTCGCCTGCTGGGCTCTATGCTCCCTTCAGCAACTAAGGAGACTCTCGCTGGTTTGCAAGCTCTTTCGATCCCTCGTCATCCCCCATTTGTTCGAGTCCGACCCTCGTGGTGCCCCTCCTCTCCGCGGGTCACTCGGTCCCAGGTTTGCGTGGAGCGCCGTTTGCATATAACATGGAAGACTGCAAGTTGACAGCTGTTGACAGCAACAATCGGTCTGTGGCAGGCACCAAGCAGGCACTGCCAATGAATGCTTCCATAAGCAAGTGTCACTGGAGTCACTCGCCTTCTTCCCACCCCATAGCTTTGCTGCTCAGCCCAGGAGTACTAATCCTGCTCCGAGTGTCTGAACAGTGATGTCGCGCCGCTCCCTCGCTGAGCTCGCCACCGCCCGCCACCGAATTCGTGCCGCCACCCGGCCGCTCTCTCAGACACTATCTGCGGCTGGCAGAACAGCAGCGCAATGCGGGCAGTGCATACATGGCGAGCGCCAGAAACGCTGGTCCCGAAGTTGTGTGGCTCGAAAGGGAGCACGCGTTCATCGAGTTTGCGAGGGCCGCGAAGCTGATCTTGGAGACGATCCCCGCGCATGTGCAATATCAGGGCGACGGTGTGTTAACCAGAAGGCAGAAGGATGATTTGGCCGCGGTGGGTGTCACGATCGATGCACTGGTGCTCGTGTGACTCCTGCTGCCACTTAGAACGGCCAAGAACTCCTGAAGGATCTTGAAGAGCTCAAGGTAGCGCTCGTGGATCGGCCCGAGACCGAACCACGTTCGCTCGTATACCAAGTACGTATTTTAGAACTCCGAAGATTTAAGCTGAACGATCACTTGGAGAGCGTGTTCTCTCTGCTCCAAGAAATTTCTCGCACCAGGAACTTCCAGTATGGTTGTTTGGCTTCTGATTTATTTCTGTTCTTGATAATTCTTGATAACGTCCAGAATGTATGGCAATCTTGTTGATCAGCACAATGTCATGTCCGCCCAAGATCCTATCCTGGCTATCGTCAAAAGTCTCGACTCGCGCAAAGCTTTGTTGCAGGTTCTCTGCGGTTTTACAACGCGGTATATGCTGACTGTTTTCCAGATAGCCTCAAACCTGGGTATTTACGACAATCCACGGTTGCGGGATGCACTCCGGGAGGACGAGCAGCAAATAGCAGCGATCATCTCGACAATCATGAACTCTGGCTCTGAACGGGCGGCCGTGTTACGGCTCGAAGGCGACTTTGCCCAAAGCTTTCTTGATGTCGTTCAAAATGTTGGTTCACCCGCCATTGCTCGCTATCTACTGATCTCGCGAACAGACCCTCGACAGAGGGTTTTTAATGGACCCGCAACATAATTCCAAGGCTCGGCGGTTAATCCTCAAACTTTCTGAGGCATGCGATAAACTTCCCTCCTCCTTGTTCATTACCGGTGTCAGTAGACGCAGCGAGCACGCTGTATTCGGTGGCGGGTTCGGCGACATCTATCAGGCTTCGTATAACGGAAGGACGGTTGCACTAAAGCATATACGGACTTTTCAAAGAGACGCCGAACAACGGCGTATTCGGCTGGTGAGCCTCCCTTGTGTCAAAATATCTCCTTGACCTGAATAATTGTACAGCAATTCTGCCGAGAGGCGCTTGTCTGGCAGCATCTGCAGCATCTTTACATACTTCCGCTTCTCGGAATCGACCGCGAGACTTTCCCCTCTTCCCTCTGTATGGTTTCTCCCTGGATGGAGAATGGTACCGTCATTAAATACCTAAACGACCATGGTCGGGTTAACGTGGACAAACTGGTCAGTTCCTTGTTCATATACGATAATAATTTCATTTACTTTTGCACCAGCTCTTGCAAATAGCCCAGGGTCTGCAATATCTCCACTCACAAAGCGTCGTCCACGGAGATCTGCGCGGTGTCAGACTTGAGTTCACGTCATATCTGTAACTCACTGACCACCATTTATCCAGGCAAACATTCTCATCAACCGCGAATGGAACGTGTGCCTGGCGGATTTTGGCCTGGCCTCCTTGTCCGATGCAAACCGCGGCGAGTAATACCACCACTGCCCACCGAGCGGGAAGTATCCACTGGATGGCACCGGAGCTGATCGACCCCGATCACTTTGGACTCAAGTTTGTGCGAACACCCGCGACCGATGTATACGCCTTTGGATGTGTCTGCTTGGAAGTGAGCTTTTTTCGTGGCATTTTTCAACGGCTTCTTATCCTTGTTAGCTGTACACGGGGCAACGGCCACTCTATCAGAAACAGCGACTTTGCTTCGGGTTATCAACGGCGACCGCCCTGAGCGGCCGTGGGGGATGATGTTGTCCAATGCACTGTGGGGGCTCGTAAACGAATGCTGGGCACAGTGGTCTGCAGATCGCCCTCCTACTGATGCCGTAGTCAAACACATGATAGAGGGCAGTGCTCCGCGGTCGCGCTCACTGTCTCCCTTCATACCGCCACTTCATATGCCAGTTGAGCTTGAAGGCCCACTTCCGTTGCCGGAATTTACTCCCCAACAAGCGGAATTCATCCATGAAACTACTGTAGCTGCTACAATTGCGACGGAGGGGCGTACATCCGTCAACAAGATCACCATCGACATGATTGCAGCAGCCAAGTCCATAGAAATTCAATCGATCAGATATAATGAAGAGGAAGATTACATCGGACAAGGCGGCTTCGGCATTGTGTTCAAGGCAAAATGGGATGGAGTGGTGAATATTTTACGTTATTACCAGTATGGATTTGCTCAAGCCTCCGCCTTGGAGCCTGTTGCTATCAAGAGAATACATGAGGAAGACACAGCCCTTTCGAGCCAAGAGGCTCGTATGGTAAGCTTTAGTTGATGCCGTGAAGAGACGGACTTATGGTTGTGCTATCTAGTCTATTCTCCAAGAAGTTGGAATATGGTAAGTCATACACCCGAAACATGGGACGGAGCCTTTCACTAGTGTCTACCAGGGAGAATCTGCGACATCCTAACATTCTAGTGTTTTATGGTGTCTGTATCGACTCGCCATCGGTAAGTTTCTGAACTTGGATCCGTCTGGCCCTGAAGGCAACCGACCACTTGTTATAGCCTATCATGGTTATGGAATACTGCGAGTACGGAAATGTCTTATCCTACTTGCGAAACCCTACAATCCAGACATTGAACCCCAATCGTATCAAGCTAGTAAGTTGATTTTACTGCTGATGGAGCTATTCATTTCTGAGGGCTAAACTCTTCAAAGGCACACAACATAGCCTGCGGTATTAAATACCTGCATGATCAAAAGATTGTTCATAGCGATCTAAAGGCGGTACTGTCGTGGATCTCTTAATTTACGTTCATCTCTTATTCCTCTCTTGATAGGTTAATATATTAGTCAATCGCACACACCAAGCGGTGTTGGCAGATTTTGGAATATCATCACTCCTGCAAGATATCGATATCAGAACACAATCTCGTACCATCGGAGGCAGGTTCAAACACGTCGGCACACAGAATTGGACAGCACCAGAAATATACGATGAAAAGAGGATGACCGAGAAGTCAGATATTTACAGCATGGGTTTGACGATTTGGGAGGTGAGATAAGCCGTTCATAATCAGGACCTTGACTGTACTCAAACAGTCATGGTTATGCAGTTGTTTTCGGAAGAACCTCCTTATCAGAGTTTCCCGGACATAAACTCACTTGTCAACTTCGTGTTGGTTCGCAAGAGGAGGCCGGAACGACCATCCAACCTTGAAGAAGAAGATGAGATATGGAAAATAATTCAAAAGTGTTGGGATGGCTCTCCTGCTCTTAGACCGTCTGCCAAGGAAGTACAAGCTGATATCGGCTGTTTATGCTCGGATTCGATCGGAGGTAATAGTGGATAGTAACGCGTTGTGATGCCTGTTTTTAAACGCACCAATTTGCTATTTGCAGTGGATGACCACCCGTAGTGAGTGAAATGGACCATCTTTGCAAACTTTGAAAGAAACTGAATGGAGCAATTCAGTAGCGTCTCGTTAGAACAGAAATGGCGTGCGGCAATTCTTTCATCGCCGCCAGATGGACGCGGGGTAATCCAAAAAGCTACATCAACAGCCTTACAATTCCAAAGCCACCTACCGACAAACCGTATAGCTATCGTGTCATGAAAGGAGGTGAAGATCTTGGTATCCGGCCAACATACGAACAAGATCCAGACGGCTCCCTGCGAGTCAATCTTCTGGAGTACAATCGGGGATATGGTATTCCAGACAGAATAAGGATCCAGGTATATGCTGTGGATGAAGTGGGATCAACAGAGATGATCGCGGAATGGCCAGGAAATAATTGAGTACTGATAAATCAAATTTAGCTTACAGAATGGTTCATGTCGTACATGTTGTTGATGCATCTATATGAATCGTTCAATAGTATTGCCAATGGGCATCAATACACCGACTATGATTACTTATCAATGCTCTCATGTCCAACGGTGCAGACACGGAGTCGACGTGAAAGTTAGCCAGGAAAAGGGTGGCTGGACATTAATATGGTTATCAGCAGAACGACAGGTGGTTTTTGGCCGCTTCCCGCGCCTTATCTTCACGGCTTTCGTCTGATGTCGGCATGCCTAGGTTTTTCCCGTAGAAATTCACTACTTTAAAGGGACCCACAAAGTTCAAGTCGCACGAAAGAGACAAGCGCAAAGACGACCCGATGGCCAAAGCGAAAGTGTGAGTTAGCCGTTGGGCGCTGTTTTCCGCGGACGATGTAGTGCTTCCAGCAAAAAAAATGGTTTAAAAACCCCGAGAAAGACAGAAATAGGATTTTTCCCCAGGAGCCGAGACAGGATGCATTCGGAAATCCCGCAGAGATACGGCCATATCGCAAACTTGTGTTGGAGAGTTCGATTCAGCCGCCGAAGGGTATCGCCCGGATTGGGAGAATTTCTGCGAAGTCCAAGTGAAGCCGAAATATGGGACATACCGCAGAGCACGCGATAGTCGAGTAGAGAAAGATAAACGTGCGTTAGGGTTAGGGTCCATCTGATCTCATTGCACACTGCCACACCTCGCCCTTTCGTCGTCCTTCGTCTCGTGAATCTATTTTGAGTGTCCTACGAGCGCCAGGCCTCCAAAATTTTAGCTTGACCGATCCCGAGCATCCTGCTCTCTTCACCGACTCTCGGACCACTCCAGATTGATTCGCGAAATTATTACTGGGCATGCCTAAGGAGCATCAGCCTGAGACGTATTCCAACTTTTTCTTCTAAGTTCCTCGGGTGCTCGATTCGGATCTCCATTACTCCATGTACCGGGACGTCTTTGCATTTGTGCATAAACCTCGTCCAAAGACAAAGATATGGTACGCTCGATCTTCGTGCCCTAGTCCCTTTTTCCCATGCCGACCCAAGCTCCTAGCACCGTGGCCTGCCGCCAGCCTCAAGACATGGACGACTGTGCCACGCATTAGACCATGACCACCACCACCACCTTGTCGTCGTCTTTGCGCACTGGTCTTCACGTCCTCCTCCCCTGGCTCATTAAATGCTGTAGGTAGCCTCTTCGCCCGAGGCTTGAAGCTTAACACTCATGGGAATGTGCCTCGTACGTCCCCAACCTGGGACATAGAGATACTGCTGCATTATACGTCTCCACCATCTGCCCCGACTTGTCTCGTCTTTGGCCCCATGTCTCACGTGGGTTAGGATTCTTTACTTCGTCCAATCGAGCCTTCAACGTGAAGGACGCCATCCCCCACTGCGATCCTTTGCGCAGTGCATCCTACACGCACCCCCCTCGCCATACACATGAGACTTCGACACACGCGCTTCGGACAACATTCATCTGCTAATCGGATGCAGCCTACCTCCGAGCTATGGCTTCAGCTCGTGCGCATGTGACCGGCTCGGATGAAGAATTGAGAGGTGGCCGGGAATACGCTTGCAGTCTGTATGGTGCGTACTCCTCATAACTTATTCCCCTCTTTCCCGCTCACGTTTCTCAATATATCCGTAACCATAGATGTCCGAGGGGAAGCAACGAGATTCCGCCCCGTCTCTCCTTCCGATCTGGGCATTTTTATCTTCCTCTGCGATGGAAACGATGTTGAGCTCCTTTCCCTTACGGTACGTACTGTACTCCTTCGTTCCCCCACCATCCCGCTCGCACTCATTGATATCATAGGCGCTGGAATCTAGTACTCCTACTCTAACGGTTCATCGGCGAGCGTCCCAACATCGGTCCTTGGTACGTCCCTCGCCGATCTCTGCGGCGCTCGTATTCGTTCTTACGCGCCTTTTCGTGATCTATAGGTAGAGTTTCGGCTTCGTCTTGGACTTGGGAAGGGGGGCTGGGGTATCTCCAGCGTTGGCGACACTGCAGCGGTGTGACTCTGGGGCGTGGCGCCGACTACTCGGAGAGGGCTGGCGGGAGGATCATCCATATCCCCTGGCATTCGGCGCCGAAAACGTGTCCTTGTACTTGGGACCTCGGCCACTGGTACAGACGCTGCAGTCCACGATCCCCGATGCTCATGCGTGCGCCCCCGTCCCTGCTCCACCCTCACCTTCCCGGTTTCGATGTTGCCGTCTGTTGGGACAATCCCAGCGAGTCCATCCTCTTCTTCGCCTTCCGTCGCAGTAAATGCGGGGGCTGATGGAGGTCAAGTGAAGATGAAGACCCCGCTCCGATCTGACCCGCGCTGCGCTGTGCCTGTCTTGGCTCTGCCCCCACGCACCCCCCTCCTGCACAGTCTGGAATTCGGGACGCACACACGTCGTTTCCTGCTTCCGCGGTTCCGTTTGCGCGCGCGAACTAGGCGGCATGCAGCGCTTTGCGATCATCAGCCGCGCCCGCCTGCACCTTCTTTTCGCGGGGTCCATTCCCTGCGCCCCTGGATCGTAGACTCGCGCGCGCGGGTGGATTCCACATACTCGCCAAATCTAGGGGGGCGACGGAGAGGAGGATGGTGAGCCGCGTCATCCTTCTCTGGCCGGGCTGATTGGTCGCAGCGGTGTGGGGGTCGCTCTCGGCATCTCTCGCTGCCTTTGCTTTCCTTCGCTTCGAGCGCGGGGAAAGGTTCTTCCATTCGTCTGTCCTCACTGTGCACTGTGCTCCATGTCCCGTTTCCGGTGCAGCGTGATACCTCTGCCGGCAGCATGCCTACATCACCGGGGGAGGAGACACGGGTACGTGGCGTGGGGTCCCTGCGCATGCGCCTCGAAGGATGGATGGATGGATTGATGTGGAAGGCTGCGGAACGTATCGATGCCTCGCTGGGACTGGGCTGCTACTGGCGTCGCAGTCGATGGTCGCTGGGCCTGCGCATCTCCCGGCGAGGAGTGGAAGTGCTAGTAGCTGGCGCTTTCGGGTCCGTCGGGGGCCTGGTGCTGATGCGGACGGCGGAGGATGGATGGATGGACGTATGGATCGGTGGACCATGTCAGTGGATTGGAAGCCTCAACCCGTTACTGTCCTTGCTGCATCCGTCGCTCCTATCGTCCTTCCCGCCGCCTGCGTTCTGAACTTCGGCCAAGACTACGATACCTCCTCTCTCGTCCCCATCGCATTCATTCCGCCTTCTTCCTCGTCGTGCAGGTATATAGTATGAGGAGACCCGTGAGGTTGTGGCGCGGGTGAAGGATGGATGGACAGATGGATTAATGGAAGTGGGAGGTGTCCATCGAGCAGGCGTCGAGACATTGCGGGATCGTACCTTGCTACTGAGTCGTCAAGTGGGCGGGACAACGAACCGATATTCCGAGGGCCATTTAAGGGGCCGTGTGGACTTCCGCAGCTTCCTTCCGCTGCGCGCGCGCGCTGCCACGGGCTTGCGACTCGATCGCGTCCCCTACCCTCCCCTCGTCTCTTACCGCACGCAAGGTGGTCGCAAGACCGGCGGCGTACTGTTCTCTTTAATCTCGATTCGCGCGGGCCACGTCTGGCTTCACCCAATCTGCTCCATGCTTCCGACGTGGCGCGCTCCGCGGCTGGAGACGGCGGGAGCGGATCGGTGGTGGGTGCGGGGAGCAAGGCATATATGGATTGATGTCGGATGGCCGCCGCGCTTGCGCCCACGGACGATGGGCTACTCCACCGCGGCGTCTTGGATCTTGGCGTCTCAATTTTCCGAAGAAGGATCGGGTGCTTGTGCTTCGAGTGGGCCTGTTGCGTGCACTTACGTGTGCGGGTGCTAGTGGCGGCGGGCGCATGCTAGGGAATCCATGGGTGCGAGAGTCGTTTCGCCAGCGTCTCGTATTCTTTCCTCCACTTACCTTGCCTCGATTGCTACCGTACTCCTGCCCTCTTTGATCCACTACTATACCTTTCGTTCTCCCTCCCATAGGCATATATCTCATTGCTGCATTCCTTTGGCATTGCCAATGCCAGTTGCCGCTTGGAAGCTCACATTGGCTGATGATCAGCCTAAAAAGGCAATTTGTGGCTGTGTACTCATACAACGTGGATCCACCGAATAATTGGTACTCAAACCTGCCCGCAATTACATCCAAGTTTCCGATCTGCCTCAACCAATTTTTTTGCGACCACCCTATCCTCCACCTAGTTAAGTATTCCGAATCTAGTCAGGGGCACTCCCTATGCGATTTTCAAAATTTTGCAAGAACGGAAGCTCAGGCTTCCAACTAACGTTGGCTTTATGAAACTCTCCCGAAAGTGGATTTCTCGACAAATGGAGAACGCACACCGGAATAGCGGGCAGCAAATGAGGATCGAAAGCAAATTGAAAGTTTGGCCAAATTGTGTGCCGTCATTGTCACCCTGTTCATTTCTGGTTCATCCCGAATGGGCGTACCGGGCATTAGCGGTATGTTTCACCTTATTGGTTTCTTTCTTTGATTTTTTGGCAGCGAGGTCTATGTTGGCCGGAGCGGGCTCCAAGCTGGCGGTAAACTCGACGTCTGATCCTGGGCTCATGTTCTCCGTTTTCTGGAGCATGGAGCAGAACTTATCGTCGATTTTTACGTTCTCTGTCGGTCGATCAAGTACTACTTCCAGAAGGAGTACTGTCGGTCGCTCTTCCCTGAGTCGGAGGTCGCCGAGATCATCAACAGTACTTATAATCAGCAGTCCATTTTTTTGGCTCTCTGCTTCATAGGCACATAAGCAACTCATCACCGACGAGCTAAAAACGCATCGACACTATGCCCGTCCCCCAGACAGTGATGCAGACCTGCATCCTTGGTGCATGGGTAAGCGCGCGGTACATTGCGATAATGCATGGCTTACATTCTGCTCTTAGAATCTCTCAGTTTGCTCGTGCCTATTCCTTCAGGGTGTGCTGTGCGCACAGTTTGCAAATTACATGACGCTGAACAAGCGCGACTCGGTCTGGATGAAGCTTTTGTGGCGGGCCTTGCGCTCCTGACGACGCTGAAGACCCTCCAATCTTTGTGAGCATCTTCTATTGTTTAAAACTTGCGTTGACCTGCATAGAATAATAATGTGGGTACAAAACGTCACCATGTTCGGAGATCTGGAAGCGGGAGTCAACATATGGGCGACGCATTGGGTCTGGAAGGGCACCGTGATACTCGAAGCCCCCACCGCATTTTGTGTCCAGATGTTTTTTGGCCGCCGTCTCTGGGTGAGAGTTTAGACACCCGTCACAATTTATGGACGGTTCATCCGCTGGCACAGGCAATATCTCGGAACGCATATCTTGTCATCGCCTGCGTCGCTTTATTTTTGGGCGGGCTTGTTTCCGGCGTCGTTGGGGTACGCTCCCTCCGGGTTTATTCTATTGGCACTGAGTTCCGCAACAAAGATTGTCGCCATACTCACCGATCCGCTGGGCGACTCGGCGACCGGTTGGGGTATATGGGGTATATTTAATCGTCTCAGAACCAGCAGCACTGGGTTCTCACTTCGTTTTATCACATGTAGTTGGAGCACACCTTGGAGTTGTGCTGTGCGGAGACCTGCTTTTGACCGGAAGCACAATATTCTGTTTACTTGTACGCGCTCGTTTCTTCGGTTCTGCGCTTTAGTCGGATTGACATGTGTGCATTGTGTGTGCAGCGGCATTCGCATAATTGCCTCCTAGTACGCGGCCCAACTGCAACCATCCTCCACTCCTTACGTCGGTTGACACTGCAGGCAAGCAGAATGAATCTCTTTCCCGAAGAAACTGTGCCCTTATATCAACCGTCAGTCCGCAGCGCCAGCCGCACTGTGCGCTTTGATCAATTTTATTGCCGTCTGACGGCGACTTGGACGCCTGCGCCGGTGTTGCTGGACTTCACTGCAAATATGGTGCTCCCTCAGTTGTACGCGTGGTCTGCGATGTGGACTCTCAACTCGCGCGAGGAGATCTGGATGGACGGCGGAAATTCCGCATACACAATTCATTTAATGGAAACGTCGGCCGCCGGCTCTTCCAATTCGGAAACTTCTCGCCATCAACACCAGGATCATCCAGACCCTCTGGCCAAGGTTCAGAGGGATCAGCTGGACGGCCCACCCGGGTCGATGGCTTAAGGCTCGCTGTATCTCTTATTTATATCTCAATCTCTCGACTTCAGCCCTATCCTACAATCGTGTCTACAATCTATCAAACAAATTATTTATACAAATCTCCGTAGTCCTAAATAAATATATTGAATTATGTATTACACGAGCTTTCTTACTTCTTGGGGCAAAGTCGGTGCAAAATATGAAGTTCTACATTACCTCGAAGGTCTCGAATACCGCCTCGCAAACACGTCCATCGTGGGTCGCTGCAAGGGAAAAGCGCGTATGGGACCTGGAAACTTGGAATGGCGTCCGAGTCGACAAGCTGCCCATCCACGACTAGGTTGAAATGAGCTGCTAGCAACATCGAACGGTGATACACTGTCAGAACGGAAAAGAAAAGGGATTAGCGCCAAGTTCAGTTCAAAGTCTGCCGAAAGCGAAAGCGCAAAGCGCGGCCAGCACACAGTAAAGGCTCCTGCGCAGAGTTTGTTTATTACTACATATAAGTAGGCAAGCTCTTACTCGAGGATGTATTCGTATTCAATCGTGGTCAGTCGAGGTGATCAATGGGTTTGACGGTCCTTGTGTTTAACATCCGTATGCCATGCCAGGAGTACATAGACTCAGAAAGAAAAATCGTTTTTCTTTCTTTGTCGCTCTACCATCTGCTACAAGTAACCGACTTGCCGTTTCCTTCTTGCTCGTTACCTCCATACTTCCGCGTATAGGGACGGCGATGGCCTCGTCGGACCCTTCTCCGCGGATCGGAGCACTCTCCGTATTCATTTGAAAAGGAGCAGAATCCTTAGCTTCAAATAATCAGGTGTTCTTGTCACCTGGTAGGGTTCTCGAATCGAAGACCACCTTGGCTTTATCCTCGACTCGATGGCTCTTCAAAAGCATCTCTTGAACGACGCTGACACGCTTGTTGTCGACTCTCTGGCTGGACTATGCGCGGTGAACAACCAGCTGACGTTTGACCCGCCGAACAAAGGTTTGGGAAGCTTGTCTCGTGCGGCATTAGTGTCTGACGGGTCTAAGTGGTATTCAAGTCCAAGTTGGACCGCTCCAAGGTCGCGCTCATCTGTGGAGGTGGCTCGGGCCATGAGCCGTCGCATGCGGGCTTCGTTGGTGAGTGCCTTGAACGAGTTTGGGATCGTTTCGCTGACTAGACCTAAGGCGAGGGAATGCTCAGTGGTGCGTCCATTTGTGCACTGTGCCATCCAATCGTTCAATAGGTGTGCAGCTGCTGTGTGCGGGAGCGTCTTCGCTTCGCCAAATTCAAGTCAAGTCCGCCGGGGGATTGACCTTGTCGAGAACGATGCCGGGTGCGTCCTTCCGTCCTTCCTGCTTTCTTATGCTGAATCCAGGGCCACAGGACTCTGATCCTAGTCAAGTATGTGTGCACCATTGTCCCAAGAAATAATCCTGAGATGGCACAGGAACTACACTGGTGATATCCTCAACTTTGGTCTCGCAGCGGAGCAATACGCCGCGGAGCACGCTGAAAAATCCGACAAGGTCAAGTTTCTCGTGGTCGGCGACGACGTTGCTGTAGGCAAGACTCAGGGCGGGATCGTGGGTCGTAGGTACGCCGAACTGCATACGGCTCTCGTCTTGGGCTCACCCGCGCAGAGGGCTTGCGGGCGTCGTCCTGGTCTACAAAATCGCAGGTGCCCTCGCCGCTGAGGGCGCCACGTTGGATGAGGTCCATTCCGTCGCGCAGTGGGTCGCCGGCCGCATCGGCACCATTGGCGTCGGACTCGAGCACTGCCATGTACGTTTCTCTCTCTTCTCGCTATTTCTCCTCATCCCCTGCAGGTCCCCGGCACGGCCCCGCCCTCGTCTTCCCTCTCGCCCACCGAAATTGAGATCGGGCTCGGCATCCATAACGAGGCCGGCAACAAACGCCTCTCCCCCGTGCCTCCGCTCACGGAGCTCGTCCCGCTGCTCATCGACTACATTGCCTCCACCACCGACGCCGAGCGCGGCTTCTTACCGTTCAAGAACGACGGGACGGACGAGGTAGTCCTCCTCGTGAACAACCTCGGCGGCATGAGTGAACTCGAGATCGGCGGCGTCGTCCGCGCCGTGCGGGAGGAGCTGCACAAGCGCCAAATCGGCGTCAGTAGGGTCCTCGCGGGGACGTTCATGGTATGTGACCATGTTTCTCATTATCCAACTCTGTTTGCTCACGCAACGCTCAGACGAGCCTCAACATGCCCGGCTTCTCCCTTTCGCTGCTGCTCCTCCCGCGCGCGGACGACCCCGCCCCCAAGCCGAGCGCCCAGCAGATCCTCTCCCTACTCGACGCGCCGGCGCAGACGCCCGGGTGGAAGTGGGCCTCGGGCGCACCGCCCGTGACGCCCACGCCGCTCGCCCCGCCGGCCACTGCCGCCAAGAAGGCGGGCTCCGCCTCCGGCATCGGCGCCCCACAGCCCGCAGACTTCCTCGCGGCCCTCCAGCGCGTGTGCGCGGCGGTCGTGGCTGCTGAGCCGGAGATCACGCGCATGGACACGATCGCAGGCGACGGCGACTGCGGGCTCACCCTCAAGGCCGGGGCGCAAGGCTCGTTATTCTCTTTTCTCGCCGTGCGTGCGTTGACTGGGATGCGCATTGCGTACTACAGGTGTGGAGAAAGCAATCAAGGCGGGCAGTATCACCGGCACGGACCTCGTCGCGGACGTTGTCGCCATCGCCAAGGTCGCGGAGACCGAGATGGGCGGGACAAGCGGCGCTTTGTACTCGTGCGTTCACCTTCCGCGTCGGTGTTATGTACTGATATTAACTCCGTCGCGCCGCTAGAATCTTCTTCTCCGCGCTCGCACAGGGCATCCAGTCCGCCGCGGCCGGCGCTGGCGCCTCCACCGCGACGCCGGAGCTGTGGAGCACCGCGCTCTCTGCGGCGCTCAAGAAGCTGTACACGTACACGCGCGCGCGCCCGCCGTCGCGCACGCTCGTCGACCCGCTCGCGGCATTCGTCGACGCCTTCAGCGACGCAGCGGCCTTTGACGGAGCGGTGAAGGCGGCGGGCGCGGCGGCGGAGCACACAAAAGACGTGGACGCGAAGGCGGGGCGGAGTGCGTATGTGGACACGGGGGTGCTGAGCCGCGAGAAGGTGCCGGACCCAGGAGCATGGGGCGTGAAGACGATTCTGGAGGCGCTTTGAGGGATGAGGGAGGTGAGGAAGGAGTAATTGCATCTGTAAGACTAGTCGTTGTCGCGCTGTACTACCAGTAATATCTCACTTGGAATCAATTTTTGAGGAATGGTGTCTACAAAGTATCAATACAAGAGATGCATACACATTAAGGCTGGGGCCTTCAATACGAGTACAAGATAAATGCTGCGATATCAGCCAGCTTACATCGTAACCTACTCGATATCAGCCGGGGCGTCCCAAATAGAAAACCACTTTGCAATCTGAATCCAATGCTCCGCCGCCGTCTCGGTCTCCGTTTGCACCTCCCGCCTGACACGTTGGCTGTCAATAGTACTCTCCGTGAACCCAGAATCGCCCGACATGGTACGCACGCGCTCTCGGCCCTTTCCCTTCCCCATCGAGCCGGTGCGGCGCAAAGTGGTTACTGTGTCGTAGTCGGGGTGTCGTGTATCGTGGGGCGCCCACAAGATGCTCCTGCGCTGGATTGGTGTGGAGAACGCACGGACGTGAGATCCGGGCGCAGTGTAGCGTCTGCGTCTGGAATTCGACTGCTGCACGACCTCGAAATCGTCGCGGAAGGTGAGCGCGTGGAACTCGGGGGAGCTCAGCACTTCCTCTGTGAGTGAAAGCGAGGGGAAGTGTATTGGAGGGAGCTGCATTTCCGCTCGCGCAGGAAGCTCTGGGGAGGGCTGTAGCCGTTCGTCGTCCGATTGGCCGTCTGTGGAAGCTGCCCCGTCGTTTTCGTCGCTTGCATCGGCCGCTGCGCCATCCTCCAGACTAGTGGACACGCTGATCTGAGGTGGCTCGGGGACTACGGCGGATGAGCGGCTGTCGTCGTTGCTTACGATGTCCGCTGTGCCATTCCCCTGATCCGTTGACTGAGGCTCTGCGACAGGCCCAGAGACGCCGTCAGATGAGGATCCGTTTCCGTCGCCTGCGATGTTTGTAGTGTTCTCCCCCAGGCCCCTAGGCGCTGCCGCGGGCTCGGAGACGCTGTTGGATGGACCTCCGCTTTCGTCGCATGCAATGCTCGCTGCGTCCTCCCCGAGATCCGTAGATTTGCCTAGCTTTACTCCAGGCTCAAAGATGGACTGCTCTTCTGGGGCCGCTGCCGCCAAATCATGCCCGCTTGCAGAGGTCGGTGGTTGTTGGTCTGTGAGCTGCGCTACAGGCTGCCAGAACAAAACCCCGGGTTGCGAGCTCGGATGCGGGACGACCCCCCACCCGCTCGGCATTCCAAAGCTGCTGTCGAGCGAGAGCGACAGCGACATCTCCTCGAGGCCGGAGAGCCTCAAGGGTGTCATCATCATTGTCGGAGCTTCAGGTTCATCAAGATATTCGAGCTCGGCGTCGTCGGAACCCTCTCCCTGAGCCTCCGACTTCGACTTCAAGTCATCCGATCCACCGTCCGAAAGAATCGAAGCTGTGGCGGGGCGGATGAAGGTAGAGGTTGGGCTCTCGGTGTCGTGTTGGTCTGCGACGACTGCAGTGTCCGCCTGGATAGATGGCGTCTGCATGAGCTGGTCATCAGCGATCTGTTGCAGTTGGGGAGAATCGCCGTCGTCGCCGTCGCTGTCGTCGTCCGAATCTCCGAAGTTGCTGGAAGGAGGAGAAGATACGTTGGACCTCGGAGGGCTGGGTGAAGGGCGGGCGGTAGACGGGATACTGATCGATGTGACCGCCGCGGAATGGGAAGAATGGATTGTAGTGCGATCATCGTCGAAACTTGATTCTTCTTCTGGAAGAGGCGAGTTGCTAGCGGTAGACTCGGTTTCCGCTCGAGCGGGGTCCTCCACCGAAGACGAATGTGGGAAGTCTGTGCCGAGTCCAGGATCGAGGGTCGACATGCTTCGGGGATGCGGTATTCCGTGCAAGCTAGCATCGTTGCCTTTGCGTGTGGTGCTAGCATCGGCGGGAGCTGCTGCATTTCCATCGCATTGGGGGGGATCCCGCTCCGTGTCCAGCATCGGTATTCCGTGCAAACTAGCATCGTTGCCTTCGCCTGTGGTGCTACCATCGGAGGGAGCTGCTGCATTTCCATCACATTGCGGGAAATCCCGCTCCGTGTCCAGCATCGGTATTCCATGCAAGCTAGCATCGTTGCCTCCGCCTGTGGCGCTAGCATCGGAGGGAGCTGCTGCATTCCCATCGTATGGGGGGAAATCCCACTCCATGTCCAACACCAGTGTTCCGTGCAAGCTAGCATCGTTGCCTTCGTTGGTGGTGCTAGCATCGGAGGGAGCTGCAGCATTTCCATCGCGCTGGGGGAAATCCCACTCCGTGTCCAGGAGTGGGGACACAGAACGATTGTCGGTCGAGCCACGAGAGGCAAAGTAGAGATCGTTCGTGATTTCTGGGAATATATTGTGGAGGAAACGCGATCGCCGCCGTTCAGGGCTGTCGCGGAGGTGTCGAGGCACTGTCTCGCTTCTATCTTGCTGCTGCTCCGGTGGGAGGCTAGGTTCGAAGGTCATTATTTTCGTTTGGTAGATGAAGCTGCGATTGACCTACACTTCAATGTCGTATTCGGGAGAAACGCGAACCCTCCAGGTGTCCCTCGAAGCGCTGCTAGTGGGCGAAGCAAGCAATCGAACTTCTTCAGAAAGGTTGGCAGGGTCCAGCAGAACGATCTACCGGCCGCATTTGTAATAGATAAATGGTCTGTGCAAAGATAGTTTACCTCGGAATTCACATTGTACGGCTCTGGAATTGGGGCAGTACTTTGCTGAGATGCAGGGTGGGGGTCGTCCTTGATTTCTGGGAATATATTGTGGAGGAAACGCGATCGCCGCCGATCGGGGCTGTCGCGGAGGTGTCGAGGCATTGTCTCGCTTCTATCTTGCTGCTGCTCCGGTGGGAGGCTAGATTCGAAGGCCATTATTTTCGTTTGGTAGATGAAGCTGCGGTCGACCTACACTTCAATGTCGTATTCGGGAGACATCCGAACTCTCCAGGTGTCTCTCGAAGCGCTGCTGGTGGGCGAAATAAGCAGTCGAACTTCTTCAGAAAGGTTGGCAGGGTCCAGCAGAACGATCTACCGGCCCCATTTATAATAGGCAAATGGTCTGCAAAGATAGTTTACCTCGGAATTCACAGTGTACGGCTCTCGAATTGGGGCAGGACTATGCTGAGATGATTCTTCCCCGAGAGAGGAGCTCTGCGGCGCGGGATATCTTATCGTCGATTCCTCCTCTTCGATTGTCCAAGAGCCACCCGGCATTCCAGGACGCGGAAAGGAGAATACTGGCATTGAGAGTCCGCAATTCGTAGAGCCGCGTTCCGGAGGGTTTAAAATACCGAGAGTAACCTAGTTCTTCGAGGTGGGGATTGCGATACTGCCAGCAAAGCAATGAGCTGCGAGAGACCGCGCACCCACAGACCGTCACAGCACAATAAGCTGTGAGAGACCGCGCGCCCACAAACCGTCACAGCAGACGTTTCGGTGCCCCTGTGGCGCTGAGCGCCAAAAGCTTGTTGTACACATCCCGGCCGCACTGAAAAAGATGACCCGAGAAGCTTCCTTGAGGCCAATTCAATAGCAAGAATAGAAATGCGCGGCCAACTCCTGGATCTAGTACATCGGATCACCTATCCCGGGTGGTCGACGGTCAGGCGCAGGGGCGCGGTAATCTCCCAGTGAGGCCATTCTGAATTTTGGAAACGAGCTAGTCGTGGTTGGCGCCAACAAAGAATGCTTGCCGAGGATCAGAGTGTCTCTGTTTGTCACACCGACATGTGGCTAGTTCCGTCTTGTCAGGCTCGCCAGCCACTTGACATCTATGGAAAGCCTAACTGATTAGCACCTCATCTAGCCACGGGGGCATCTTCTCCGGCGCCCACCACTTCACGGTCTCGGGCGGAACGTTTACCACGAACAGCTATGCTTCTGCTCCTGCCGTGCATCCCAGTGAATGGTTCCAGCTTTGGCTTTGCGAAAATGGCGGGATCTCTGGGGCGGCCAGCCGAGACAAGCGAGGTTTCTGAAGCTTGAAACAACAAGGAAAACACTATATGTTCAAGTCCACCCTCCTGCGCGATTGGCGGTCAGTCTCAGACAGGTCCATATACCGCTGGCCTTGCATTCCGCACAACGGACGCCGATGATCCCAAAATACGGGCGAAACTGCTTGAAAACTACGGGAAGATGGCGACGTATACGACACTGTGATGGAATACGCAAGCGCACAAGACATAGAGCACGACTTTCAGTTCCAGCAGCTCAGACCTTCTCCTCATCCGTATACGGCTTTTCTCCCTCTGGCATCACCGCAACACTTTCCGCTTTCGCTGCCTTGGCTGCCCTCTCTTTCGCCGCCTGACCCCTCATCGCGCGCTCAACGCAGCCGAGGAACGCCAGCAGCATGGCTGGGCCGAAGATGACCTTGAAGCCCCCAACGGTGTGTTGTACCGCGACGCGGATGTTGTCGAGCAGCGGGCGCTGGAGCGAGAACACCCCGGCCTCGGCGACGCTCCATATGAACACGCTTACGTCGAGGACGATCCGCACGACCCCCAGGACGAAGAGGCCCGCGTTGGGGACGGGTGTGGGTGCGGTAGGCAATGCCACTTGTGCCTCGAGGGCAGTGGGGTGGGTGTCTGACCTGCTCGCAGGCGCGGTGCCGTCTGGGGAAGCACGAGTGGTCTTCCTTGCCACGTACACCCCGCGCGCGAACAAGCATAGGAAGAAGACGATGCCGAGTAAACTGTGGGAGGTCAGGCCCCGCAAGAGGTTGTTCCTCTCGCGCATCCAAGCGTAATAGTTCGCCAGGGCGTCGCCAAAGGCCGCTGTGGGAGGGTAGGACTGCAGGAAGGTAGGTGTATAGCAGACACCGTAGATGACGATGAAATAGAAGAGGAGGATGAGGAGGTGAATGAGGACGGTTTTGTCAAAGAGCGGAAGGCGTCCCATGCTGTTGGGCTGAGGGATGAGTGCGAAGAGACTGAGATGGGGGAGCGAGTCTGGGCCTTTGCCTGCCGTTATCTGTGGTGACAGTCTTTAGATGATCACTTGATCCCATTCATTCTGTGGGATTCGGAACAGTCTGGATTTTGAAGTAAGGGGACGCATTTAATTGGAAGATAACTCACTCGCCTTATCTTCTGCCTCGCTGTCGCCCTCGCACCCCTCCTGCTTGAGCCTACCGGTGTGACATTGCTCCTGATCGTTCACAGTGAATGGAGGAGAGCGCGATGACCCGCATTTCTTTCATAGTGATACCAATCTCACAAGTCAAACGCATTGACATGTCGGCGTGTCCTTCCCGTCCCAAAACATAGACGCTCACCGTCTTTGCAATTTTCATTGCGACATGAGCGAAGGAGTGGAAGAAAGGGATCAATTGCAGGTAGCATGGAGTTGTACTCAAACCTCCGGATCCTGCCCTTCTTTGCCTTCCGTCGCCTCCTTTGCAGCAACCACGCCCAACTCCCTTTCACCCACGGACGGAGTCGACGATCCTTGCGCCGCGGCTGCCCGTCTCCAAGTAGCCAATCTTTGCTTCAGCACCCAGAGTGCCAGCCCGATAAACAAAACGCATGCAATATTCCGTTGAGTAAACAATCCGTTAGAACTACAGTCAACCATGAGTCATACATAATTCCGGTCCTCAATCGTATCGAACAGCTCCTCCGTTTTATCGCTGGAAATAAATTAGGCCTCGAAAGAAAGAAAAAAGTGTTTACCAAAGCACACATATACCGTGCCGAGGAAATCCATGTATATTCACGGCAACCGTGTCCGCTAGAAATAATGATTAGTTGTCAGTAATTTTCATAAAAGTTCATACCGTCCAGCGGAACTTTCACCGGCTGCTGGTGGACGACGGGAAGAGGATAGCCAAGGTTCTGGGATAATTCGCTCGTCTCCGGATCGAATCCCTTCGCGATATAAACCTCGCGCAGCAGGTTATACTCTTCCAGGGACCACGAGTTCACAGCAAGCGAGGTCTCGAGCAATACTTCAGGAACCCCGAACTCCTCAGTGTCCAATTCTGATAAATGCTTCTCTCCGTCGTGGTCAAAGGCCCAATAATAGGCTTCTCTTGTCCGTGGTACTTGTACGGACACGCGACCGTCTCGGAGCTCGATTTGTGGAGGAAATAGAAAGAGATAGATACCGTCCACGAGTTTGCTGCGCAAGGACGTCCGACGAGGAAGGAATGAATCTTGGGGATCCCAAACAGATACGGTGAATGAGATTCCGGTAGGGATAACTGTGGCTAATTCGTCAGTTTCATCCGCTAGTTGATGGTAGTAATTTGACGTGCAATATTCGTCGGCTGGTTTTTTTCTAGTCAATTTGTGAAGCAAGATGGCCGGTACAACGTACATAATTCGCCATCGGAGAACACACAGTTCGCTTGGGCAAGCCACCACTTCCAAGGTTCATCCGGAGGACAATCATTGAAGCGGACCCGCCATTGAAAATGTACCACAGTGCGTTCGTTCATAAAGGGTGCTATATGTATTCTATCACACTCTCGAGTTAACATGTTAAACCACGACGACAAATAAATGCACATACCCTGCCCAACCATCGGCGGTATACCGGTCTATGGCAGGCCTCCATACCGAGGCTCCATCTACGTGTTCCCATTGACCAAGCCGTAGATCCGAGTGAGTGAATTGCGTTGGAAAATATAGAATCTCCGCAAGCGGGCTGTACGGGTCGCGTCTCTCTGGTGACCAGTGCAGCGAACCCAGGTAGACAGTCCCATGGTGAAGCGATATGATTTTTACTGGCTTCTTGAGATACGCTACCAGAAGGTGGATATCCTCGGGTGCCAGAGAATTTAAGAGTTCGGGAAGTAGAGCAGATTGAATGGATGCCCGAACGGGCAACGCCTTGGCCCATTTTGGAACACGGGAATTTGATGCCACGGAGGAATTTCCTGAGTAATGACCAACGTCCAAGCAGAGTTGACCAGTGGAAACGCGAATCGATTCGGTGAACGGTGAAGCACTGTACCCAAACAACCAACTGTCAGTGAACTCCATCCAATACCGGAGAGCACACTGGGAAACTCGCGTGAGACGCAGAAATTTTTAAGCAGGGATAGACATACAGCCAAGTCTCTGGACTTTCAAGACGTATTATGAATCAACAATGAATATCGAAAAACAAACACTTAGCATCATACCATTTGATAGAGAAAATATGCTGCATGCAGTGGAGATACCCTCTGGCATTCCACAAGGGTATGGCTCAGAGGGAGTATATCTGAAACATCATTTCAAGTAATGCCCGACAGCAATGTTGGTGCGTGACTTGCCGTCGTGATAAACAAGTGCGTTCATATGAGATGAATGAACGACACCAAACAGTTGCATGAAATTCGGATGGCTGTGGATGAGAGACAGCAATGAAAGGTTCTACTGTGCTCGTACCGGCTGACATTCAATTCTAACGCCTCCGACATCTGCTATGTAGAACGAAATGAGTTGGAGAGAGAGTGAGACAGCTAGAGACCTACTTGCGCAGCGCCCTGGCCTTCATAGACAATTGCGGTGAACGTATCCAGGCTGCCGAACACGCGAGCACGATACATCTTTCTTGTCCCAATGATCACACGAGTTCGCCTGGCCAATTGCTGAAGTGGGGAATGTCTGGAGCGCACGATATTCTCGGTCCCGGTATGAGACACCAAATTGAGATCTCCCAGCCGTATGGACCGATAATCTGTTATAGCGTATCCAGAATACGGCGTCGAGCAACCAGGATCGTACTGACCCTCCTCTAGTGACATCCGGCCCGCATTACCCACCACGGTGAAATTGCCTCCATGTATTGTTACATTCCGACATTCATTGAACATCGATACCCTGAAGTTCAACCATGAGACTGCAGCACCTCAAAGAGAGAAGAAGTCTGGGACTCACTGCTGGCTCATCGTTGTATTGGTGTGGAGCAGTCAAGGTGAGTCAGCCACTCTTGACCCGCTCATGGCTTGCAGCACACCAAATTTAAAGATACACGGAGTGGGCAATCGAGCCTGTCCATTTGAAGCCCTATCTCCGTATGGTTATATTGCGGAGTACGGACGCAAGTTGTTAGTGCCATCCAACCGGCATACACGGCATGCAGCAATCAATATATGCAGCTCCGCTTGAACAACGCTTGAATGCGGGTAATATACTTACGCGGCGGTGGAAACGTCACTGATCGGCATCGTTCGGCATCATTGTGCGTTCACTGTACTGATACACTCCGTCGCGCCGCTGGAATCTTCTTCTCCGCGCTCGCACAGGGCATCCAGTCCGGCCGCGGCCGGCGCTGGCGCCTCCACCGCGACGCCGGAGTTGTGGAGCACCGCGCTCTCTGCGGCGCTCAAGAAGCTGTACGCGTACACGCGCGCGCGCCCGCCGTCGCGCACGCTCGTCGACCCGCTCGCGGCATTCGTCGACGCCTTCAGCGACGCAGCGGCCTTTGACGGAGCGGTGAAGGCAGCGGGCGCGGCGGCGGAGCACACAAAGGACGTGGACGCGAAGGCGGGGTGGAGCGCGTATGTGGACACGGGGTCCTGAGCCGCGAGAAGGTGCCGGACCCGGGGGCGTGGGGCGTGAAGACGATTCTAGAGGCGCTTTGAGGGATGAGGGAGAAGTAATTGCATCTAGATCTGTAAGACTAGTCGTTGTCGCGCTGTACTACCAGTAATGTCTCACTGGGAATCAATTTTTGAGGAATGGTGTCCACACAAAGTATCAAGAAATACATACACAATAATGGCCAAGGGCCGCCAATACAAGTACACAAAATATTAGCAATAAATGCTGCGATATCGGCTAACCTACATCGTAACCTGCTCGATATCAGTCGGGACGCCCCAAATAGAAAACCACTTTGCAATCCAGTGTTCCGCCGCCGCCTCCCTTCGCACCAGTCCCTCGACCTTCGCCCGCTCGACCCTCAGCTCCTTCTTGAGGCGCACACATTTCGCTTTGAGTTTGTCCGTCTCGGTCTCAGTCTGCACCTTCCGCCCGAGACGTTGGCTTCCAGTAGCACTCTCGGCGAACCCAGAATCGCCCGAAATGGTGCGCGCGCGCTCTCGGCTCTTTCCTTTCCCCCTCCCCTTCGAGCCGGCACGGCGCAAAGCGGCTGCAGTATCGTCGTCGGGGTATCGCGTGTCGTGCGGCGCCCACAAAATGCTCCTGCGCTCAACCGGGGAGGAGAACGCACGGACGTGGCTCGCGGGTCCGGGCGCAGTGTCGCGTCTGCGCCTGGGATTCGACTGCTGCTGCTGCTGTACGACCTCGAAGTCGTCGCGGAAGACGAGCGCGTGGAACTCGGGGGAGCTCAGCACCTCGTCGGTGAGGGAAGGCGAGGGGAAATGCATCGGCGGGAGCTGCTGCAATTCCGCGCGCGCAGGGAGCTCTGGGGTGGGCTGTAGCCATCCGTCGTCCGATTGGCGGTCCGTCGACGCTGCGCCCTGGTGTTCGCCGCTTGCAATAGGCGCGGCGCCATTCTCCAGGCCCGTGGGTTCGCCGATCCGAGGTGGCGCTGGGACAGAGGCAGACGGGTGGCTGTTCTTGTCGCCTAGGATGTCCGCTGTGCCATTCCCCAGATCCGGTGACTGAGGCCGTGCGACAAGCGCAGAGACGCTGTCGGATGAGGATCCGTTCCCGTCGCCTGTGATGTCTTTGTTGTTCTCCCCCAAGACTGATGGGCGAAACTGCTGCGGGCTCGGAGACGTCGTCAGAGGGACCTTCATTTTCGTCGCCTGCAATGCCCACAATTCCCTCCCCGAAATCCGTAGATTCGCCTAGCCTCACCCCACGCTGAGAGATGTATTGCTCTTCTGGACCTGCTGCGACCAAATCATGGCCGTCTGCAGAAGTCGGTAGTTGTCGGTCCGCGAACTGCGCTACCGGCTGCCCAAGAAAACCCCGGGTGGCGAGGTCGGATGCGGGACGATCTCCCACCCGCTCGGCATCCCAAAGCTGCTGTCGAGCGAGAGCGACAGCGACATCTCCTCGAGGCCGGAGAGCGTCAAGGGCGTCATCGTCATCGTCGGAGATTCAGATTCGTCAAGGTATTCCAGCTCGGCGTCGTCAGAACCCTCTCCCTGCGCCTCCGACTTCGAGTCATCTCCTGATCCAGCGTCCGAAAAGATCGAGGCTGTAGCGGGGCGAATGAAGATGGAGGATAGGCTCTCGGTGTCGTGTTGGTCCACGACGACTGCAGAGTCCGCCTGGGTAGATGGCGTCTGCATGAGCTGGTCGTCGGTGAGCTGTTGGAGTTGGGGAGAATCGGAGTCGTTGTCATCGTCGTCCAAGTCCCCGAAAGTGCTGGAAGGGGAAGGAGAAGAGACGTTGGACCTCGGAGGGCTGGGTGAAGGGCGGGCGGTAGAGGGGATACTGATCGATGTGACTGCCACGGAATGGGAAGAATGGATTGTACTGCGATCATCGTCGAAACTTGATTCTTCTTCTGGAAGAGGCGAGTTGCTGGCGGTAGACTCGGTTTCCGCTGGAGCGGGGTCCTCTACCAAAGATAAATATGGGAAGTCTGTGACGAGTCCAAGGTCGATGGTCGACGCGCTTCGGGGATGCGGTATTCCGTGCAAGCTAGCATTGTCGCCTTCGCCTGTGGTACTGGTATCCAGCACGGAGGGAAAATCATCGCCTTAGGGAAAATCCCACTCTATGTCTAGGAGTGAGGGCGTAGAACGATTGCCGCTCAAGGCACGAGAAGCAGAGTGAAGATCGTCCTTGATTTCTGGGAATATATTGTGCAGGCAACGCGATCGCCGCTGTTCAGGGCTATCGCGGATGTGTCGAGGCATTGTCACGCTCCTGGCCTGCCTGCTGTTCTGGCGGGAGGCTGGGTTCGAAGGTCATTATTTTCGCTTGGTAGATGAAGCTGCAATTGACCTACACTTCAATGTCGTATTCGGGAGAAATGCGAACCCTCCAGGTGTCCCTCGAAGCGCTGCTAGTGGGCGAAGCAAGCAACCGAACTTCTTCAGAAAGGTTGGCAGGGTCCAGCAGAACGATCTACCAGCCGCATTCATAATAGGCAAATGGTCTGTGCAAAGATAGTTTACCTCGGAATTTACAGTGTACGGTCCTTGGATCGAGGCAAGACTTTGTTGAGATGATCCTTCCCCGAGAGAGGAGCTCTGCGGTGCGGGATATCTTATCGTCGATTCCTCTTCGATTGTCCAGGAGCCACCCGGCATTCCAAGAGACGAAGAGGAGGATACTGGCATTGAGAGTACTCGTAGAGTCGCGTTCCAGAGGGTTTGAAACACCGAGTACGAAGTGGGGATTGCGATACTGCCAGCAAAGCACAGAGCTGTGAGAGACCGCGCCTACAAACGCATCTGTGCCTTTGTGGCACTGGGCGCCTAAAGCTTGTACATACACCTCCCGGCCGCGGTGACAAGGATCACACCAGAAGCTTTCCTTGAGGCCAGATCCGCAGCAAGAATAGAAATGCGCGCACGACTCCGGGATTTACATCTTCGAATCAATAGAACGGGCCCGGGTGGTCCACGGTCAGGTGCAGGGGCGCGGTAATTTCCAAGTCCAAGCCAGTCTGAAGTTTGGAAAAGGAAATAGCAACGGATTCTGCCAGTGGAACTGAGCCGCCAGGGACTCGTCGTTTGCAGAATGTGTTGCCGAATGTGGCCGGGCAATGCCGAGGATTTTCTCGTGTCTCTATTTGTCTGCAGCCTGTTCCCCTCTTGTCACCATCCCCACCCCCGCCCGAGGCGACACTGTATTGAAAGCCCGAGACGTTTGTTTGGATTCTCACTCCGGCCTCAAGCTCAAGCTCAAGTCCAATCCAATTTGGAAAATTCCCTCCTTATCAGTGAGTCGACGTTTCTCTTTGTCTTCATCGATAAGATGTTATAAAAGCGTGTTCGAGTGTCGCGTCTACCTATGTAGACTGGCGACACGCTGAGAGCCTTTACTAGTCATAACTAGTTACACTGATCGGTTCCATTATTACCTCGTTTATTTTCTTATACTGATACTTACGCCAGTTCTGCCAGGTACGACCATCGCGAGTGGATTATCCTCAAAATTGCGTGGTGTGATTTATCTTAACTGTCTTCTCTCATTTTGCGGGGAGTGAATGGCCTGGTTATGAGTCCGCGTCATTCTCGTCAGTTCGTCAGGTCGGCTATTGCTGCTAAAGTTCCTCGCATCCAGCATGTCTGTAAAAAAAATCGTCCGACCACAATGCAAGCGACAGAGGAATCAGCCGGGGATCTTGTTGAGCGAACCCCGAGGTGACGAATCGGCCCAAAACTGCGAACACTTGGACTGCCGAATTCCGCAGAAAAAATAAAATGCAAGAATTAAAAAACTGACGAAGTTTCCCATTTTAGGCAAAGGTTGGTTAGACTTCTTTTCTCTCACTCCGTCTGCCAGGATTTCCAAGAAATTAACACAAATAAGAAGTACAACAATGTATCTTTGTATATAATGTCCTGCTCCATGCATTTCGTGTACGTAGCGAATTCGTGAATATAAATTACAAAGGAGCTGGCCTGTAGTTGTAAACGGTACAATTATAAGAATACATTAAAGAGAGTGCGATGGGTGCGGAACATGGGCCTGACAAGTTTACCACGTTTCGTCCGTCCATCTACCAACGCGGCTCATTTTGAGAGATGCGACGCTTTTAGACGGCGAATCCAGCTCATATGCATCTTCCTCGTCCTCGTCATCTGGGTCCCGCCCAAACCGGTCTACAATGATCTCGCCTTCGGTGGCGCCTTGTCTCCACGGCACCCGGCTGAGCTCGATGTTATTCAGGAGCCAGGCCGAGTCGGAGCCCAACTTGGCTGCGAGAGAATGGATGCTGAGCATCACCCGTGATGCTGCGATAGACGTCGTCGCTACACTGAAGCTGTACCTGGAGCATAAGAAGATGATTAACACGGACAGCTCTTCCACGCACTTTGAAAATATCGCCGGGGTGTTGACCTATTCACACACGTTGAATGAGTAAACGCTCAATTGAAAATTAAACTGATGCCTACTGATGGGTATTGTCGCAGAAACGAGCCGATTGCGGTGAATAATATAGATACTGGTTCTGGAGTTAGCTACTGACCGAAAAACGGAAGGCGAACTCGTACTGAATACCACAAAATAGAAGAAGCCACCACTGCAAACAACCATCAGCAGTTGGACAAGAATATATCGGCATGACGCACTCCCGAAGAAGCCGCTTTAATATCGGCGCCTCCTTGAATATCCGTCGATTTTTCAGAGCCCTGAACGCAGTCAGGCAGTATAGCAGCGTCTGTGGAAGCGATGAGCGGAATGCGGCCGATTTACAAGGACGCTAACGTGTAGGACCAAAGACGGCAGCCATAATCTCCAAAAGTTTGCTGGTCGGTTGGCGCGGCAGCCGTGGAACTCGTGTAGATTCGGAGTGACTTCCAGTTCCATCCCGGCGAGAACAGCGAAATAAAGCGACAAAACGTTGGTTGACACGAAGGACACGATCATGGTAATGCGCGCTGATCGGCTTTGGCCAAAGAGGTACCACACGCGGACGACTAGCATCGCTGGAAAATGAGTAACGTAAGAGCTACCTGAATGAATGAATGTGGCTCGGATCACCCACCTTGAACTACACCAAGGGCCACGATACTTGTAACGAACAGGGTTTGAATACCACGTTTGCAGCTAGAAAGACACCATTCGTTCAAAATGAACAATAAACCCGAGGGAGCGAATAGAATTCACAACTGAAGCGAATCAGACGTTAGGACAGGCGGCGAGGCAGAAACGGTCACTGTGCACCCACTTCAAAGCCCGGGTTTGGTAACGACACGCCTGGAGCTCGATGAGGATACAGAGGGCTTCATGATATTTAATACTTGCAGAATAGAGCTAGGACGCTGATTGCTGGGGATAGATACCGATTCTGCGCCATGTAAATTACACTTCGCGCGTCAAGGAAAAGAATGGGGCGTACCACAAGAAATAGTATTCGTGACATTCCCCAGGGCCCAGTCCAGAAATATTTTATCTGGGATGCGTATCAGGGACAGGTACCGTAATAGTTGACGAGAGTCTTGCCTCATCATCGAGGGTTATCATCCACTGCTCGGGAGTTCAGGTGTAGTCCAGTCGAGGATGGGGAAACGAACCTCGTAAACTGGCCCAAGGATTAAAAGACAAGAGTGATTCGTTCGGGGATAGTCTCACCTGACAAGCAAACAATGTGATGAGGATGACTCGTGCGTTTTCCGCGCCTTGAATGGACCCAATCTCCTCTGCCGTCAGAGGCAGAGCCATGCCAGAGACCGATGTAACGAGGAGCAAGATCTACGAGGACCGGCGGGGGGGGTGTAAGTAGTGTTCGTCGAAAAGCCAAGACGTGAGAGCGAGGGAGGAGCGGCCAAGCCACAAACTCGAGTGGCACTTGATGTAGTCCCAGTCGTGATCGGTCCTTGTCAATTGGATGGTTCTCCATCATGTTCCAATTTCGGGACACCCACTGTCTGGTGCCAGCGGGTACGTAACACGGGTTTTGAAGAATTCTCACCAGATCACTTGAAGGCAGGAAGGCTCGACCATCAACCATATTGAAATGTCTGCTGCATTTACTGTAATTCGCTCTTGCGGGGCGCACGAGGGCGGGATCTGGGGCGCATATCGAACAGCAACCATCATGAGGGGGCGTGACGTCGATTCCAGCGAGCTGGGGAATGAGTGGACCTAAAGCGGGCGGGCCGAACAGAAGCCTGTCGACGCCCGCGGCAGAGCTGTGGGAACTCGCCTCCGCATCCTCGCCTATAGAGCGATTTCACGGGAGGGCATTCTCGATAATTGGGAAACCCGTGGACCAGCCGAACGGGGAACAACAGTGGACACTGCCAGAAAGTGACAGGCAGTATGCACTGATAGTGCGTTTCGTGGCAGTGGAGGTTTGATGCGGTGCTAGATTTAAATGACTGGAGGTTCCATAGAAAATCTGATCATCGAGGATAGCATTGAGAACTTGATTAGTCGAAGCTTGAACCAAACGGGAAATATCGCACTGTTACGAAAACGCTGTCTTGAAGTTAGGTGAGATCCACGAAGCCATATCATCGTTGCTAAAATCAGTTAGTTACTTGCCTCGCGACTGTATCCATTCTGGTCGACACAACGCCAACAAAAAATGAAAATATCCGCCGAGGATCAAGCCCCGGATCCTTGTGTTCGATGCAATTTTGAGACTCGGAGAGTCCCGATTAGCTGATAGCAATCGTCATAGATTCGGATGATACTGGAAGTGGCCGAACGTACTCACATTTGGTCGTTCCGATACGGTTTCCCGTGTTTTCCCGCGCGGGTCCGCAGAGGCGAAGTTTTCAAGTTAATCGCGCGGATGAGCTCGTTCAGAGCGCCGCCTCATTTCAGATTTCTAAAATCTTCGCCGACATCTATTCGGGAGGGTCAGGTACGTCCACGACTTTCGGGAGTAACCGTGCTGGGCGTGCCTTCAACTTCAAGTTAAGAACCTGAATAACATTTTACAACTTGAGTATCCGGGAAACTGATAAGTTGTACAATACCTTTCCAAACGACTGGGTTAACAAACAATCACCGAATTTTCGCCAACAAATTCTTCGGGCCTCTCTAATTTGCATGTCCGATTGAAGAGGATCGAGCGCCGGTTCTTCGTGCTCCGAGTCTACGTCGGGTCCAGAACAACGCAAGATAAAATTGTAGTCGAGCTACCGCCACGGCCCACGTGGCCTTTCTTGCGGCACGGCAAGGCACCCAGCCGCAATCCTTCGGCCTCTCCAATTTTCAGATCGAATTTGCACGTCCGATTGAATAGGATCGGGAGCCGGTCCTTTGTGCTCCGAGTCTGCGTCGGGTCCAGAACAAGGCCCAAAGATAACTTGGAGTCGAGCTGCCGACACAGGGTCTGTACTGCGGCACGGCAAGGCACCGAGAACAGTACCCTTGCAAACATAGAAAACGTCCAAGTGAAAACCCAGCGTCGTGGCTTGCCACGCGCAAGTTCTGGTTGTGGTTAGAGGCAAGTTCCAAAAAAGGAAACACATTGCGGTGTTGGTGCGAGAGCAACGGTGAAGGAATAGACGCAGTTCAATTCTGCATGTCTATCCGGATGCAAAGAATACAGCCAGGAAAAAGCCAAGATCGTAATACGGGTCGGTAGATGTTGCCAGGAAAATCAAGATCATAATATCGGTCGGGAGATGACAGATGTACTCAGAGGGGTCGGGAGATGTGCCCAGGTCTATGAGTAGTCACGACGGTCATTTCGATTTGTTGGTGGACCGTGGTGGCCACAAAGGCTAAGTGGACAACTCCGGGGAAGATGCTGGTCCTGGTCCCTACGATGATGAGACAAACTCCGGGGGAAGATGAAATCTTGTAAGGGAAACGGGACACTGGCAGGAGGGTGTAACAGAAATAAGTGCATGCCAGAGAGACGAATGAGACTTAAGTTCAAGGAGGGAATGTCGACAATTTCATCGACGATGGCGTCGATGAGTTCTTGCATAATGCTGGTCGGATGATAGCTGCAGTAGCAAGATGGTAACTCCCACGAGGCAACAGCCGAGGAGGGCGGCTCACTGGTATTGCACTGGTATCGATAAAATATTTGCCAAGGTCTGTGTTTGATTACAATCGGTCAGAAGCTGCTCAAGTACTCGCTATTCTCTTGCGCTTACTCTAGGGTAAGAGGTAGAGGTGATCTTGCGGTTATGGCCCCAATACTTGTTGAAGCGCGAAGAAAGACTCGGAGTCTGAAACTTGGAGACCGTAAGATCAGCGTTTGATGACGTTGCGGAAGTGCCGGGCCGCTCTCGGCTTCATCCTGCTTCATCGAAGCTTCATCGCCCACTGAAGTCACTCGAAGCAATCTCATAACCCGACACAATCGAGGCTGTATCGAGTGAGGTTGTTTTTGATTAGTAGAATTGTCCGCCGCTCCAGCTCTAGCCTGAGCCGCTGAGGACTATTTCCGTGTAGCTCGATGTCCCCAGGGCTGGCATTCGGGCAGGGAGAGCGCAACGTCGATGACCCGTCGGGTCTGACTTTCCAATCACGTTCGCTCGTATACCAGGTAGGCATTTCGTGATGCTCACACCATTCCGAATTCAAACTGAGCGTCCAACTTGGAGAACGTGTTTTCTCTGCTGCAGCGGATTTCTTACGAGAGGAACTCCAAGTACGGTTTTCATAGCTTCTGATCCATTATCCTCTTGATATTTCGTAGTATCTCTGACGACCTGGGTGCTCAGTATGAGACGATGTCGGCCGATGATCCTGTCCTGGCCGTCGTCAAAAGCCTCGACTCGCGCAAAGCTTTACTACAGGTTTTCTTTTATCGTTCCCCATCTCGAAATATATATTGACGCGTCGTTCAGATAGCCACAGCTCTTGATATTCACGACGATCCAAGGCTGCGAGATGCGCTCCGGGAAGACGAGGAGCGAGTTGCAATGAGGATTTTGGCTATTCTCAACTCTGGCCCCGAACGTGCAGCCGCTTTACGGCTTGAAGACGAGTTTGCGCAAAGTTTTCTCGATGTCGTCCAAAATGTACGTTCACTCGCCATTAGTGGACATTGTGCTAACTGATGCCGTGAACAGACGCTCGACAGAGGATTTTTTCTGGAACCAGAACAGAATTCCAAAGCTCGCCGATTAATCCTCAAACTTTGCGAGGCATGTGACAAGCTTCCCTCCTCCTTGTTCATCACCGGAGTCACTGGGCGCAACGAGCACGCCATGTTTTGTGGCGGGTTCGGCGACATTTATCAAGCCTCGTATAACGGAAAGACGGTTGCGCTAAAGCATATACGGACTTTTCATAGAGATGCCGACCAACGGCGTATTCGTCTGGTCGGTCCATTTCTCTGCGAGTATCAGCTTGACATGAAAAATCGAGCAGCAATTCTGTCGGGAGGCGCTCGTCTGGCAGCATCTGCAACATCCCTGCATACTCCCGTTTATTGGGATAGATCGTCAGACTTTCCCATCTTCCCTGTGCATGGTTTCTCCCTGGATGGAGAATGGCACTGTCCTTAAATATTTACACGACTATGGACGAGCCAATGTGGACAGATTGGTCGGTTCTCTGAATCTCGTTCATCGTTCATAATCCCATTTATTTTCACGTCAGTTGTTGGAAATAGCCCAGGGTCTACAATATCTTCACTCACGAAACATCGTCCACGGAGACCTGCGTGGTGTAAGATTCAGTTGGTCGACGGGCGTATCTGTTGATCAGCATTTATTCAGGCAAATATTCTCATAACGCAGGAATGGAACGCGTGCTTGGCGGACTTTGGCCTAACCTCTTTGTCCGACGCAACTATAGCTACCAATACTTCCCACAGAGCGGGAAGTATTCGTTGGATGGCCCCAGAGCTGATCGACCCCGATCGCTTTGGGCAGAAGTTTCTTCGAACACCTGCGACTGATGTATACGCTTTCGGATGTGTCTGCTTGGAAGTGAGCTTTTTCGTGAGCATTTTTATCGATCTTATCACACCCAGCTATACACTGGGCGACCACCATTTGCAACGTTGTCGGAAACAGCCAGCTTGCTGCGGGTTATCGGCGGAGACCGTCCTGAACGGCCATCTGGTGAACTGGCGTTTTCAGACCTACTCTGGGAACATGTCAACGAATTCTGGGTACAGGATTCTGTGAGGCGTCCCCCCACCGACGCCGTTGTGCAGCTCATGGGACCGAATTATGTTTCTACGCATGAAACTAATCTTCAGTCCAATTCTCACGACGTCACGAACAGACAACCCGAAACTAAACCATGGAGAAATTTCTACAAGGTTGCCCCATCTTCGACAGATGTGGCATCGGACACAGACATCATGGAGCAGATGAAGTGTCTTGTCTCGCGCGAAGATCCGAAGGTGATTTATCGTGTAATCAAGAAACTTGGGCAGGGGTGCGTGGTCCATTTTTTTTGTAATACTGTTTGACATTTGGAATACAGCTGGTCGGGCCCGGTATATCAGGCCACAGAATCAAGGACTGGGAGAAGCGTCGCGATCGCGAAAAATGACATGTCGAACCAGCAGAAACAACTCTTCCTCGATCAAATATCGATAAGGAGAGAATTGGAGCACCCGAATGTCGTCAGATGGGTCGCAAGCTATCTCGTCGAGCCCGATGAGCTCTGGATCGTCACAGACTATACAGAGGGTTGCGAGTTGTCGGAAATTATCCGAAATAATAGCATGACGGAGGATCAGATGAGCAACATTTGCTGGCAGGTGCGCAATTTCAAGTCCAGTAATGCTTCTACTGAACCCGATGTTGTTTCTGTAAGACATGCAAAGGCTTGGCTTACTTGCACAGTCAAAGCATCATCCACAGGGACATCCGCCCGGATAATCTACTCGTCGATTCGATCGGCCGAGTGAGAATCAGTGCGTGGGCCATCGTCCAACTAATTATGTGTGACAGCCTTGACTGTTTCGCAGAGGGGTTCGGATACTGCGCAAAACTAACTCAGCGGCGACCACGGCGTGCTTCGATGGCGGGAACACCGCACTGGATGGCGCCAGAGGTCGTGAAACAACAGAATTATGGCGCCAAAATCGACGTCTGGTCGCTCGGGATCCTGGTAATTGAACTAACTGGGGTTGAGAACGGACCGCCGTACATGGACGAGGAGCCGCTCACAGTCCTCTACAAAATTGCAGCGAACGGCACTCCGACGCTCAAACAGCCCGAGGCACTGAGTCCTGAGTTGATGGATTTTCTGGCAGTATGTCTTAGCGTGGATGTGCGTAGTCGAGCAACTTCGGCTGAACTTCTTAATGTAAGTGCCATGAATGCTGTATTGGGGCAAGGCTTATTTTCATGCAGCACCCTTTCTTGCAAAAGGCATGTGATTTGGCGGTTCTTGCACCATTACTGTGGTTCAGGGACAAGTGACAAAGCTACAAAGTTGCTGGAACGGCGAGTGAAATTGAACAGAGTGGGATAGTGGATTGTTTGTTGCGCAGATGGATTCTGTATCTATGTTGGAAGACGTTGGAAGACGCGGGTGGGCTGAAGCAAGTTGGAAGCGACAGTTTCGATTTTAGGATGGATTCTGAGCTCATGCGAATCCAAGAGACGAACGGTCTGTAGAAAAATAAACATGCATCAAGTCGCGAGATCAGTTTGGTCTTGTTGAACTTGACCACAGCCTCATCGACCTTCCTTGGTCCACACGGTCACCGTGACCAGACAGCCTTTCCGTTTCCCGACCCCTTATGGCTTCAGACTTGGAATCTTGCCTGAACTGTGGCTTCATCAAGTCCACCGCCACGCTTCACCTTCCTTCCTTTCCCCGCCATCTTCTCACGACAAATGATCCTCCGACTGACGTTGAGGTCGCCGAAATACGAGATATCATAGATTACCTGCATGCTCGCATTTCGAACCTTGACGCGTCAATTAACAATGTCGAAGACCTTCTTGCGAAACTTCGAAGCAGGCGTAAATTTGTCGTCGAGGATATCCATCGTGGGAGCACAATACTATCTGTAATTCGACGACTTCCGGCCGACGTATGGGGCCAAATCTTCTCGTATACCATACCTGACGTACCCCGTCGTCGGGCTACCGACAGAAGTCCTTGGGTTCTTGGTCGCGTCTGTAGTCGGTGGAGAGAGATCACTATTTCCCTGTCGACTCTCTGGTCCCATCTTGACACCAATATCCCCGTGTCCTTGCTCACAGAGCAGCTTAAGCGATCGAAGGGGTGCGGGTTGACTGTGCGCCTCGTCTACTCCGAGACTGCAGCGCTCAATCCATTGGTTGCCTGCTCTAGTCGCTGGGAAACCGTGGACATTCAGATGGGAGTTAACATGGTGGCCATCCTCGAGCATATTCATGGGAAGGTGCCTATGCTGCGCCGCCTGAAGTGTAGTGACAGCACAGGCGTCGGTCCCTGTACAGCGTTCCAAATCGCACCTAACCTCTCGAGCGTTCTCCTTAATGGGAAGCCCTCATTGCGGCTCCCATGGACGCAACTGAAGAGGCTCCGCCAACGAATTTCTCAAATCGCTGATTTCAGCCAACTGGGATCCGCCCGCAATCTGGTCGAACTATCTCTGACCAACTCCGTTCCACTCACACTTTCCTTGGCTCAGGCTCGCGGACTGCCAGAGTCGATACTGGAGTTTCCTGTCCTTCGCCTGCTCTATGTCGAGGACGGGGATTTTCTCAATTTTTTAGTCTTGCCCGCATTAGAAGATATCTATATTTCCAGGTGCCCACCACCCCTCACCTCGCTTATCGACAGATCGCTGTGTCGGTTACGAAAAATCACCAGCATAGATCCAAACGTGGAAATTGTCCCCGTTTTGGATCGCGCTCCAAGCCTCCTCGAGATTCGGGTCAGGCTCACCGTCGATGAGCTTGAACATCTCGTATCCTATCTTACCATTCTTTCGGATTCAGGAATCGCATCTCGACCACCTTGCCCAGAACTGCGTGCCATCTCTTTTTGCAACGCCTTGAATGAAGATCAATCTATGCTGCTGGTACAGATGGTTGAATCGCGGCGACATAGTGCTGCCTGTTCCGGCCTGTCTACCTGCCGAATCTTCGACGTGGTGCAGTCGAAAATTGCCGGCCACGTCGGAAAGATGCTCGACGCATTGCGAGACCGAGGAACAGATGCCGAATGGCTGCCAGAGAAGTCCGCACGGCGCAAACTGATCGAGTGGGTTGATGAATATCCCTAGGCCAGAGCGGGGGTGAGTGAGATCTATATCTCCTCAGCTGCAGACACTTATTGTGGACCTGGCTCCATAGGTTCTGTGTTTCGACTGCATTCATAATGAATACTCTCGACGGGCGATGTACCAGGAACCCGATGTCGGAGAATGCATTTGGTCTTCGTACGGCTGAAAAAATAAAAAAAATCATGTACTCGGATCCACATCAAAAACTACTTCAGATGGTTCAGCAACTCATCTTTTCCCTCCGAATGTTGCATGAACTCCGCATCTTTCTCTTGCGTCGTCTCGGCCAGCCCGGGACATGTTCAAAGTTCAAAAGGCTTGAACATGACAACCATTTCACTTGGTTTGCCTACGGAAAGCTAAAGGCGAATCGGACGAATCGAAAATTCCTGGGACCGACTTAGGTTCCAGGTCTCCGTAAAAAATAATGCATTTGAATGACCATATATAGACAACCTCGTCAGTCACCTGACTTCGGCAACTACCGTCTCCCTACCCTCAGATTTCAAGCTCCGCTGGGAAGCCGTCGGCAGGGGGCGGTGCCTTTCCCAAAAAGGTTCAGGGGCGGAGGTGGTTTGTATTGAGTGCTGCTGACGGCTTCCCAGCAGAGCTTGAAACCTAAAGCTGAGCTGAGGTGTGTGCCAAACAAGCATCCTCCCTCTCTCTTCCTCCTTCCACTGACCGCAAGGCCCCCCCTGCAATACCCTCTGCAATGCCCCTCATGCTGTTGTGCCCAGTCCACTGTTTTCTGCTGCATCCATGAGCACCTGCACCTCCCCATCCTCGCCAGCTACCCGCCCCCGGCCTCGAAGAAGCAGTGCCTTGCCGCCGCTGTGAGAGCATCGCCTTTCCAGTGTCTCGACCATGCGAGAGGGAGCTTCTGCATGAACACCTCACCAGACAGCAAGAAGCTGCCGCACATCTCGGGGCACTGATGCTGCTGCCTCCATCGCCAACACTCTTGCAAGAAATGCGCAACGAGGTGCTCGATGCCTGGGATCAAGGTCAAAGGTAGGCTCGTAACCAGCCTGCCTACGGCATTCTAGCAAGGCGAGCTTGTTGCCGTAGGCAGGCTGGTACTTCTCGGAGCCGCCAAAAGGGCTGTCGCGGAGTTTGAAATTCAAGTGACCTTTTAAAAATCTTACTCATTTTGTGCTCAATTTTGAAGCTTATTTTTTGGTTGAAGCGGGGAAAATGAATGAAAATTGTATCCCTCCAATTTTGCCTCCTTACATTTTGTATTTGTACAGAACACCGTAAAACCTGAGGGTAGTTTTAGTGGCGATCAACTTCGGACCGTGATCTCCGGAATTGCCGCTCATTGCATCATTGCATCATCGGCCTCACTAACTTAATTTCAAACCCTGCCTCAGCCCTTTCACACAGCCCGAGAAGTACCAGTCTGCCTACGGCAACAAGCTCGCCTTGTTAGAACGCCGTAGGCAGGCTGGTTACGAGTCTAGGTCAAAGGGGTAAATCGGCACAAACTCAGGTGTGTGTTTGACTGCAGCCTTTGTGCACCTCCCTGACTATCCACAACCCCAAAGCTCTGCTTCGTGTGCAGCTGCCATCTGCTACTGTGCCTCCCACCACATGTGCCCTCCCTTCTGTGTGTGGATGCCCCACCGCTGCCCATGACTGTGCTGCCAGCTGCCCACATGATGTTGATGACACTGCCTGCGCTGCCATTTGCTACCCCCCACTGTGTGTACCCCTCCCACGGATACCCCACCACTGTGCCCACACAACATTGATGACACCACCCTTGACGGCACCTCCATTGGCCTGCCCCCATGCCCACTGAGCTGCCACACAGCCTAGATAACACAAATATACCTCAGTGCCATCCTCTGGCGCTGAGGTACAGGCCATGTGTTGTGCTCCTGTGAATGGCCACAATTTCTCTTTTACATACCACCTGAGTACAAGTATTAGCTTTATATTCATCCTATAAGTAGCTTTGTATTAATCATACAGTTTTGTATTCATCCTATAGCCTTGTATTCTATCATTTTGTAGCTTTGTACTTTATACTGTTAGGATTCATGGACTTGTCACTTTCAGCCTCGTTCGGCATATCACGGCAGGTTTTGCCTTGCCGAAACCTTGCCGACCACCGCTTTCCCAATTTGGAAAGCCGGCGGAGGCGGTTCGTACCGTAAAAGGAAATAACACGGTCATGCTTCTTACATTTATACTTGAATTTCTAACGATCATGCACTCCAAAAAATGTGATGTATCTGCGCCCCTGAAGATGCTCCTGATATCGTTAGTATATGAATGAGAATAAGAGAAGCAGAAATTGTACCTGATATGCAACAGATGAGTCGGACAGATTTGGCAACCCGTATGGTGAGTATTGGAAAGAAATCTAGGGCTTCCAATATTCCCTGTTTCAGCCAGAGTTTATCTGTGACTAATATTTCGACTGATACCCAAAGTATCAGTGCTGGTTTACGTGCATCCGAAGATGCCGTAAAGCCGAATCAGGATGACTGATACTATCACCTGATTCTTTCTGTATCAGGTCCGCGGCTGATACTGCCGCTGATACGGGCTTTACGGCATCTTTGGATGCACGTAAATCAACACACTGATACTTTGAGTATCGGTCGCAATATTAGTCATAGCTAAATTGCGGCTGAAACAGGGAATATCAGATGGCCTGAAATTGCTTCTTGTACTTCCCATACAGGTTTCCAATTCCAGTGCGACATATTTGTTGGATATCAGGTACAATTTCAAGCACTCTTATTTTTGTTCATATACTAATGGTATCAGGAGTATCTTCAGGAGCACCAAGACATCACATTTTCTGGAGTGATGGCCAGATGGCAACTCAAACACATGCTACATTTACCTAAGCCCGCGCTCAGCTCTCCTCACACCCGCATTCACTAACAACATCCCAGGGTAGGAGAAAGCATTCAGGAAGTAGAACTCAACTTGTGTCGTATAGCAACCAGGCTCTCTTTCAAGCTCCTCAAGTTGGTTTGTCCTTTGATCTAAAGATCCCAAATCAGAAACAATAAATGCGAAAACTGCATGGTCGCACCAGCCACCCATCAAGAGCCGCGGGCCCCAGCAAAGCTTCTCTCCGTATATATTCCTGGGTGCATAAATCAATTACCAACGAGACAGGGCCGATGCGATAATGAACATACATCTGAGAGGCCCAGGCCAGTGATTGCAACAACTGCCACTAATCTCAGCTCTAATTTGCGGAAATGACGCACGCCGCGACTTACTGTGGGCGGGAGTCAATCCCTCCGCCTGTTCTATTTTCCGCATCTCCTTGGCGGCAGCCTGAGGGCACAATCAGTTTCAGGATTACGGCGAAGAGAGACGCCGAAGCCCACTGACCACTCCGTCCATTCTGTGCGTTGAATTAGGGGTGTCTTGTGTTATTTTTTTACTTGCGGACTAACCGTGGCATAGATATATCGCTATGGCGTGAACCAGAGTGTCAATAAACCAAGAAATGAATGTAAAGAATTTACGCACGTCCATACAACATGCGGATGTATCTCCTGAAAGAGCTCCAAGGCACATATTCCATCCTCCGCTTCATATGTTGAAACGTTGGAATTCTTCAACATACGAATCAGGATCTTTCTGCTAATGGCATCTGTACGTTGCGATTCAGCCCGTATATATAGGAGGCGCGGGGGGATACCAACTGTCATCAACAACTAGGATCGTCAGGTGTGGGGAATCATCCTCCGGTTTCTCCTTTCTTTTGGTGATATTATCACTGGATAGGGCGAGGGGACGAGGAGGGGACGAGACAGTAGGTCGAGGGAGTGAGGCCGCAGATAGTCGCGGGTCCAGCTTCGGTGTCGGGGTCGCTTCAGCAGAAACCATAGTCCGGCGCATCGTCTGTACTGAGCCTGCGGGGTGGAGTTCAATATCCTCCACGGGTAACTCAACTGTGAAGATCGAGCCACCACCCAGGCGTGATTCAACGCTGATCCTGCCGTGCATTCGCTCGACGACCGATTTGCATATATGCAGGCCTAAGGCCGTCGATGTTAGCAAAAGGAAACTGTGACCTAGAGATGCATTTATACCCAGGCCGGCGCCGGGCGAGAACGAATCGGCTTGTGTGAATGGGTCGAACAGTTTTGACAAAAATTCTGGGGCGATGCCGCGGCCGGTATCTTCCACTCGCAGGATGATGTGACGGTCTTCATCCCATTCTTTGTCGTCTGATGGACTTGCGGATGTGAGGGAGACGGTGATCAGACCTGCAGAGAATCAGCTTCGTTCTGTCGTTTGTCAGATATGAACTCGAACCCTCGGCGGTGTATTTCAGACTGTTCGTGACCAAGCTATTTAATATCCTGCATAACGTTCAGACTCAGTCCAAAGTAAGTGGCGAAATTCGAGCTCACCGCATGTAGCCCGAAAGGTCCAAACTAATCCACCAATTCTTCAACATCGAGCGATCTTCGTACTCGACCAGCAGTTCCACAGGCGGCGGTGAGCTTGAGTCAGCAGTGACTGACTGCCATTGAATGCGTCTCAACCAGCAAGAGCGCGTCGTTTCTACAGTCACCTGCGCGAGGTCCATCAAGACATGGCGCGGTCGCCCGCCGGTATCCGCGCCATCGTGCGAAGCTTGCGCCGTCTTCCCGAAGTCGAGTCTTTTTGGGCAAATTAAATACCCTAACGGTCGAAGTTAGGCGCGAGACCTACATGTCGTCGACTATATCGCGCAGCGCGGCACCGCAGAATTCGGCGGAGCTAGAGGATCATAAGATTCACGACAACGGTAACGTGAGCGGAACTACGCACTCTAGAAGGCTCGGCAAAACAGAAAGCTCTCCCGATACAAGAGTATCGCGAACGAGGTCGAGTTGCTGAAGGTACGTACACCACGTAAGTAGAGTCGTTAACACGCAATAGGATAAGACGCCCTACGCCTAGAAGACCGTGCAGCGGCGTCCTGAGTTCATGAGTACCGACGACAAATCATGGGTGAGCTTCGAACACACCGCGACAATACTTAGGTAGAGAGAATAACGCATCTGATCTGGGAGACGAAAGCTATGAGAGTCGTAGTTAGGTGCTGATTGATGAGCCTGTGGCCGAGGATGATAATGCGCACCTGTCTTCGCCGCGTCCGCCTCGACGATCGCGTTCTGCGCGAGGCGCGCAACAAGCACGACGCCAAAGTTACTCGCAAACGTCACATCGGCGGCCTTGAAAGAGAAGAAGGGAGCAGCGGATGCAACGACGATAATTATGTTCGGCCGGTGGCTGCTATAAAACGGAAGCACGAGGTGCGGGACGGCGCCAGTCAACTTGGAGACCGGGGAGCCAGGTACAGAGGAGGAACGCGCTAAGAGTGTTTCCAGGCCGGAGAAGCTTCCTGAGCCGGAGAACACTGAACGTGCAGTCTGGTCTCCACGTAAGCTGAGGAATCAGGGAAGAAGGGGAGAGAGACGTACTGCGACATATCTATCCAAGAAGCCAGCAATCGCAGTCATCGCTTCTGGCGTATGGAATCTCTCCGCTTGACCGCTGTACACTGCAGAGCAAGAGCTGCCCAAGATGCCTCTGGATAGGCGTACTTTCGCCTCCGAATCTTGACCATCTCTGACCCAGCTATGGGATCTTGATCGGCGGGAGGTTAACTAAAAAAAAGGATCCTGAATACATAAGTATAATGAGGGGCAAATTGTGCATACCTCAGTCGCATGGAAAGAGGTGAGGTCGATGATTATTGCGAAATCAGCTTCCAGCAGCTCCTGGAGTGATTTCGCCGCGTTTGCGAAGAGACCTTGAGTCAACGCCGCCACGTCAACTCCCCTTCGGGTCGCAGCGGATTCGGAGCCTTGTACAGGCGGCTCGGCCTTGGCAGCATCCATCAACGCCTGCTGGCTCTGCTCCACCAACGCCTTCTCCAGGAACAGGCTAACAGCATTTCTCAGCCGCGTCTCCTTGAGCCTTTGCCAGCTTTCCCAAGTGGAGCGCAGCTGCACCGACAGCAAAGTGGAGAGATCGTCAAGCACCTTGAGTTGGGTGTCCGACAGCTTTAGAAATCGGTTTGACATGAGCGCTACGACGCCGACAGTGACGCGCTCGGAGTCGTGCGGATTGGAGGGATCGACCTCGAGCGTGATAGGCACGCCAACGTATCCTTTCACTAGTGAGGCATGGGAAATGAGCGATAAAATGCACGCAACCCAGTGCTTACCGCCATTAGAGTCCACTGCACACCACGGATTGCCAGTGAACCGCCTAGTTAGACATTCAGCGTTTCTCCGGGGAAACATATAAATTATCCAGCTCACCAATCGCCGCCCAACTCATTGAGCTCCACGGTTTGTCCCTGCTTTTTCAAAACAACGTGGGCGCATATGCTAGTTTCCACAACGAGCACCTCCCCTTCCACTTCAGTTCCAACGGTGGTGGCCTCCGATGCAAGACCCATTGGAACCGGAAATTCGCCCGCTTTGCTGACAACGACCTGAACGTCGTTGTGGAACAAGCTAATTGTGCATACAGGTGCAAAGTGGAAGAAACTGTTCACGAGCGAGGAGCAGCGGTGGAAGTTTTGCAGCTGATCTTGACGGAACAAACTGCAGGTGATAGTGAATTAAGGAAGAGATGAAGGAGAAAACGTCGCGCACTTGTATTCCTGTATTGTCTGTTGTCGAACAGTCTCTTCATCGGCACGCGGTGGGGGTAGGAAACCATACTGGTCATAAAAATCTGCGATCGTTCGTGCTGTTTCCGGGGATATCTATAAGTTGTTAGTCAAACGGGGCGGCAGCGAGGATCTACATACTTGTCCTGGTGGATACAGAGGGACGAAAGTAGGCAGCTCGGGTACTTCATCTTTGAATGGCTTTGGGCTACGACTCGGAGTAGATCGAAGTGGGGGAGGCGGGGCCCGCTCATTTCCCTTGGCGTACTCTTGGAGGAATAAAGTCCATTGTGCCAACGCGTCGACATCTTCGTCGGGGCTCGTCTCGAGTGTTTTGCCGACCATTGAATCGTGTATGTCGTGGTCGCTGCTAAGTACTCTGCAATCAGTCACCTCGTCACTATGACGTCACACTGCCAATTCGCGCATGAGAATCATCACGGTGGCTGAGCTGATTGCAATGGGTTGAACCGTGTCTGTTTAGTTACCAGGGGCATTCAGGTGAGCGTGAGACGAAATCGATTCCGCCCGGGGGTTGTGCGAACATCAGCGTGATACGCGAGCCATGTTCTGCAGCCTCCCGACGTCGCGGCGACTCGCCGCTGCCTCTCGTAGCTCCTCACGCGGCGCATGGTCTTTCGCTCGCCATGGGATTGGGGACGTCGCGAAGATCTATGAGCCGACGGATCTCGGACGTCTCGACCCACCTTCCTGCTGTGGAGAGGACGGCAGCACGGTGGGCCGCGATAGCGATGTGTCCGGTTCTGGCGAGTAAATGCCCGGGGGTCACAGGAGCCTAACTCAGAACTCCGAAATCCTTGTGGCACGTAGCGCAAGCGGGAAGAAGGCCGGAATGGTGCACTCGCCTCGGCCGGCTCTGCTTCACACCGCGATGGAGTAAAGGTTCGTCCTCCGTTCGCCCATTCCATACAGTGTACACTGTACTCAACTTTCACAGGGCAGCGAGTCTGAAATGAATGTTGCTCGCTTGCATAACCTACCCGCGCTCGCGGGCCTCCTCATGGGCTCGTCACTGACCGCCGCGTTGCTGAAGCCCACGCTGAGTGAAGATTCCACCGGCCATTGCGTCGCCATCGCGTATGCTGGGACATGATTTTCAAGATCGCGACACAAAGCAACTGAGGTCCCGACTCCCGCCAGACGCCCCTTATCGCCGCGGGCACGACTGAAGAGCGCGGATGTCCGATGTCGGTGAGCACCCACCTCTCCTTCCTTGTGTTCTCTCTTTCGTCTGCATGATGAAACGCACTGGGCTCTGAGGAATACCTCGATGTAATGCAATACGCTCAATTGAGCGGCGGCCTAGAAAACCGTTAACTGATCTTCGTTTCGCTTTATCCTCCTTTTTTCGTAAGATTATTGACTTTGTCCTTTTGGCGTCTCGCAGCCCTCACTGGGGTTCCGATACAGAAGGCGGCTTAAAATGCCTCGGGAGTCAGCACAAGCACCTCTCATCCAGCCGTCAGCCATCCCTCCCTTGCACCGCCTCCGACTAGAGGTAGAAGCAGAGAGACAGAGGAGGAGCGTACACGACTCGAGGCGAGACATATCGCGGCTGAGACAGCTGAGCGGGCCAGCCTGGAGCGCGAACGTCTGGAAGAGGGAGGCGGAACTCGCGCGACGCGGGAATGTACGTATCGCTGCCGAAGCAACTGAGCCAGCCCACCGACCGGGACGCATTGCGGCTGAGGAATCTGAGGGGCCCTCCTCAAGCGCGAACGTCTGGAGGAAGAGGACCGCTTCCGCACATCCTCCAACCACTCTTGATCCCCTACCCGGCCGTCCCTTGCGCTACTTCATCTGCGCAAGCGTCTCGGCAGGGCTGGCTTTGACCGCCCGACTTGTGTCAGTCTTATCTCCACCTACCCTCCGCCGCCGCTGCACACGTCCACCGCAATCCACCCAGCTCGTCCACCTCCTCCTGAACATCCGCTTTCGGCTTCTTGAGCTTCCCTCTTCGGTCTGAGCATGCTCGTCCATCTTCGAGGAGCTCCGAATGCCCACCTCAACGGCGAAAAGGAGATTACTTAAGGAGGGAATTCCTAACGAACGGGAGGCCGAGGTGCGAAGAGTGGACCCATGCAGAATCTTCGCACATTGAGGAGCTGGCATTCCGTGTTCTGCACCCTCACTCCGCACGGCACTGCGGCTTCGCCCGCAGTCTGCTGGTGGCTCTTTCGTCGTGGATTCCGCATAGGCGCGGATAAGCCTTGACAGCCGCCAGTGGTCCCTCCATACGGATCTGGGCGGTAAGACCCGCGCACGACCGCTCCCGCATGCTAGGTTGCTGCTCTTCAAAGTCCCAGTCTTTCGTGTGTGCTTCGCCCCCGTCCTTGATGTCGTTCGCTTCCAGGAGGGATACGCCCATTTCCTACAGAGCCGACATACTTCCACTCGTTCGCACAGAGAATGCTGTATCTACGCAAGGAGTTGCACGTTCGGACAATGCTCCGGATCCCGGTGCAGATCTACGGTTCATGCTCAGCTCCCGGTCCGGCATGGATGAGTCGGAGGCAGTCGCATCGGAAGCGCGTGATTTCTGCAGCCATGTAATTTGTGTATCTCTCATCCACAGGAGAGGATAATTATGAACAATTTGCAGTACTCATGAGCATACACGAAGTACGTTGCTTGAAGCTTTGAGTTTCTGGCACAATTGAGACGATTCACAAGCTTTCTAAAAGAAAAAAAATCCGAAAATGGTGCGATGGGTGGCGGTGCCATGGACTTGATCTTCCAATCGATCCTCTCCCAATAATTACATCTTGGATCACCTATCCCGTTCACGCGTTCACAGCCAGCCATCCAAAAGGCATCTGATCCTCTTCTGACCGCTGGGGTCAAGACCTTTTCAAAGATCAAAAATAGCACCATGCCGCGACCTTCGGTCGCGGCTCTCATCAAGAAAGAAGAACTACCAACTGGAATGACAGAATCCACGGTCATACCCTCGGCTTTCGTGTTGTTCATTGTGTAACGGATGCCGATCGCGACTCGCACGGGTACTGGAAGCCGCTTCCAATCACCTACAGCTGCCATTCTTTTCCCAAGACTGATCTGGTGGCTCGGGCACGACGTCTTCGCCCGAGCGTGCCTCGGTCAACGCCTTAATCGTTGCTGGTTGGCCGAGGAGGAGGAGCCGAGCATGGTATTTAAACCGAGCGCATATCGTGAAATGGCATCATTCAGAACTCAGAACTACATACAATGTCTACCTTCCTCCCTCCTCTCGACTGCACTCTCAACCTCGGCCAGATAATTGACCACCACATTGCTCATGAAAATCGCAACGCTGCGTATTCATTTGCGGACCAAGATGGCCACATAACAGAAATCAGCCACTTCGAGTTCGCTCGAGCGGCACACCGGGTCGCGCACCTTCTTAGACCTCAACGTCGCGGTCCAGATGGGCAGGTGGTCGCCATAGTCGCGCTGACGGATGTCTTGATATATCAGACGATTGTCGCCGGGTCCATCATAGCTGGCCTCGTTGTACGTCACATTTCGCCTTGACTAAACATCCCCGCCCAGATTATTACTAGCCGTTCCCAATTTCGCATCGAAACTCTGCAGCTGCAATAATACATTTACTCAGCAACACTAATTCCCACCGTTTGTTGACGACCAAAGGCTCTTTGGGTCGTCTGGTGGAAACCTTATCAACGGATGTGCCCGAGGGGGAGCTCTTTATCGAGGAGATTCCCCTGCTTGGCCAGATTTACCCACATCTTGGCCAGGAAACTACCGAAGATACATTTGTACCTTACCCGAACCCTACTATAAAGATTGCACTAGACGACGTTGCCCTCTATCTTCATTCCAGTGGTCGGTTCACATTCACCCTCCATCTCTTTTCAAAAATTGAATATTTGTCCTGCAGGCAGCACCGGCTTCCCTAAACACATCCCCGAAACTCACCGGAACCTCATCCACTGGGCAGCCATGGGTCAGTAATTGTCTTTTCGTGTATTCGATATTCTAATGTCTCGAAGAGTGTTTTCCTCAAATCGCCGAATTGTCTCCACGCCTAGCCGTCGGGCCGTTGCCTGCATTCCATACAATGGGGATAATGTGCCAATTTTTGATCCCTATTTTAATCGGAGGGACGGCTTGTACCTATCCTCTTACCTCGACGGCCACGCAATACGGCATTCCTATTAGCCCGACCGCGGAAAACGCGATCGAGAACGCCAAAAGGACGAACGCAACAGGAATCATGACTGTCCCGGCGTTCATCCTTGAATGGCAGTCACCAGAAGATATCGCGTATCTCAAGACACTCAATCTATTGGTAGGTATTTTCGAACCCGAGCGTTTGCGGATGTTCAGAGTTTTATCAGATGTATGCCGGAGGACCACTCGCACCTCGAGTTGGCGATTCTTTGTTCAGCCAAGGAATTAATATCGTCTCGGTTTACGGTGGAACCGAGTGTGCGTATTGTCCAGTACGACGCTCCGGACGTTTGATTTCTTAATTATCACCAGTTGGCGCACCAACCATTGTTAAGCGGCGCCAAGCTGAGGCGGACGCCGGTGAATGGGCCTGGTTCCGATTCAGTAGCCGTACAAATATCCGGTGGGAACGGCAAGGCGACGGAACGCTCGAGTGTCAGTTTTTGGTACGTTGTATTCTGCTTCCGATTGGCTCGAATCTCAGAGTGTGTTTTATTAGACTGTACCAGAGACGCACCAGGTTTCTGTCGAAAATTTGGCCGGTCGCAAGGGATATTCAACCAAGGATCTATTCGAGAGGCATCCGACGAAACCCGACCTGTACAGAATGTGAGTGTGCTCTTCAGCTTCTTCAACAGAGTCGTTAATGGTTAATTATCCGAAGTGTGGGTCGACTCGACGACGTTCTCATCATGGCCAACGGAGAGAAAACCGTTCCTGGTCCAATGGAAGACGCGATGATGGCGAGCCCTTTCATCAGGGGTGCGGTCATGTTCGGGCGGGAACGCAACCAGGTCGGGGTTCTCATCGAACCGAACCCGCAGTATAAGTTGGATCCCAGCGACGAGCAGCAAGTCGCCAGGTTTCGGAATACGATTTGGTGAGAGGATTGCCTCAGCGGCAATGCATTATCTCTGACCCCCACTCCAGGCCTGTTATCGAAGAGGCTAACGAGGTGTGCTTGAATTTAGGCGAATTGTAATATCTACTGACTTGATGTACTCAATTAGACCGCTCCTGCTTTTGCTCGAATTTACAAGGAGATGATTTTGGTGACTCAACCCGAGCGGCCGATGCTTCGTGCTTCCAAAGGCACCGTGATCAAGAAACCGACGCTGGCATTGTATAAGCAAGAAGTCGAGGAACTGTGAGTGTTTTAATCGACCCGTTTTCAAGTCTCATGGGCTAAATCATCAATAGTTATGACACGATCGAGGCCAGTGGCAACGCAGCCAGTGACATTGAGCCGCCGGCTTCATGGTCCTCTCAAGAACTCGAGCCATGGTTGAAAGCCCACGCCAGCTTGGTTGCGGACAGAGAGATACGCGGTGGCCATGACCTTTTCGACCAAGGCTTCGATAGTCTTAACAGTACCTTCCTACGACACCGAATCGTCGGTGCATTGAAGAACTCGGGTGCGATAGCGGCAGCAAAGAATATCCCGCAGAACTTCGTCTACGCCCATCCATCTATCGAGCAGTTGGCCACTGCGATCGCAGCTTTGGTGCGTGGCGGGGCAGATGAATCTGCCGATGGACCAGCAGCTCTCGTCGATAAAATGATTGCAAAATACAGCGAGGGCTTCGAATCGGTGGTCGCCCATTCCCACAAGAGCGCCGCTTCATCGAATGGGACGGTCGTCTTCTTGACTGGCTCAACAGGTGGCTTGGGATCGCACATTTTGGAGATTTTGCTCTCCCTGCCTTCCACCGAGCGTGTCTACGCATTCAACCGAAAGGGCAGAACTTCAGCTTCTGAAAGGCAGCGCGCAGCTTTCATCGACCGTGGCCTTGATGTCGCGTTATTGTCTTCTGAGAAGTTGGTATATCTCGAAGGCGACACAGCGAAGGAGAGATTGGGATTATCTCTCGACGTCTGGACTACGGTAAATCAAACCTTGACCTCGCGGACCTCGTGCTAATTCTTTTATTCGCCACAGCTTCGCAATACATTAACTGTCATTATTCACAATGCCTGGACGTTGGATTTCAACAAGGCACTGTCTTCGTTTGAGCTACATGTGAAAGGGACGCGCAACCTCATCGATTTGGCCCGCCAATCCCCGAATCAATTTGGGGTTCGATTCTTGTTCACGTCGTCCATCGCCTCTGCCCAGAGTTGGGACCAAACACTCGGTCCTTTCCCCGAGGAGGTTCAGTATGACGCCAGCATCGCTCTTGGGAACGGGTACGGAGAAAGCAAGTATGTCTCGGAACGGGTATGCAGTCCTATTTTCTCGCTACGCACTTGCGCTAATCAACTGTTAGATTTTGGCGGCGTCCGGCCTTGAGGCAACGTCTTTCAGGATCGGTCAGGTCACTGGCTCTTCTAGCAACGGAGCTTGGTCCACCACCGACTGGGTGCCCGCCATCGTAAAATCCAGCATCGCCTTGGGAAACTTCCCTTCCGATCCCTCCAATGTTGTGGCCTGGATCACTCCTGAGGCTGTTTCCCACACCATCGTCGACGCAGCGCTGAGCACAGAGGAGCTTCCATTTGCGGTCAACCTGGTTCACCCACGGCCGGTTCCGTGGGACTTCGTCATGTCCACCCTGGCGAGTACAGTACAACTCCCTTTGACGCCTTTCGCGGACTGGGTCCAGCAACTCCAGGCCCGCTCTGCTCGGGCAACAGCGGAGGACATTGAAAGAATCGTGAGTAAACTCGTCGTATTCGAATCGGTGAATCTGATGGCAATGTTCCACAGCCTGGTATCAAGTTGCTCGACTTTTTCAAGGCCGCTGTCGCCGGGGCGGGGAATACGGCTTTCTCCACCTTGAAAGCGCAACCGATTAGCCAGTCCATGAAGACGTTGGAGCCCTTGGACGAAGATGATGTGAAACATTGGATGCACTATTGGAAGAAGGAGTTCCTTGCTTAATATTGAATGCCTTGGTCCTAGAATACGCGTACGGTACAGTGTACACTAGTACAATAATACAAAGTTTAATCATCTCCGCTCCCGCAATTCGATCACAGCTATCTTCCGAGCACGTCCGAGTAATTGCACACTACCACTTTTTGAGTTGTTGGAGAGTCAGATAAGTGTGAGATAGCCCGCTGTTATATCACGTACGTACTTGCACTACAAATCATTCCAGCCGGCGGAATGATGGCACTGTTGGCGGGGAGGTCTCACAGCGCAGTCACCAGCGGTCGCCAACAGTCGCCAACACCGTCTTTAGATGGCCCATCGGCTAGGGTCTGGGGTCAGATCTACCTGCCTACGGACACCAAGGTCCCGCGGTGATATTCACCCGCCAAACACCAACTGACATTTAGCAGGCAGATATGTCCGCCGCCTTTTTTTGTTGTCCCGCGATGGAATCCACCCGCACTCACCTCTGTCTCCGCGGTGAAATCCGCCCGCCGCGCCACCTCTGCTTTCGCGGTGAAATCCGCCCGCCACGCTCGCTTTTGCTTTTGCTGTGAAATCCACCCGCCGCGCGTAATTCTGTCCCCGCAGTGGAATCCACCCGCCGCGCCTACTTTTTGCTCTTGCCGTAAAATCTACCCGCTGCGCGTCCATTTGCTCTCGCGGTAGAATTCATCCACTTTTTTGGTCTTGCCGTGAAATCCACCCGCCGTTCCCTTGCTCCCGCTGTGAAATTCACCCGCCGCGCCGCCTCTGGTTTTGCGGTGAAATCCGCCCGCCGCGCTCGCTTTTTGCTTTCGCTGTGAAATCCACCCGCCGTGCTTAGTTCTGTTACCGCGGTGAGATCCACCCGCCGCGCCCACTTTTGCTCTCGCGGTGAAATCCATCCGCCGCGCCTACTTTTTGCTCTTGCCGTAAGATCTACCCGCTGCGCGTCCATTTGATCTCGCGGTAGAATTCAACTCGCCGCACCCACTTTTTGGTCTTGCCGTGAAATCCACCCGCCGTTGCCTTTGCTCCCGCGGTGAAATTCACCCGCCGCGCCGCCCCTGCTTTCGCGGTGGAATCCGCCCGCCGCGCCTACTTTTTTACTCTGGCGGTGAAATCGCCGCGCCCACTTCTGTCTCCGCGGTGAAAACCACCCGCCGCGCCACCTCTGCTTTCGCGGTGAAATCCGCCCGCCAAGCTCGCTTTTTGCTTTCGCTGTAAATTCCACCCGCCGAGCGTAATTCCGTCTCCGCAGTGGAATCCACCCGCCGCCCCTACTTTTTGCTCTTGCCGTAAGATCTACCGGCCGCGCCTCCATTTTCTCTCGCGGTAGAATTCCACTGCCGCGCCCACTTTTCGGTCTTGCCGTGAAATCCACCCGCCACTCCCTTTGCTCCCGCGGTAAAATTCACCCGCCGCGCCGCCTCTGCTTTTGCGGTGAAATCCGCCCGCCGCGCTCGCTTTTTGCTTTTGCTGTGAAATCCACCCGCCGCGCGTAATTCTGTCCCCGCAGTGGAATCCACCCGCCGCGCCTACTTTTTGCTCTTGTCGTAAAATCTACCCGCTGCGCGTCCATTTGCTCTCGCGGTAGAATTCACCCACTTTTTGGTCTTGCCGTGAAATCCACCCGCCGTTCCCTTTGCTCCCGCGGTGAAATTCACCCGCCGCGCCGCCCCTGCTTTCGCGGTGGAATCCGCCCGCCGCGCCCACTTTTTTTACTCTCGCGGTGAAATCGCCGCGCCCACTTCTGTCTCCGTGGTGAAAACCACCCGCCATGACTTTACTTTTCGCTCTCTCGGTAGAACTCACCTGCATACCCAGATCATACTTTGGTGAATTCCAACTGCCCTGTCCACTTTCCTCCTGTGACGTCCATGCACCGCGCTCATGTTGTGCTTTCGCGGTAGGATTCACCCGCAACGCCACTCTGGGTTCTCGCGGACACCTCCGCGGCCAGATATGCCCGCCACACCTACTTAGTATCCTCGTGCCAAAACCACCTGCTGAGCCGACTTGGTTGAGACTCCCTTTTGCAATCATATGACCCTGCCCTCTGAACACCATTTATTACTTGTTCAACGCTTGTATACGTTGCCGATTCCAGATACATAAAAAAACCCTGGAGTATAAAATGGCTCGAGCCTGTGACATGTAACTGACCGACTTCCTAATACGACCCAGCCCACTGTTGCCACATTCACCAGCACTTGAGTTGATATATGCTAGGCGGGGATCAACATTACAGTGTGACTTGAGGAAAGCCGCAGGTGAACATTTTGTGTGTCCGACCGAGTGAAAGTCGTCAATGAGGAACTGCGTGTCACGGAAAAAGGCTGGTTCCCGAGTCATGCAATACGGCCCCAGGGCGCACGCAAAGTCGTAAATTACGCGTTTTGGCGCCTTCTCCCATCGAGTGATGAGGGCAGAAAAAACGTCGTTCCGTCCTTCGCCTCGTGGAATGCAGTGGAACCCATAGCAAATGCTATGGGTGCACCATACACACATAATACCTCCCGTCAAGCGTCGTTCGCCATACTGAGAGTAAAACTTGGAGCATTTCGCCCCTCGTTTTCCCCCGACGTCAAGATTGACATCGTGTTTCAATTTTGGATATTTTGGCCGCTCTCTGATCTTGGGCAAGCCATAGCAGCAGCCGGTCTAAGCGTGGGATTCAGCTTCAGCAGCACATACACGTCTTCCCAACACATACCTGTTGCCATGGTTTTTCTACGCCACGGTCTGGCAATTTCGTTGGCTCTGGCCCCTTGATCAGAGAATCCAGAACCATTTTACCGCGGTTCAAGATCCATCGACACACGTCTACTGTAATCTGTGAGAAAGTGTACCCCAAACCTTTCTCGTAAGTCAAAAGCTCGTGAACAGCTGGAATTTCCACAAGTACGGACGCATTTCGAGGTGTCGGTGCAGCCACGAAAGCCTCTAATGCATCCAGGGCAGGCTTTGTCGCCATCTGCAGCACCGACTCTTCTGCACTTATCTGAAGTCCTTTCTCTATCAGTCACCCTGTCCATGGTGTTGAAGTAACAATTTACTGACCACAATGAAAAACCGCCGGTACACGTCTGGAGCCACGGTGTTTGACGCCACAGCAGGCTCTCCAAACTTGGCGTCAAATAAGGATGCGAGCGATGTACACACTCTATTCAGTCCCTCGATTACGATCGGGATGGTGTTCAGACGCTCCACCAATTCCGCCCGAGCTCGGGCTGCAGCTCGTTGAGAACGGGACAGTGCCTGAGTTGCTGAATCGAGCCCCGTCTCCTCATCCTCGTCTTCATCGTCCTCCTCATCTGCCCCGGCTTCGTCTGTATCTCGTCCGACCCTAGGATGTACCCCCTTCTTCAGTGCCTCCATTGTCAGTGGCGTCCCAGTGATTACATGTCGTATTAGCCGCCTGACCTTTCGATCTGAAAGCAGCTGCTGGTTGGGAACATAACGAGTTGAGGCTCGCTCGATCGACTCGGGCTGCGAGACAGTAGGCGGCTCCAACGTCGGCAGTAGGTGCTTGCGGTTGAAAGCTAGGGTCACACCGTCCCAAATCGTATTTTCCGGGGACGGCCCACAACGGGGACACATCATGCTTCCTTCCAGGTGCTGCAACTTGACATACGCAAACCACACGCCTCGAAAAACTTCGGCGGTCACGAAAGGATGAGCGCCACTGTGGACCTTGTAACGCCGAGAAACAACAGAGACCCAGGCCGAGAAGGGGGTTTCTGACGATGTATAAGCTGAGGTGTATTCATCGAGTATATCGTGCGAGAACAATTTTCGATTGTTGTAATTGAAAATTCCAGATTCCCGGCCATCGGGGCCGATGGATCTGTGGCGGCATCTACTGTTGGGGCAAGCCTGGACCTCGATGGTGGTCTGCCATGCGCAGTAAAGCCCATACACCACGCACTCCATCCGCTGAACAGGCCGAGAGATGTCGAACAGTTGCCGAGGTTCTGAGCAGCAGCACGACGATGTTTCGGTAAGCCGTAGAGGATCTGGCATGTTTTCTAAGGCGGGAGCACGTTCGTAAAACACTGGATCTGACCCCAGAGCTGCCCACGACGGAGGGGAAATAGGGAGATATGAGACCGCTCTTTGCTCTAATGCTGCCCGCCGGCCTCGAGGGACTATCTCCTCGTCAGAGCCAGACTAAGTCACCGAGTGTAGTACGCACCCAAATAATCAACAATTGCGCTATCCCTGACCGTCTGGTCTGTCGCAGAAGGATCCATGCGAACTAGTTTTTGTAACAGGTTTTGACATCTGTTGATGTGGGGACATGCGTGGTTGCCAGAGTCCTTCGAGCAGACCCACTGGCCAGATCCCGTATCATCCCCAGTATATTCGACGATGACTCGTCCTCCCAGAGAACGAGAGTTGGGCGATGTGGAGGAAAAATGGTTCAGATAGACATCTTCTTGCAACTCCTGTCGCGAAAATAAAACAGCCTCAGTGTCTTGGCTCCCGTCTGGTAAGAATTCTTGAGTTTAGGTCGACTTTAAAATATCCAACCTACCGTTTGTGAATGTCGTGTTGGAAGGAAATAACTCCTCGCCATAGTCGAGAAGAAACTGCTGGTGAACACAAGCTTCTTCGGGACGACTCAATGGACACTGGCAGACAGTAACCAAAGTGTCCCCGATAGTGGTTCGCTGAAGGTGGTGCCAGGAGGCCTGTGTGTCTACAATTAGACAGTTGTGTAGTGAGAAATGACGAAGCCGACCCACTTTCGATATCTTCCTCTGTGGGTCCCATCCGTTCACAACAAATAGATCCGGCGCAATCTGGTAGAGGGCGCCTCCCTCGTCTTGAATACTCTCGCAATACTCAGAGTATCCCGCTCCGTGGAAATCTTGTGGTACGTCCGTCTCGGAGGATGGCGGTGGCCGTTCAGGACTACTCCAACCCGGTTCGCTCCCCATGTCCAAGTCTGCACCTGCAGAGTCCCACGAAGGGGCCTGTTCCTGCATATAGACATTGTCAATCACTGTTTTGTGCCTCTGTTTCTTTGTTTTTGGACGACTGTCTGCCGAGCGCCGTTTTCGAATAGGGGTTATTGGGAGGTGGGACGACGTTGGCGTAGGTGTTGACTCTCCAAGCCGGATTTGAGATCCAGGTGACGGAGGCGGGGTTTGCAATGTAATATAGGGCACGTCGGCGTCCATCAGTGTGTGGTCAATCCCACCTTCGAGCAGCGAAATCCACCTGCCGCGCGCACTTGGCCGCACCACTCTGTGTCTCGCGGCGAGATCCACCCGCCATGCTCGCCTCATGTCTTGCGGTGAAATCCACCCGCGCGCCCACTGTGTTCTGGCTGTTGGTTCTACCCGCAGCAACCACATTCTGGCTCGGCGGCCAGATCCACCTGCCGTGCTCTCTTCGTACCCCTGCGGTGAGATCCACCTGCCCGCCACTTTGTATTCCTACTGACCACTTTCAGCGGCCGTGCTTACTTTGCTTGCCGCGGTGAAATCCACCTGTGCACCGACTTTTTTCTGGCCGTTGGTTCTACCCGCAGCAACCACATTCTGGCTCGGCAGCCAGATCCACCTGCCGTGCTCTCTTGGTACCCCTGCGGTGAGATCCACCGGCCCGCCACTTTGTATTCCAACTGACCACTTTCAGCAGCCAAGCTCACCCGCCGGATTTGCTTCTTGTTACAGCAGGCAGATCCACCCGCCACGCTCATTTCGTGTCTCGCAATCAAATCTCTCTCTACCATGCCGCTTCCTATCTGCTAGCTTTCTGGTTTCTCATCCTGTGGTCTACCTGCTTTTACTGGAATTATGGCGGTTGTATCTACCTGGCGTAAATTTCGGGCGCTGGCCGATGATTCTCCCTGCCATCACAGCTTGGTTTCGCTTGGTCTTTCTCCAACCAACATGCGTCCCATGAACGCTATTGTCTCCTTCCTTCGTCACTGCTTCTCTTGTTTTCCTGACCACTCCTTGTCAGTTCCCGTGCCTCTACTTCCAGTGCCACCTCCTGGTCTTCCGGCGCCTGCCTCTCCGCTGTCAGCGCCCTCTTCGTCACCGGCCTCTCCGTTACCTCTTTATCCCATCCCAAGCTATATTTTCATCGATACCTTGGCGGAGGCCAACCATTACCTCGGATTGATCTTGGATGGTGATATTATAGGGTTGGATCTTGAATCCGTCCCCAACCCAAACCACCCGAATCTTTCCAAGGCGCAGAAAAGGCAGAAGCGCCAAAACGAAGTCAGAGATGCTGCCACATTTACCATTGATTGGGCCCAGGTGGAAGTTTGCGTCATCCAGATTGCGACGGTTGGTGGTGCAGTCTATGTGATCCATCTTCGCAAAATTGCCGGTATGTGTTCTGTGCCTTTGCACCGATGAGTATCGCTGATCAACGCACACATAGCATTGCCTGTGGAGTTCGTTCGTATCTGCCAGAGCCCTCGTATTCTAAAGGTTGCGGCCGGTATATTCTGTAAGTTTGCTGCTGCTGCTCATTATATATATCTCACCTCGTGTCTCACAAAGCCGATGGTCAACGCCTCTGGGACAACTTCCGTCTTAACTTATATTGCGCGGCCTCACTGGGACTCGCCTCTGTCCTCGCCTATCCAAAAGACCTCAACCCCCATCTACCCTATGGCAACGAGCCGGGACTCAGACCCATTATCCGGCATGTGCTTCATTACGATCTCAGCAAGGATTTGCAAGTCTCGCCATGGGACTCAATCCCACTCTCGGAACAGCAGCGGGACTGTACGTCTGATAGCTAAACCTTTGAGTTGATGCTAACGGAAATCATAGATGCCGCCGCGGATGTTCACGCCACCTTGGCATCGTACCGCGCCATACAGTCTGTGCTTCAAGGGTGTGGTTTTGTGGTCAACCCAAATTGGTATCGGTACGACATTGTCAAACGTGTCCGAGTGAAGGAGGGGATAGCGTCGGAGCAAGCCTGGAGCGCAACGTGCCCGTGGTGGTCAGCTGAGGGAATATACATGGGATGTAAATAGGCTGTCTCTTGAGTTAGTTCTGTGAGCGTTTATGACGCTAATAACAACGTAAATTGGCTTAAATACCTTGTGCTGAGAATCATCGTCCAAGTTTCGGGTGGAGGCTGTTTCGGCGAGCGGGGCAAAGAATCTGGTGACTAGCACTGTTTCAAATCCTCTGTTCCTTGATTCACTCAGAAATTTCAATGGTAATGTGCATATGCGACCCTTCTCACACACAAATTCTGTATAACTTGTGCACAGATACTGAAAACCCGTCAAAAACATAGGTCGCGAACTTGTTACGGTCTCGTCACGAACTTGTTACGGCTCTGTCTCTACAACTTTCGACTTTGTACTCACTAAACTGTATGATTTTCGTTCATTTTAGGCGCAGGATCTATGCTTGTTATGATTAGCTATACTCTGAAATATTTGTAGGATTTTGGGATAGATATATATATTATACCTTGGTTCCCAATCTGAAGCGAAAGATGACCTGTGTTTACGTTGTGTTTCTTGAATACGACCGCTACCTTCCAAACTCAGACTCTTCCTTTCCCTCAAATTCCACTTCAATACAACAGGTAGAGCATCTAGAACTTGTTTCAGACCGGTTTAACTGGACTTGAGCTCCAGAAACATGGGAGACGCCGATAATTCGGTTGCGGCACGGGGTCTTGTCAAGTTCAAAAGAGAAGCACATCGTCGTTCTGCGGCCCAGTATCGCTGGAGGCTAGTCTTACTACCATATGCTTATGATTTTGCTCTTATTCACTTTCAGAAATGAGGAGGAACTGCGGGAAAAGGCTCGAATCCGCATGGCCGCGTATGATGGTGTTCGTCTCATTGTTCACACTTATTCAGTATCTCTAGGCACCGACAGCGGGTCAAGAAGGATAATAATGAAATAGAAAGTCGTAAGGAACAAGCTCGCGAAGCTGACCGCAGGTATCGTCAAAAGTATGGCTTTTTTTGGGCAACTACATGAAAACGATTGATGTTTTCTTAGACATGCCGAACATCTCGCTTGGAAGCAGCGTGTACGTCGCCAAAAGTGAGGCGCAAGATCCTTTTGTAAGCTGTCTAGCTGACTTCATTTTTTGCTTAGCACGTACATCGAGAAGCATGGCATGGAGGCTCACAGAAATCGGCTCATTCGAGAGCAGACCACACGTGAGGCCAAGGCTGCGGCTATAGACAAGGAGATTGCGGAAAGCCAGGCTCGGATGAAGCAAAAACGGGAGGCCCGAGCCCGTGCTCTTGCTCATGAGACCCAGGAAGCGGAGGCGGCTCGCAATTGTGTGCTTGCTCTTGATGAACTTAGACAATCAGGCACGATGTAGACCAGACAACGAATAAAGCATTTCGGATTTTGGTACATGTGATAAGAATGTACGAATACTAGGAGGCAGCATTCTGCCTCTGAGTCAACTGAAGCCTAGCCTTCAACGCCTGAAGCTCCAAACGCTGCGCCTCGAGTTCATCACGCTGCAGATCCATCTCCCGCTGGGCGGCCTCAGCCTGCAAACGAGAATTACGCTCCGCCTCCTGCGCTGCCTCCTTGTCCCCCTCCGCCAACAAAAGACGTTGGTGCATCTTCTTGCTTTCTTCATTCCGTGCGGCGATCAGGGTGGCGTAAATTCGGCTGGCGTGGTTAATAATCTGCTCGGCGTCCTTCTTGGCTTCCCTGAGAAAGCGAGGTGACGTGTAGTGTAGGGGAGCACCGTGAGCGAATAGATGTTGCGCACTGAAGTGCAACCAACATCCTGTCTCTTGCGAAAGACGTTCACACTGTGGTGATCTATGAGATTGAAATTGGTACATTATAACGTACAGAACTTACCCGTTCGATGATGTCCGATGCAGATCGCAGGAAACGAGCACTAGAACGGGCCTGGTCAGCAATGGCGGGACGCAATTCTTTCATGCGGACAATGTCTATGGTTGGTCAGGACGGACACGGAACCCATAGCACAGGAGAGCACATACCGAACACTTTATTGCCTCGCATCGCCCCCCCAACCCGGCCGTGCAGAGCATTCTTCCGGGTGACTCGGATTCGGCGGCGTCGATTGGAGCCTGAAGGTTGGGCTGTTCCCTCTTGAGCATCACTATCGTCAGAGCCATTCGCATTTTCGGTGTTTGAATATGGATCTGGGGTCGGAGGAGGTGGATTTGGGGTCGGAGGAAAGTGAATGAGCGATGGGTCTTGGGTCGGAGGAAAGTGGATGAGCTGGGTTGGGAGCGGCATCTGTGGCATTGGATTTTGAGGTGGGGTGGTGTCAATTCGATTCTAAGGGACAATTTTTGGTCTAAATGAAATATACGGGTGATTATTGACTTACCGCTGGTACCATCGGTACTATAGGTTCAGTTTGGATTCCAGTCATCCCGTATGGCGTTCCAAAACGAGTCCAGTCATTGTAAGGAGAGGAATGGATCGGGCCTTGTGAAGGCGACCAGTACCTGAACACTGCTGGGCGAGAGGACCTTGAGAGCTCAGGCGTCTATATGAGAGAAGGTAAGTGAAGAAGAAAAAACGTAGATAATGAACAGTCTACACTCTGGCGCAATTCTCTCATTTGCTTGAGATACTCCCGGCCTTCTGTCGTGTGGGGGCATTGAGACCGCAAGATTTGTGTTGGGCATTGGCGGCAGGTTACTTCAAGTCCGTGAGGATTGTTGTCGCGCGGCAATCTACGAACAGACGAGTAAACTGTACAGCCCCACCTTGGCTTGCCATTGGGCAGGAAGATTTAACTGTGCGGTGCGGTGAGTTCTGACTGCCAAAACAGAAGGTAAACCGCACAGCAGGTACATCTGACTGTTGAAATAGATCCGCGCTGCAGGTAGATCTGACCGCTAGAAGAGAAAGTCGGTGGGCAGGTGGATTTCACCGCAAGCGCACAAAGTGAGCACGACGGGTAGACTTCACAGCGAGACACGGTACACGCAGCGGCACTTCTGGCCACGGACACTTAGAATATGCGTGACAGACCAATTTTACCGCACGCAAGACTATGAAGCGTGCACAGTGGGTGGACTTGACTGCGGGAACACCGAACACTAAGTCCGTGTTGCGGGTGGATTTGGCTGCTTGAACAGTAGACGGGCACAAGACGGGCAGATCAATTTCACAGAAGCGAGCACAGTGGGTGAAGAAAGTGGCGCGCAGCACCAAGTCCGCACAGCGGGTAGTTTTGACCGCGGGGGTAGTCACAAGAGCACCAAGAGCACGTGAGAGCAGCAGGTAAATCCAACCGCAACAACACCAAGCGTGTATTTTACTGCAAGAACATAATCTATTTCTACCAGCGCAGTCAGTTATTGTACAGGTACGCCTATCTTGGTCTTTTTTGCCAGCGCATACTCCCATTCTGAATCCTCCGGTAGCGACTGATTCAATGTGAAGAGCATCCGCTCCAACTGAACTCTTCGAAGACGCGTCATGTGGTCCACGGAGTCGTACGTCGCGGAATACATGTCGTTGATTTGCAGCAAGGTTCCAGTGCTGTATGCCTGACTGAAGAAGGCTCGCTGGCGAGCAGTCAGTACGTCGTTCGCGTCACGTCCCATCCTGTCGAAACCTGTGTACTTGGGGTTCCTCGAGGCCACGGTCCAGGTTTTGAACCAGAAGAGTTCCCACAGCGCCGCCTGCTCATCGCAGCCGCAGTGCAAAAACCCGCTTCCGGCAGGCACTGCAGCTTTACTATACGCTACCCCGACGAAAACATCGGCTTGATCCCACGCCTTTTGCACTCTTCGTGCCACGTTTGATTTCGTGGAAGCGACAGTGGATCTTGCCTTGTTGGGTGGTGAGGATGTGCAGCGCTAATTCTTTTGAAGTCGTTGCACAGCGGGGAACAACCTCAGCCACCAGTCGCATAAGCCGCCTCAGCTTGGGGGGGATCCTATTGGCCTTGCGAGTGGGACTTTTGAGGAAATTAGTGACAGCTAAGTCGGCCTTCTCTGCGAAATAGAGGTGAGTACTGATTGTCAGTAATAAATTCAGAACTTACCGATCATGGTGTCCCGCCAAGCTTCGCCGCCATCGGGGAAGCGCTTGTTGTTGATGCTGTCATCTGCTGAGAAGGACTGCGCCCATCTGACTTCGACGTCTATCTTGTCGTCGTCACTGTCTGTGCCGCTGTCGGCCTGGTCTGTTCACACTAAATCAGAATACTCAGTAGAGAATCTGATGGGGTCTCACCGTCGACATCCTGGGTCCTTGCCTTAACCAGCTCAAGCTGCGCCTCTGCATGTTCCTTCGTCTTCCTCAACTCATCCAACGTCGTGTTGGACAAAGTGTCATCGTGCTGCATTCGATGGGTGACCTCGGCGATGAGCTCCCGCCAGTGAGTCTCCCCCTCAATCTGCGCCTCCTTGCGTTTGCGTTTCTTCCCGACCTTGACCGACCCAGCAGAGACAGCATCCGACTCATCAGAGTCTGCGCCAGCGATATCCTGCAAGTGTTTCGTGATCGGTTCTTCCTGTGAACCTACTTAAAGATGAGTAGGATGGCCAGTGCGGAGGAGCGGGCTTCCCTCACCATCTCCACCATCTCCCTTAGTCTGAGTCTTTACCTTTTTGCTAGGGCGTTTCTTCGGTTTCACGTCTGCTTTGGCCCTCCCTCCAGCTTCCGCCTTCGACTTCGCTGTAGCCCCAGTTCCCACCGTCGACTTCGCTGCAGCCCCAGCTCCCACCTTCAACTTCGCTGCAGCCTCGGCTTCCGCCTCCGGCTTCGCTGCAGCCTCCACTGTGGCCTTTGCATCGGCGTCGGCCTTCGCATCGGTGTCCGCCTTCGACTTCGCCGCAGCCTCCGCCGCCGCTTCCGACTTCGCTGCAGCCCTCCGCTTCCGCCTTCGACTTCGCCGCAGCCTCCGCTGCCGCTTCCGACTTCGCTGCAGCCTCCGCTTCCGCCTCCGATTTCGCCGCAGCCTCTGCCGCCAACGTCGCATCAGCCTCCGCCGCCGACGTCGCATCAGCCTCCGCCGCCGACTTTGCCTCAGCGTCCGCGTCGGTCTTTGCCGTGTCAGCCTCGCCATCGGCTTGGCCATGGGGGAGAAGGCCCTCGAGGGCTTCTTGTATCTTGGAGGGAGAGGGGGCAGCGGCATTCTCGACAGCTAGCTCGGCAGCATGAACCGTAGCCAGAGCCTGTTGATGCACCTGTTGTGCAGATACATACTGCTGGTGAAGCACTTCTTTACGCGCTGGAAGATTATCATATCAGACATGTTATTCGAGGTATATGTTAAAATAAACCTTTTTTTGTTCGAGTGGAATTCTCAGCCCTCTCGTGAGCCTTCAGCGCTTTCTCTAAATTCCGTTCGGCTTTGGAAAGCTGCTCTCGAGCCTCAGCAAGATCTGAAGAAATATATGAGAACAGGGACAGAATCCCCGGAATTCAATGTTGTCATACCCTGCTCGAGGCGTTCTTCTGGCAGCGGCGTCAATGGGGCAGACGACATGGAGGGAGGAAATAAGCCCAGACAAGTAACCATGTGCATCATATCAATTTGGGGGTTTTTTGCCAATAGGCACGCTATCTGGTCCCTAGCTTCATGATTCCCCTGAGCTCGCGAACTCGTTATCGGTGAATCATGAACTCGTTACTGGGAATCATGAACTCGGTACTGTACATAACGGGCGGCGTCAAGCGGCTGTTGCCTTTGCCATTAAGTATAATGTGCGAGGTGGCAAAGTATAATTCTAGGTCAACTATACAATATGCATATCCAACTAAACTTTTCGCAAGTACCCTTGTATGATGAGATGCTCGATATCGCGCTTCGGTAGCACAAATCGATCCCCGACCCCGAAAATCCACCAATCCCGATGCTGTATGGACAGGCCCGTCAAGAGAACGAACGGCCTCAACCGTAATAAGGGTGGAATCCGTAGGGGGGTCTTCGATCCCCATAGCGAGATCCAGCAAGTCGTCGGGCGAAAGGATTTGGCGGTATTCCATCACGGACTCATGGTAGCGGCGAAGGTAGGTGATCTCGTGCTGAGACATGTCGTCGCGCAGCTGTGCGATGACGTGGGCAACAGCTCCACCTGCTGCCCAGTACGCGGTGTGGAGTATGGAAAGGCGCTGGTGGTGGTATGCCAGAAGGCAGCGTTTATTTTGGTGGACCACCCTAACCAGTATGATGAGCGCAGGCCAGCGCTCGTGGGTTGCGTCGGTGACCCCAGCATCCTCCAAACCCCGAATTTCCCTCTCCAGCTCATGCTGCTCTTGTATCACAAGGCGGACGAGAGGGCCATCATATGGTAAAGCTTGCCCAATTCCTGGCTGGACTTGGCTCGCAAAATGAGGCGGTTGGCAAGCTCGGTATAAGAGCCTCCGAAGGACATAAGGAATGTTGGTTGAGGACTGAGAACTGAGAGCTGAGGACTCCGACCGAAGGAGCGGGAATAGTCACGAGATGAAGAAGGAAACTGTATAGTTGGAGGAGGCAGCAAAATCTTACTGCCTCCGACCACGAGAGTGCTGCAGGCAAGAACTACGAAGCACGGCAGGCACATCTGACCGCAAGAACCCGAAGTGAAAAGTGGTGGGTCAATCTGACCGCCAGAACATAAAGTGGGCGGGCGAGCGAGGAGAGCACGAAGTCGCACGGCAGGTGGATTCAGCCGCGTGAGGACGAAGTGGCCCGGCAGGGGGATCTGACTGCCGGGACAGAAAGTGACTGCACGGGCGGATTTTACCGCCAGAGCAGAAAGCCGTGTCGCGGGTCGATCTGACCGCCAGAACAGAAAGTGGGCGGGCGAGCTAATTTGACTGAGAGAGCACAAAGTCGCGCGGCAGGTGGATTCAGCCGCGTGAGGACGAAGTGGCCCGGCAGGGAGATCTGACTGCTGGGACAGAAAGTGACTGCGCGGGCGGATTTTACCGCCAGAGCAGAAACCGGCGTCGCGGGTCGATCTGACCGCCAGAACAGAAAGTGGGCGGGCGAGTTAATTTGACTGAGAGAGCACAAAGTCGCGCGGCAGGTGGATTCAGCCGCGTGAGGACGAAGTGGCCCGGCAGGGGGATCTGACTGCTGGGACAGAAAGTGACTGCGCGGGCGGATTTTACCGCCAGAGCAGAAACCGGAGTCGCGGGTCGATCTGACCGCCAGAACAGTAGGTGAATGTGGCGGTTGGAATTCGCCGCAGGAGCACGAAGTGGCCGCGGCAGGTGGACCTAACTGCCTGAAGAGAAAGTGGACGGAGCGGGTGGAATTGACTGCTGGGACAAGCTTGGCGGGCGGGCTTCATTGCGAGAGCACAAAGGCCGCGGCGGGTGAATTACACCACGAGAGGAAAGTGAACGCGGCAGGTGAAATTGGCTGCTGAGACAGAAAGCGGCGGAGCAGGTGGTTTTCAACGCAGGACGGGGGTGGATTTGGCGGCGGGAAGAGAAAGTGGTGCGGCGGATAGAATCCACTGCGAGATCACAAGCGAGACCGGCGGGTGGATCTGACCATGGACGAAATAACCGCCTAACTGCCGAGCAACAGGGTGTTGTTGGTTGTAAGAACTCACCGCTGGTGACCGGGCCGTTCGCCCGCGATGCCATCATTCCGCCCGCTGAATTCATTTATAGCGCAAGTACGTATGTGATACTACAGCGGGCTATGTCTGACTTAGGCCTGGAGAGTTGAAGGTAAATTCATGATGTTTCAGAAACTTCAATTTGCTCTGTTTGCTAAAATCAGTGATCTTATCGGTGATCCAAGTGATCCAATGTACAGCCTGGTCGATCATTTTCCTCGTCTCTTACCACAACACGTTCCCGCAATGGCTTCAGGATCGGGAGGCTGCGGCCGCCTGGACGAAACACCTCACCTTCCCCCAGCCTTTCCTCGCCATCTTCTGGCTGCAAATGATCCTCCGACCGACGTCGAGGCTGCTGAAATACGGGACATTGTTGATCATCTACACACCCGCGTTTCAGACATCGACGTCTCAATAAAAAACGCTGAAGACCTCCTCGCGGCACTTCGAAGCAGGCGTAAATCTGCAATCGAAGATATTCGTCGTGGACAGGGGATATTATCGATCATTCGACACCTTCCAGCCGACCTATGGGGCGAAATCTTCTCCCATACCGTACCTGACGTATACCGTCGTCGGGCTGTCGACACAAGTCCATGGGTCCTTGGTCACGTCTGTAGTCGATGGAGAGCGATTTCTGTCTCACTATCCACCCTCTGGTCCCATCTTGACTGCAACACCCCCTTGCCCATGCTTATCGAACAGATTAAGCGCTCGAAGGGATGCAGCTTAACTGCGGTTCTCTTCGAAAGCAAAACCCTCCTTACGTTGATGAATTTCTCCAGCCGCTGGGAGACCGTGGACATTCAGATGGGAAATCCCAGGGTGGGGGACGACATGTTAACCGTCCTGGACGGTAGTCTGGTTCATGGGAAGGTGCCTATGTTGCGTCGGCTCACGTGCTGGAATAGCTCAAGCGCTACTTCCTGCACGGCGTTCCAAGTCGCACCTAACCTCTCTACTGTTCTCATCCATGGAAAACATGGAAAGAGATTGCAGCTCCCATGGGCGCAGCTGACGAGGCTTCGTCAACAAATCCCCAAAATTAAGAATCTCAGCCTACTCGGATCCGCCCGCAATCTGGTCGCATTATCTCTCACAAATAACGACACTCGACTCCCATTTTCAGTGCCACCACCAGAGCTAATAGTGGAGCTCCCCCTCCTTCGCTCGCTGTATATTGAGAAAGGGGAGTTCCTGAATTTTCTGGTTCTGCCTGCATTGGAAAATATTTACATTCAGAAATGCACATATCCCATCATCTCTCTCATCGACAGATCGCGATGTCGTTTGCGGACAATTAGCAACACCTTTGATCCAACCTTTGAAATCGTTCCCGTTTTGATTCGCTCCCCGACGCTCCGCGAAATCCGGCTTAGGCTCGCCCCCGAGCATCTCGAGCCCCTCATGTCCTATCTCACTATCCGTTCAACTGATTCCAACAATACCGGTTTTCGACCACCTTGTCCCGAACTGGATGCCATCACGCTATGCGACGGATTAAACGAGCACGCATGCAGCCTGCTTGTACAGATGGTTGAATCGCGGCTACATAGTACCGCGTGTTCCAGCTTGTCCATTTGCAGAGTCTTTGACACGCATTCCTCGAAACTCGTCCGCCATGCCAGCAAGACGCTCGAAGAGCTCCGCGCTCGAGGAGCGGCTGCTGAATGGCTTCTGGAGAACGCCGCCAAGCAGAAAGTGCGCCAATGGGTCGAGGAATATCCTTACTAGTAGATCACGGCAGGCGAGTTATCTTCACTCGTCAGCTGCAACAAAGGTACTTGTTCTCAACCCATCTTCGTAAGTTCCATGTTTTCGGTTAGCAGTGTTGAATAAATATGCTTTCATGTCGAGAGTCGAGAACAGTATATGTACACTGCGCAGTGCGTGACATGATCAGATGAAGAGGAAAAGCCAAGGCGAAAGAAATATCCGGGCCGAACCCAGACCGACCCGTCCAGACCCCAAGGCTTTCTACGCAAGGGAAATCGTCGTCAAGCATTGAATCCATGGCTAAAGGCCACACCGCGGCGGATACATAGTACTGAGCGGGGAAGCATTGAATTCGTCCAAAAATGTGAGGCGGTGATCTCCATAGACACAGAATTCGAGTGAGCAGTAGATAAAAAACCGCAGGACCGTACGACTAGGCATTAGCCAAGTATGTTCCTTGCTCCAACGCTCTCGATGATGTGTACCTGCATCCCATCCGCCACCAGTTCTCTGAATGCCGCAATGATGTCCGGTGTAGGCATCTCCAAGGCAGTCAAGATGGGTATCGTGAGACGGAAGAATAGGAGTTGGGTGCGACGTGCGACGAGCGCACCGAGTGCTGTGTTCCAAAAGGAATAGGAAATCTCAGGGTCTTCATTGTCGGTGAGGTTGATGATCAGAATACTGAGTTGTGGGAGCAGGGATGCGGACTCGATTAATGCCCCAAATAATTCTTCCGCCAGAGAGTAGTAGGTCTCCTGTAGCTCGAACTGCTTCAGATCGGGTGCGAAGCGGAGGCATTCGGCCAATGAAAGAAAGTCGGACTCGTGTGCCAAGACCAGCTCTTGGAGGGCTGGTGACGACCGCTTCAGGAAGGAAAGCAAGTGATCGGTATTCACAGTGATGCTGAGGGCTTCAAGCCCGGGGAGTGAAAGACTGTCGAGGATGTTATGATCGAATGAAGGATATCTGCCTTGTTCTCCAAACATAAGGCGACGGAGATTGGGAAGAACTAGTTTTTGATCGGCGCCAACAGCGAAAACGATATCCGTATCACAAAAGAGACACTCCACAAGGTTGGGAGCGAGACGTAGGAGTTCGAAGATGTGAAATGGGGAGATTCTGGTGAATTCCGAAGCACGGTCCATGGAATCACGAATCGTCAGCGTTACAAGCGACGGCAGAGGCCCCGGGCTCGTGGTGGCGCCCCAAAGTTCCATGAGGCCATTGGCGGCGTTTTGGTCGGTGTCTTCTTCCCCCTTCTCTGCTTCGCATATTTCAAGGTGTCTTAACTGCTGTCCGTGTCTCCAAATGACGGAGACGACATCTTGGTCGAACTTTCCTTCAAGCAACACAGACAGGGGACGATTCCGGGAGCGTTCAAGCCAAATTGGCAAGAAGTCCTTTACGCCCGTGGCGCAGGGGAAGATGATATGGATTGCGGTCCACAGAGCCGGTGTAGCGATTGCAATGTCGCTCCAGGCATGGCAGATATTAAGGAGCAACATGGGTGGGTGGGGAGCTCCAGGCTCCAGTGGCAAGGGAGCGAGAGTTCGGAGAAAGATATCCGATGCAATTTCAAGTGGCAGGCGAGCCACGGGGTCGACAACAGCGTTAAGCTGGCGCTGAGCAAGACTTTTATCGCGCTGCAGTTTCTTCAGAAGCTCTCGCTGCAGACCAATCTCGGTGTCCAGCTTCATAATGCGCGCACGGAGCTCTTGGATGGCCATTTTGGACTCGTTTCTGCCAGAAACGACCCACCAGGACACCATGCATGAGAGGAGGCAGGCTTTTCGAACGAGTTACGACTTACCAGTGTGAATTCAGCCTTTCAGAGCATTAACTTCGACCCACAGTGGTTTTAGGTCAAGGTTACTTCGGCCGTAAACAAACGGATTGATCGGCCGAACTTGGCAAGGCTGATCATGAACCCACCACCAACAAACCACCGCATTCCGAATTATCTGCTATAACTATTCTAATCTTTCGGGGGCTGCAGAAACCTCGCTCTCTGTTGTCGTCTCAGCCTGTGTGTATGACAGGTACTTATTCAGACCCAAGCTAGTAACGTCGCGCTGTCCGTCCGCTCTCACTTTCCCGGGCCATCCACATGCAAATCCCGAGGCTCATGTCGCGCCTGCTGGGCAGGAGAACACAGCTCGATTCCGTACTCACAGAGGCTTGATTTCTCGCACAATACGATTGATCTGGGAGTCTGCCACTCTCCGCTGGTGCGGAGGTATTACAGGTACATATATCCATCCCCCTTGTGCTTCATTGTATCTAACGACGCTCACTGCAGGTCCGCTGAAGCACGCCGATTCCCTGTTGGGCTCGGAGGCTCGGAGAAGCGCCCGGGGCCGTACGATGCTTGTCGACTGAGGGCTGCTCGTGTGCGATATTCCTTCGCGTGTCCCACGAGGCGGTGAAGCTGCGATAGGGTCGACGCCGAAGCCAGAGTCTTCGCTAGTCGGCGGGCGCTTTGTATCTTCGGGCGATGAATATGACTCCATGCTACGGGGCGAACACCTAAATGGCCTACGCTACTTCCTCCTGCTGCGCGCCGCGGAGGAGACGACGAATGGCTGGAAGGTCGATCTCCGCGATACCACAGCGCGGTCTTGAACAACGTACCCCTCTTTTCGGTGACGTCGACAAGCGGGCGCACCGTCGCGAGTCAGAATCGCAGCAGTGCGATCTGGAAGGGGCGCAGGCGTCTGGGCGTGGTGACTGAGCGGGGCAAGTGACGATGGCGCGGTCCTTCGTTTGCTCTCTGCGGCCTGCGAGAGGGGAAGGGGGAGGCGGTCGTTCTTCCCGGGAGAGCGCGCGCGATCCCCTGGTCGGATGAAATCGCTATGGGCGTACGACTAAGGGGTACTTCACGGATATAATATCGGAACCATCCGCCGCAGACGAAGGCCGACCGAAAATCCTCGGGGAAGTGGACATGGAGATTCCTCAGCGACGTGCACAAGAGCGGGCCGGCGCCGCGCCGCGGTGCACACTCGCGATGCGGAGAGCGAAGCGTCCGGCGGTTCTCCCTCAGCCCGCGACGGGGTTTCACGACATGGGGATCTTTAAGTAGGTCCCTCCGCGCCCATACGCATGCTGTGTACTCAATATTTGTAGGTGGCTGACGGGCGCATCCACGCCCTGATTGTGGGCAGAGCGATACTCTGAAATCGGAGACGTTGTGCAGTGTACGTGTCTTGCCTTCGGAGAAGGGACTGCGAGTAGGCTGACTGACGATGCTGCAGGTGGGAAAAGTGACCCGGCTCGTCGGCGTGCGGGATCATGGGGATAGTGCTTTTCTGCGTGGCGACCACCAGCGAATCGATGGATCGCGGATATCGTGCACTTGCGCATGGGCTTGTCACCGCCATTCCTGAGCGACCACCCCGCCGGCCCCCGTCTTTTCTGGGACACGATTCCGCCCTTCCCCAAGATCGCGACAGAAAACAACTGAGGCTTCGACGCTCAATTCACCCCCTTCGTCGCTGTGTCGACCCCACTGGAGAACGCGGATTTCTGATCTTGGTGAGCACCCTTCCTTCCTTCTGTTCTCTCTTTCGTTTGTATGATGAAACGCACTGGGCTCTGAGGAGTACCTCGATGTAATGCAATACGCTCACAGAGCGGCGGCCTAGAAAACCGTTAACTGAATTCTTTTTCTTTTCATCCTCCCTTTTTTTGGCAAGATTATTGACTGTGATGTTATTCCGTAGACGCTCCGCTTCTTTTGGTATCTCGCAGCCTTCGCCGGAGTACGCTCCTCCTCTGTCTCTCTGCTTCTGCCTTTAGTCGGAGCAGGGGAGAGACGGTGTCGATGATGGTGACGGCTGGATGAGAAGGGAAGCTCGTACTGACTTCCGAGCCATTTGAGCCACCTTCTGTAGTGAAACTCTGGAGGCGAAAGATATAGCGGATGAGGGAGCTGCACGGGGCCGGCCTGGAGTGAGTGGAGGAAAAGAGGCGGAACCCAGACTGGACGTATCACTGCCGAAGCAACTGAGCAGGCCCGCCGACCGGGACGGGACACATTGCGGTCGAGGAAGCTGAGGGGTCTGCCCAAAGCGCGAACGTCTGGCGGAGGAGGATCGCTTCTGCACATCCTCCACGCACTCGTGAGGGCAGGGGACGGCCCCTTGCGCTACTACATCCGTGCACACGGTGGATCGCGGCAGGGCTGTCTTGGATCGCGGCGGTCACTGTCGGACCGTGCGCTCCTGTTGGCTCCACGACGCACTTTGCGGACGCCGCAGCACGCGTCCAGACCTGCCCGCCACCACGCATCCGCCGCAATCCACCCAACCCGTCCATCTCCTCCTGAACGCCTGCTTCGGACTTCTTGGCCTTCCTCTTCGGTCTGAGCATACCCGTGTATCTTCAGGGAGCTCCGAATACTCATCTCAACGGAATCATGAGGCGATATCGCCCACCGAGGAGGAGATCCCTAACGAACGAGAGGCACCGCGTACCTGCTGGGGGCGGATCGAAGAGCGGACCCGACGCAGTATTCTCACACAGGGCGCTAGCTGTCCATGCTCACCACGCTCACCCGCACGACACTGAGACTTCACCCACAGTCTGCCAGGTCATTGTGGATTCCGCGTAGGCGCGGATAAGGCAGATCGGCATTGGATAGCGGGCGACAAGAGCAGCGCATGGCTGTAACGGTCTCGCATTAGGCTGTTACCAGCGATTTCCCGCTGTCTGGTGGGCTTAGCCTCTGTCCTTGGCGTCGCTCGCTTCCAGCCTTCCAGGAGAAGAATGGAGCCGGCATAATACCCGTATTCTTGATAACGGAGAGGCGCGCATAGACGAATGGCTGGTTCACGGTCAGGCTGCCGGTCCGTCGTCTCCACTGCAGACAGAAGCCTGCGACTTGCGCAACGTGTAATTCAGCTTGTGTATATTTCTTTCGCCTATTGGAGAGGATAGTTAGGAACGATACTTATTCAATTTGCAGTACTTGTGCGAGCATGTAATACGTAGTGCGTTGTTCTAAACCTGAAGTTTTTTTTGCCACAACTGAGACGATTCACAAGTCGCGTTCCGCAAAAATCCGGAAACGGCCCGGGCATGGTGATGATGCACTTGGTCTTCCAATCAATAATTCCATCTTGGGTTACTTATTGCAGGGCTCACAGACACTCATCCAAAATGCATCGGCTCCTCTGTTATCCGCTGGAGTCAAAAGACGATAAAAATAGCACCATGCCGCGACCTTCGGTCGCGGCTCTCACATCAAGAAAGAAGAACCAAACTGCCAACTGGAATGACGCACTTATCCAGATAGCGCACAGAATCCACGGTCATACCCCGGCTTTCGTGATGTCCATTGTGTAACAGATGCCGATTGCGACTCGCACGGGTACTGGAAGCTGCTTCCAATCAACTACAGGTGCCGTTCCTGTTCCCAGGACTGGTTCGGGCCCGCGCCCGAGCGTGCCTCGGTTAACGACTTGACTGCTTTTGGCTGACCGAGGAGGAGTTTAGCATGGTATATAAACCCAGCGCATATCTTGGAATGGCATCATTCAGAACTCAGAACATACAATGTCTACCTTCCTCCCTCCTCTCGACTGCACTCTTAACCTCGGCCAGATAATCGACCACCACATCGCTCATGAAAATCGCAGTGCTGCGTATTCATTCGCGGACGAGGACGGCCACATAACAGAAATCAGCCACTTTGAGTTCGCTCGAGCGGCACACCGGGTCGCACACCTTCTCAGACCTCAACGTCGCGGCCCAGATGGGCAGGTGGTCGCCATAGTCGCGCTCACGGATGTCTTGATATATCAGACGATTGTCGCCGGGTGCATCATAGCTGGCCTCGTTGTACGTCACATTTCGCTTTGACTAAACATCCTCGCTCAGATTATTACTAGCCGTTCCCAATTTCGCATCGAAACTCTGCAGCAGCGATAATACATTTACTCAGCAACACTAATTCCCACCGTTTGTTGACGACCAAAGGTTCTTTGGGTCGTCTGGTGGAAACCCTGTCGACCGATTTGACCAATGGAAATGCTCCATATGAGCTCTCTACCGAGGATATTCCTCTTCTCGGCCAGATCTACCCACATCTTGGCCAGGAAACCTCCGAAGATACATTTATATTTTACCCGAACCCGATTACAAAGATTGCACTAGACGATGTTGCCCTATATCTCCATTCCAGTGGTTGGTTCACATTCACCCTCTCTTTTCAAAAATTGAATATTTGTCCTGCAGGCAGCACCGGCTTCCCTAAACACATCCCCGAAACTCACCGGAACCTCATCCACTGGGCAGCCATGGGTGAGTAATTGTCTTTTCATGTATTCGATATTCTAATGTCTCGAAGAGTGTTTTCCTCAAATCGCCGAATTGTCTCCACGCTTAGCCGTCGGGCCGTTGCCTGCATTCCATACAATGGGGATGATGGGCCAATTTTTTATCCCTATCTTAATCGGAGGGACGGCTTGTATCTATCCTCTTACCTCGACGGCCACGCAACACGGTATACCTATTAGCCCGAGCGCAGAAAACGCGATCGAGAACGCCAAAAGGACGAACGCAACAGGGATCATGACTGTCCCGGCGTTCATCCTTGAATGGCAGTCACCAGAAGATATCGCGTATCTCAAGACACTCAATCTATTGGTAGGTATTTTCGAACCCGAGCGTTTGCGGATGTTCAGAGTTTTGTCAGATATATGCCGGAGGACCACTCGCACCTCGAGTTGGCGATTCTTTGTTCAGCCAAGGAATTAATATCGTCTCGGTTTACGGTGGAACCGAGTGTGCGTATTGTTCAGTATGACGCTGCGGATGTTTGATTTCTTAATTATCACCAGTTGGCGCACCAACCATTGTTAAGCGACCCCAAGCTGAGGCGGACGCCGGCGAATGGGCCTGGTTCCGATTCAGTAGTCGTACAAATATCCGGTGGGAACGGCAAGGCGACGGAACGCTCGAGTGTCAGTTTTTGGTACGTTGTATACTGCTTCCGATTGGCTCGAATCTCATAGTGTGTTTTTATTAGACTGTACCAGAGACGCACCAGGTTTCTGTCGAAAATTTGGTCGATCGCAAGGGATATTCAACCAAGGATCTATTCGAGAGGCATCCGACGAAACCCGATCTATACAGAATGTGAGTGTGTTCTCCAACTTCCTCCGCAGAGTTGATAATCATATCTGCAGTGTGGGTCGACTCGACGACGTTCTCATCATGGCCAACGGAGAGAAAACCGTGCCTGGTCCGATGGAAGACGCAATGATGGCGAGCCCTTTCATCATGGGTGCAGTCATGTTCGGGCGGGAACGCAATCAGGTCGGGGTCCTCATCGAACCGAACCCACAATATAAGTTGGATCCCAGCAACGAGCAGCAGGTCGCCAGGTTTCGGAATACGATTTGGTGAGAGAAAATTGTCTCGGCCAAAATGAATATTGTGTCTTACCTCCAATCCAGGCCTGTTATTGAAGAGGCCAACGAGGTAAGCTTGAATTCACGTGGATTGTAATATCTGCTGACTTGATGTGCTCGATAGAACGCTCCTGCCTTTTCTCGGATTTACAAGGAGATGATTTTGGTAACCCAACCCGAACGGCCGATGCTTCGTGCTCCCAAAGGCACGGTGATCAAGAAGCCAACCCTGGCGTTGTATAAGCAAGAAGTCGAGGAACTGTGAGTGTTTTAATCGACCGGTTTTCGATTCTTATGGGCTAAATTATCAATAGTTATAACACGATCGAGGCGAGCGGCAACGCAGCCAGTGACATTGAGCCGCCGGCTTCATGGTCCTCTCAAGATCTCGAGCCATGGTTGAAAACCCACGCCAGCTTGGTTGCGGACAGAGAGATACGCAGTGGCTATGACCTCTTCGACCAAGGCTTCGATAGCCTTAACACTACCTTCCTGCGGCACCGAATCGTCGGCGCATTGAAGAACTCGGGTGCGACAGCGGCGGCGCAGAATATCCCGCAGAATTTCGTCTATGCCCATCCATCTATCGAGCAGTTGGCCACTGCGATCGCAGCTTTAGTGCGTGGGGGAGCAGAGGACCCGACCGATGGACCAGCGGCTCTGGTGGAGAAAATGATCGCAAAATATAGCGAGGGATTCGAGGCGGCGGTCGACCATCCCCACAAGCTGAGCGTCGCTTCATCGAATGGGACGGTCGTTCTCTTGACTGGCTCAACCGGCGGCTTGGGATCGCACATTTTGGAGATTTTGCTCTCCCTGTCTTCCACCGAGCGTGTCTACGCATTCAACCGAAGGGGCAGAACTTCAGCTTCTGAACGGCAGCGCGCAGCCTTCATCGATCGTGGCCTTGATGTCGCATTATTGTCTTCTGAGAAGTTGGTGTATCTCGAAGGTGACACAGCGAAGGAGGATCTGGGTTTACCTCTCGATGTCTGGACTAAGGTAATTTGAACCTTGATTTGTTCGACCTCCTGCTGATTTTGTCCTTTGCCACAGATTCGCGATACATTAACTGTCATTATTCACAATGCCTGGACGCTGGATTTCAACAAGACACTGTCGTCGTTCGAGTCTCACGTCAAAGGGACGCGCAACCTCATCGATTTGGCCCGCCAATCTCCGAATCAATCTGGAGTTCGATTCCTGTTCACGTCGTCCATCGCCTCTGCCCAGAATTGGGACCAAACACTCGGTCCCTTCCCCGAGGAGGTCCAGTATGACGCCAGCGTCACTCTTGGAAACGGGTACGGAGAAAGCAAGTATGTCTCGGAACGGGTGCGAATTCCTGCATTCTCGGCACGCATTTTCACTAATTAAGTGTAGATTCTGGCGGCGTCCGGCCTTGAGGCAACATCTTTCAGGATCGGTCAGGTCACTGGCTCTTCTAGCAACGGAGCTTGGTCCACCACCGACTGGGTGCCCGCCATCGTAAAATCCAGCATCGCTTTGGGAAATTTCCCTTCGGATCCCTCCAATGTCGTGGCCTGGATCACTCCTGAGGCTGTTTCCCACACCATCGTCGATGCAGCGCTGCGCGCAGAGGAGCTTCCATTCGCGGTCAACCTGGTTCATCCACGGCCGGTTCCGTGGGACTTCGTCATGTCCATTACGGCAAGCACAGCGCAACTCCCTCTGACACCTTTCGCGGACTGGGTTCAGCAACTCCAGGCCCGCTCTTCGCGGGCAACAGCGGAGGATATTGAAAGAATTGTGAGTTAACTCGTCTTATTCAAATCGGTGAATCTAATAGCAATATTCCATAGCCTGGTCTTAAGCTGCTCGACTTTTTCAAGGCAGCTGTCGCTGGGGCGGGAAATACGGCTTTCTCCACCTTGAAAGCGCAAGCGATCAGCCAGTCCATGAAGATGTTGGAGCCCTTGGGCGAAGATGATGTGAAACATTGGATGCACTATTGGAAGAAGGAGTTTCTTGCTTGATAAATGGTCTCGTCCTATAATACCCGTACCGTACAGTAATACAATAATGTAAAATTTGATTATAGTAATTGCTGTTCCCAAAATTCGATTACAGCTATCTTCCGACCACGTCCGAGTGAATGCACACAGTCACTCCTTGAGTTGCTGGAGAGCTGAAGGTAAATTCATGATGGATCAGATTTCAACTCGAACTTCAACTCGCGATCGACTCGACATCTATTCGACGCTGCCCACTATCCCTCGGCGGTGGCCATCCATGGACGACTTTATGCGACATCTCATACAGACGCGGAATCTCAATATCGATGGGCCCGATTTTTGCCCAATACACATGCCTCATACTTACCACCATGACCTAAAAAACGAGGAACGCAGTAACACCCAGATGCAAAGGGATATATAGCCCATGCACAAAAGGGATACCTGTAGTACTCTGAACGGTCTCATTCATCGCACTCCTGCCGTCCAATACCCGTCGATCATCTGTTTGCTCTTGTAAATCAGTGATCCACAGCCTTGTTGATCATTTTACTCTTGCCACCCGCCACAACACGTTTCCCGTAATGCCCGCAGTATTAGGACTTTGCTTGAATTGTGGCCGCCCGAACGAAACACCTCACCTTCCTCCCGCGTTCCCTCGCCATCTTCCAGCTACCAACAATCCTCTGACCAAAGGCTGTCAAAATACGAGATATCCACTGGTTGGCAGGTTCAATTTTTCCAGCACAATTTACAGTGAAAAATGTGATTTGTTTTTCACACATTTTTCACTGAAAAAATTGGTGAAATTTTGAAAGCTTTTTCACCCCTTTTCAAGTTTCTTTTGAGTTTTTCACCTCAAATCGGAAAAGTGGTGAGAATGTTTTGGGCTTTCCACCTAGTTTCTGGCTGAAAATTGATGGAAAACAAACAACATTTTTCACTAAGAATTCCGCAGAAAAACCCGAATTTTCCAACCAGTGATCGTTGATCATCTACACACCCGTGTTTCAGACATTGACGCCTCAATAAAAAACACTGAAGCCCTTCTCATGACACTTCAAAGCAGGCTAGTCTCTTATAAACAGACACTATAACAACATAATCTCGTACCTCGGTTTGTTATAGTCTGTCAGTAAGGTCGATCAAACGATCGCTCATGTCGTTATTACAAATCATAGAATTTTCCTGGTGTTCCAGAAGGCTCAGCGACGTGTCTTTCATTTTTCTGACCTAACATTTACCTTCAGGAATACGAAAGCAGTAAATTATCCTGCCATTTGTTGGGCGGAAAGTCAAAGACGCCCAATGCCGAAATGTGATGGTCCAGCATGCGGAAAAGGCCGAGGTACTGATTTGGAGGGAAACGGACCGTTATCCTTGTTCTTAATGGCAGTTCAATTGAAAACAAGATTTCTAGAGGCTTTCCCTCTCAAAGTTTACCACCAGTACTGCAGGCGAGGTGAGTGGCTGTGGGCAGACATTCAAACTCCGATGATTATATAATAACGGCGCAACGCATACATGATCGCGCGCTTAACTACAGACTAAAAGCAGGCGTAAATCTGCAATTATCGGTCATTCAACACCTTCCAGCTGATGTATGGGGTGAAATCTTCTCTCATACCGTATCTGATGTATATCGTCGGTGCGCTATCGACAGAAGTCCATGGGTCCTTGGTCATGTCTGTAGTTGATGGAGGGCCATCTCTGTGTCATTATCCACCCTCTGGTCCCATCTCGACAGCAACATCCCTTTGCCCATGCTTATCAAACAGATTGAGCGCTCAAAGGGATGCAGTCTAATTGTTGACCTCTTCGAAAGCGAAACCATCCATCCGATGATGGATTGTTCCAACCACTGGAAAACCGTGGACATTGAGATGGGAAATCCCATGGTGGGAGATGACATGTTGACCGTTCTGGACGGTGTTCACACTGGGGGCAAAAAGCAACACATATGAAAACCATATGCATCAAATGCATATGGTCTGCAGGTAAAACAAATGTAACAAAGCTGCCTTTGACAGACAAAGGACAGCTTTGTTGCATGCTTTGTGCTCCTGTGTGAGGGAACAAAACATGTGCCAAAGGCGGCCTTTGAAAGTCAAAGGCAGCTTTGTTATGTTTGTTTTACCTGCAGACCATATGCATTTGACGCATATGAAGATCATATGTGTCAGTAATTGCCCCCAGTGTCATGGGAAGGTGCCCATGTTGTGCTGACTCACGTGCTGGGATATCCCAAACACTACTTCTTGCACGGTGTTCCAAGTCGCGTGTTGTTATCCATGGAAAACATGGAGAGGGATTGCAGCTCCCATGGGCACAACTGACGAGCCCTTGCCAACAAATTCCCCAAATTAATGATCTCAGCCTACTTGGATCCACCTGTAATCTGGTCGCATTGTCGCTCACCGAGTCCGACATTTCACTCCCACTTTCGGTGGAACAGCCAGAGCTAATAGTTGAGCTCCCGCTCCTTCGCTCGCTATACATTAAGGACGGGAGTTCTTGAATTTCCTGGTCCTGCCTGCGTTGGAAAATATCTACATTCTTAAAGGCACTTCATCCCTCACCTCCCTCGTTGACAGATTGTGGTGTTGTTTGCAGACAATTAGCAACAATGATCCAAACCTTGAAATCATCCCCATTTTGATTCGCTCCCCGATGCTCCGCGAACTCTGCCTTGAGCTTGCCCCTGAGAATCTCAAGCCCCTCATATCCTATCTCACTATCAATTCTGATTCCAACAATACCGGTTTTCGACCACCTTGTCCCGAACTGGATGCCCTCACGCTATGCAGCAGATTAAACGAACATGCATGCAGCCTGCTTGTACAGATGGTTGAATTGCAGCTACATAGTACTGTCTGTTCCAGCTTGTCTATTTGCAGAGTCTTCGACATACTTTCCTCGAAACTTGTCCGCCATGCCAACAAGATGCTCGAGGAGCGGCTGCTGAATGGGTTCTGGAGAAGGCTGCCAAGCAGAAAGTGCACCAATGGGTCAAAGAATATCCTTACTAGTAGATCACGGCAGGCAAGTTATCTTCACTCGTCAGCCTCTGTAGGTTCCATGTTTTCGGTTAGCAGTGTTGAATAAATATGCTTTCATGTTCAGAGGCGAGAACAGTATATGTACACTGCGCAGTGCATGACATGATCAAATGAAGAGGAAAGTCCAAGGCGAAAGAAATATCTGGGCCGAACCCAGACCAACCCGTCCAGACCCCAAGGCTTTCTATGCAAGGGAAACCATCGTCAAGCATTGAATCCATGGCTAAAGGCCACACCGTGGCGGATACATATTACTGAGCAGGGAAACATCAAATTCGTCCAAAAATGTGAGGCGGCGATCTCCATAGACACAGAATTCGAGTGAGCAGTAGATAAAAAACCGTGGGACGTACAACTAGGCATTAGTCAAGTATGTTCCTTGCTGCAATGCTCTCACTGATGTGTACCTGCATCCCATCCGCCACCAGTTCTCTGAATGCCGCGATGATATCTGGTGCGGGCATGTCCGAGTCAGTCAAGATGGGTATCGTGAGATGGAAGAATAGGAGTTGGGTGTGACGTGCGACAAGTGCACCGAGTGCTGCGTTCCAAAAGGAATAGGAAATCTCAGGGTCTTCATCATCGGTGAGGTTGATGATCAGAATACTGAGCTGTGGGAGGAGGGATGCGGACCCGGCCAACACCCCAAATAATTCTTCCACCAGAGAGCAGTAGGTCTCCCATAGCTCGAACTGCTTCAGATCGGGTGCGAAATGGAGGTATTCGGCCAATGGAAGAAAGTCATATTCCTGTCCCAAGACCAGCTCTCGGAGGGCTGGTGACAACTGCTTCAGGAAGGAAAGCAAGTAACCGGTATTCACAATGGTGCTGAGGGCTCCAAGCCCAGGGAGTGAAAGACTGTCGAGGATGTTACAATCCAATGAAGGACATCTGCCTTGTTCTCTGGGTGTGGGGTGACGGGGATTGGGAAGAACCAGTTTTTGATTGGTGCCAACAGTGAGAACAATATCTGTTCCGCAAAAGAGACACTCCACAAGGTTGGGAGTGAGACGTAGGAGTTTGAAGATGTGAAATGAGGGGATTCTGAAGGATTCTGAAGCACGGTGCATGGAATCACGATGATAAGCCAGTAATTGGGCCATGGTTAGATACACGTAATTTTGCATGTTTCTGATTGTGCTCATCGCTGAAACTGTTGTTTCTATGCAACAGTACTGGTTCCTGGTAGCTGTTGGGCAAACCACAGAGAAACAGGTGGACATTCTAAGGAATTAGAACATCCATTGGCTAGTCTCACCCTGAAAACTGTAAGGGAAACATATAGCCAATTAATAAGTCAAGGAACTTCTTTTGACTTGTTTCCAACATCCACTTAAGCAACGGAAACAAGTCAAAGGAACGGGAGTTGAGCAATGTGTTGTGTTGTGTTGAGATGCTGAGGAGATGTGCTGGGTCACGGGTGTTTCGGTTGCTAGAGTCGCCAGTTTCCATTGGATGCGGATACACTGAAACAGGTGGTCGGCTATTCTGAGAATCCGGATCACAACTCTAAAGGTGTTCCAAGGTTCTTCCTCAAGAACCCTTTCTGGGAAACCCTATAGAAACGGGTATCTACCGAGACCTACAAAGGAGTATTATCAAGTTCCACGCTTGGAACCAAGGGGAGAGTTGAGTCGAAGCAGAAACAGGTTGAATGAGTGCAGTGCCAATCTATTGGTGATCAACACACCCTCTGAATAATACAGGGGTGCTGCTGATGGGTTCCTGCCTCGTAATTGGCAAGGGAACATGGTGTGCTCGTAGTTGGGAACCAATGGGAGGCGACGCTCGGAAGAACAACCGACGGAAACACGGTTAAAGAGGTGGATAAACAGACATTTGACTCATTGGGATTGTGTTTTGGGCTTTGTAACAGTGTCTTGGCAGTTGTATAAGTATCCAAGGGTGTTTCTACGATGGACACAGCATCTTCCCCTGAACTAGTAGGCTATACGCTTGCGCATTGGGTTGATCTGGGACCCTCGGCGAATGCACTCTTATAGAGTAGCACTATTAGTCAAAATCTTAATTGTTTCTGAATCATATATTATTCTGGAAACGCACTTGGGCTCTGCCTGGAAACTGTTAGAAACTCTGTGAATCTGCTCGAACTGGGACTCTGTTGAAAGGAACATTATTGTTGTTGTTTGCAGAGCGTGTTTCAGAAAGTATTGTCTAGGGAAAGCTTTGGAAACATGACTGCTGTGCACTGCTCAGAAAGTACCTCTTTAGAGAAAGCTCTGTGAACGCTCTTGGCCTATAAACTAGGGGCCTTACTTGAGTCTACAGGACTACTTTAAACTTGTTTCTCTGTCGTTTGGACACACATACATATACACACACACACACTGCGAAGCTATAAATCTACTTTGTTTGGAAACAATGTTTCCACTGTGTCTAGAAACATGTTCTACGCAGTTTGCTCTTAGTCTCTTTGAGATACGAAACCTCTCCCTACAACCTTTACAAGGCCCTGTACTAGGGGCTGTAACTCGTCAGGATCTCTGGAAAAGTGCATATATTGCCCGTTTGATTTGTTTGTTGGTTAGAACAGTCTCTGGACTGTTTCTGTGCCGCTCTCGAGTCAAGTGGGGTTATTTGTGTGTTTCTTATATAGGTTCTGAGCACATCAATCATCATGTGATGGGTACTTTAGCTCAGTGGTTAAGAGCACACTCTAAACAGGAGTAACAAAGAGGTCCCGGGTTCGAATCCTGGAAGTGCCATTCCTTTGAAGCATTCTTGAGTGAACACAAGCACAGCCTTTCAATGAATCATCAGCGTTACAAGCGATGGCAGAGGCCCTGGGCTCGTGGTGGAGCCCCAAAGTTCCATGAGGCCATTGGTGGTGTTTTGGTCGGTGACTTTTCCTCCCTTCTCTGCTTTGCGTATTTCAAGGTGTCTTAACTGCTGTCTATGTCTCCAAATGACGGAGACAACATCTTGGTTGAACTTTCCTTCAAGCAACACAGACAGAGGACGATTACAGGAGTGTTCAAGCCAAATTGACAAGAGGTCCTTTACGCCCGTGGCGCAGGGGAAGATGATATGGATTGCGGTCCACAGAGCCAGTGTAGCAATTGCAATGTTGCTCCAGGCATGGCAGATATTGAGGAGCAGCATGGGTGGGTGGGGAGCTCCAGGCTCCAGTGGCAAGGGAGCGAGAGTTCGGAGAAAGATATCCGATGAAATTTCAAGTGGCAGGCGAGCCACAGGGTCAACAACAGTGTTAAGCTGGCACTGAGCAAGACTTTTATTGCGCTGCAGTTTCTTCAGAAGCTCTCGCTGCAGACCAATCTCAGTGTCCAGCTTCATAATGCGCGCATGGAGCTCTTGAATGACCATTTTGGACTTGTTTCTGCCAGAAAAGACCCACCAGAACACCATGAGAGGAGGCAGGCTTTTCGAACGAGTTACAACTTACCAGTGTGAGTTCAGCCTTTCAGAGCAAGATTATTCGACCCACAGTGGTTTTAGGTCAAGGTTACTTCGGCTGTAGTAAACAAATTTACAGCTGATTGCAGAACTTAGGGCGCAGATCATTTATTTCTTCTACTAATCAAAAAAGCGTCCCCCAATAAATCCCTCGTATCTCCCACAGATCTGCACCAATATACATGATTTTATTATCATTAGAACTGCACTGTCGAGGCGCATGCCCCTGTACCAAAAGTTTTTTTTACAAAATTCACATTTTTATTTTTGGCCTACAATTGAGCAGTACCAGGTGTTCTGAGCGCCCAGGGACAATTTGAGACGTCGAGGGTGGACCTGCAGCACATATAAAACTCATATGAGCATGCCGAGAGTGAGGTAGAATGGTGTCGTCGTGTAGGGTCTGCATAACGGTACCACGATGTGACCCGACATGTCTTGCTTACAACCACCGCAATGCCAAGTGCCAAACACGTGCACTCGTCCCTTTCTCAGCCCCTGGAAGAATTCAGCAACCTCTCCATCTTAGCCACTGCTGCAATGCTTCAATCTGGAACGGTCCAAGGAGAACCTGACAGCGACCTTTCCACACCAAACAACGATGATATTACCGACATCCTGGATTCTGAGAAAGAGGAAGACTCATGCCAAGAGTGAGGTAGAACGGTGTCATCATGTAGGGTCTGCGTGACGGTACTGCAATGTGACCCAACGTGTCTTGCTTACAACCACTGCAATGCCAAGTGCCAAACACGCTTCCTCACAGCCTATGGACACATTGAACGCACCTGCAGCCTACCCGAACTCGTCTCAGTCCGCACTGCTTGGTCTCTGAGCCTTCTTCGCTGCATTGAGCACCGAATTTCTGTTTCAAGGTTTGGATGACTCAGCCAATGGTATTTTGGAGAAACCCAGTGACTTTATATTGCTAAATTCACATAGCAGCGCAACATAATCTACGGTCCTCTGCTACCGAACGGCTTTCCAAGAGGAGAGCTCGGCACCAAGATGAACAGCACAATTTCGGTTGCAGGGCTCGGTGAATGAAACTCAGGCTTCTGCTACTGGTTGATACTTACCTTGACTACAGATTTTCATTGTTACCTGGCCTTATATTGGAAGGCATTCTCTCCAATAGCCTGCAGGACAACACCGTAATAGAGAAGAATGTTTCTTGTGGCTGAAGTGTACAGAGTGTCGGAGCTTTGTCTGGAGAATCCTAAATCATCCAAGTAGTATACCAACTAAGCTGTTGAGGACATGTTTGTACCACAAGCTAAGCTGTTGAGGAGATATTCTGTACCTAGAAATACGAGTAATAGCATTTTCATTGACTGCAAATGTGACACAATGTGATCAAATGTGTCTTGCTCTTGTCTTTATCACCCTCCCATGCCCCGAAAAGCCCCTGTCAACCCTGTACACCAAAAGTATTCTCCGGACCTGAAGGCTCGTGTCATATACCAACAATACTTCTTGGGAAAGAAACCCACAGCGATTGCCAAAGATCTGCGGATGCTACTGCATGTTGTCCAGCACGTTCTGACCTTGTGGAAAAGGATAGGGGCTGTCTGTCAAGTCCACAAAGGGTTGGGTAGATGGCATCTCATGCGTGCCAATCACTGTGATGTGTATGTAATCCTATGATCTTTTGACCATCTCAAACACAACTACTCTCACAGTTTATCATTGCTCTAATTGAACACCAACCCGACATTTATCTGGATGAGATACAACTCCAGCTCATTATCATGCATGATCTGCATGTCTCATTACCCACCCTCTCCCATACTCTGCGTCATCTGGGATACACTAACAAGAAGGTCTGTGTCGCATTTCTTGCATTACCTTCATAGCTTATCCCTCCTCAGCTCTCGCGTGTTGCTGCCAAAAGGAATGCCGACAAGATCAGGACATTCAAACAGAAAATCGGCCAGTACCCGCCTGACTATCTTGTATTTGCCGATGAGGCTGCCATCAATATCCTTACAACTTACCGGAGTAATGGATGGTTGCTCCGTGGGCTCCGTGCACGCAAACATTGCAAGTTTGTCTGCGGCATGCGGTAAGAGGTTTTTTTCCCATCTCCAGTCTGATTCACAACTGCTGTAGATATTCATTGCTTCCTGCGCTCACATCCGACAGCCTTATCTACAGCCACATCAAGGAGGGTGGATACAATGGAGAGGAGTTTTGTATGTGGCTGGAGGGTCTCATGGATTACATGCAGCCATATCCTGCCCCCCGCAGGTCAGTGGACAGATATCTTTTGGCGCAGTTCTCCTAATAATACGTGGCAGTGTGTTGGTTATCGATAACTGCAGAATTCATCACGTTCCCAATGTCAAAGCTATTTGTGCAGCACTGTGAGCGAGATTTTTACCCATCATTAGTATCCTGACAGCGCAACCGTAGCAACATCAAACTAGTGTATTTTCCCCCTTACTCTCCACATCTCAATCCGATAGAAGAGTGCTTTTCACTCATCAAAAAATGGATTCAAAGGCACAGAGCAAAATTCAGGGACATTATCAAGTACGGTGACGATACCGACCCCTTCCTTTTCCTATACCATGCATTAGACCAAGTACCAGTTACCGCTATTCACAGTTGGTTCTGTCACTCAGGTTACATGTAGTTGTTGTCCATGCTTTCTGATTGCAAAACTTTGTATTGTAACGACCAAGACAATGAAATACATTTGATGCAGTACAGGTTTCAACAGGGTTTCTACGTGCGATAAAGTGCAATAAACAGTACAATGCAGTCGAGGGAAAGTGCTAAAACAAATGCTAGTGTTGCAAGTACCGATGAGGAGGCAAGGCGAGAAACAACAATAAGAACTTCTTCAGGTTTGTGGCAGTGGGGTGCCTTTGACATGGGCACGAGCCATGCTGATAAGCCAGTTCGCCATTGCACTGGGGATATGGACACTTGATATTAAATATTCAGTGCCAAGGTTGCGTAAATCACGGACGGTAAGACATTCCTCCTTGTCAGCGAGGGTGTCAATGAAACGCGAAAGCCGGCGCACTGGATGAAGGCCGTCAAGTTCCTGCATGAAAAGATAGAAATCACCTCCATCTTGTCCGCGAGCAGGAGAGAGCTGCAGTGCAGGGAGTTGGGGATACATGCAACCGGGAGCTAGCAGAGATGCCATTATAGCTGTGTTTGTGCGTTGAGACCCAGCCACAGCCATTGCCATAAGGTCAAATGCGGAGGACAATGCAGGAGTTGCAGGAGTCAAGGCAGGTGCCAGAGCTGGTGCCGGATCTGGCGCAGGAGCTGGTGCTCTGATGTGAAATCGGCTGAAGAGGTCCGTATTCGGAGTTGCATCATATGTCATGCCACGCTTTTGCTGCGCCTGGTGAAAGTCAGTACTCAAGAAAAAGATGCGGGCGGGTCCAAAGGACATACCAGAGCTACAGACCAAGCTTGACGTTGGTGAAAGGTGAGATAGGCATGCTTTCCGTCTCTATCTATTTTGCACCAGGTGTCTGGATTTGTTTTACTGCAAGCCTCGCATGTGCCCTTGTATTTCTTCTCTAAACGTTCCAGTTCTTCATTTTCGTCTTCCATGGCAGCTACGCCGTTGCCGGTGTCATCGTCCAGTTCGTTGCCGGACGCATGATCCAAATCGAGAATGGTGCGTGCCGATGGACGGCCCTTCTTCTTGTTGCCGTTAGATTTTGCCTTGGGTGCCAAGTGTTTGGTCATCGCGTCCATGTACTACGTTCATGAGTGGCAGACATAGTCTCAAATAATGCAACACATACGGGAACCGGTACAATGATCTCGACTTGATGCACTTTCTTTCCTTTAGTCTCAGCAAATTTTGTGGTTACGGCAGTATGAAGAGAGTTCCAGGAGTTTTCATCCTCGAGACAGATCGCCTTTGCACGTGGGGTGAGTTTATAAGAGAGGTCGGGTTTGCGGGTCACTTCTTCGCAGCCAATAGCCTGATATATCTTTGCTTGTCCATAGTCAAAGTCGGACTCGAAAGGAATGGTAAGAACCCTGCTCGAGCCTTGAGGTGTTGGGACTAGAAGTTCAAATGCTAGCAAACGGTGAGGCTGTAAAGATCAAAAAGATAAATAAATGAAGTGCACTAGTAGGGTTGCCAATAGGCTCTTTCTCGCTTTTTTTACCCGAACTCGGCTTGGTCTTGGTCTTGGTCTTGTTTTTGGCCTTGGATTGGGTTTCTTTAGGGAGTTAGCATGCCAGAAAAGGTGGTGGAGAGCAGTGACACACCAAGTTTGTGTGGAGGCTCCGCAGGTGTGAGCTTTCTTCGTTTCGCAAGTGCAGCAGGAAATTCGGATTCTGTGGTGCCTTAGGAGGAAATGGAGGTGGTAATGATGGTCTCAAGTGCACCGGAGTCTTCCTCTTTCTCAGAATCCAGGATGTCAGTAATATCATCGTTGTTTGGTGTGGAAGGTCGCTGTCAGGTTCTCCTTGGACCGTTCCGGATTGGAGCATTGCAGCAGCAGCTAAGACGGAGAGGTTGCTGAATTCTTCTGGGGGCTGAGAAAGGGACGAGCACGCGTGTTTGGCACTTGGCATTGCGGTGGTTGTAAGCAAGACACATTGGGTCACATCGCGGTACCGTCATGCAGACCCTACACGATGACACTGTTCTACCTCACTCTCGGCATGCTCATATGAGTTTTATATGTGCTGCAGGTCCACCCTCGACGTCTCAAATTGTCCCTGGGCACTCAGAACGACTGGTACTGCTCGATTGTAGGCCAGAAGTAAAAATGTGAATTTTGTGAAACTTTTGGTACAGGGACATGCGCCTCGACAGCGCGGTTCTAACGATAATAAAATCATGTATATTGGTGCAGATCTGCGAGGGATACGAGGGATTTATTGGGGGACGCTTTTTTGATTAGTGGAAGAAATAAATGATCCGCGCCCTAAGTTCCGCAATCAGCTGTAAACGGATTGATCGGCCCAACTTGGCAAGGCTGATCATGAATCCACCACCACCAATGCATTCCGAGCTATCTGCTATCACTATTCTCCGTACTCACAGAGGCTTGACTTCTCGCACAATACGATTGATCTGGGAGTCCGCCACTCTCCACTGGTGCGGAGGTATTACAGGTACATATATCCATCCCCCTTGTGCTTCATTGTATCTAACGACGCTTACTGCAGGTCTAACGTCGAAGCACGCCCATTCCCTGTTGGGCTCGGAGGCTCGGAGAAGCGCCCGGAGTCACACGATGTTTGTCGACTGAGGGCTGCTTGTGTGCGATATTCCTCCAGGTGTCCCACGAGGATGAAGCTGTGATAGGGTCGACGCCGAAGCCAAAATCCTCGCTAGTCGGCGGGCGCTTTGTATCTTCGGGCGATGAATATGACTCCATACTACGGGGCGAACACCTAAATGGCCTACGCTACTTCCTCCTGCTGCGCGCCGCGGAGGAGACGAAGAATGGCTGGAAGGTCGATCTCCGCGATACCACAGCGCGGTCTTGGACAACGTACCCCTCTTTTCGGTGACGTCGACAAGCGGGCGCACCGTCGCGAGTTAGAATCGCAGCAGTGCGATCTGGAAGGGGCACAGGCGTCTGGGCGTGGTGACTGAGCGGGGCAAGTGGCGATGGTGTGGTCCTTCGTTTGCTCTCTGCGGCCTGCGAGAGGGGAAGGGGGAGGTGGTCGTTCTTCCCGGGAGAGCCCGCGCGCTCCCCTGGTCGGATGAAATCGCTATGGGCGTACGACCAAGTGGTACCTCACGGATATAATATCGGAACCATCCGCCACAGACGAAGGCCGACCGAAAATTCTCGGGGAAGTGGACATGGAGATTCCTCAGCGACGTGCACAAGAGCGGGCCGGCGCCGTGCCGCGGTGCACACTCGCGATGCGGAGAGCGAAGCGTCCGGCGGTTCTCCCTCAGCCCGCGACGGGGTTTCACGACATGGGGATCTTTAAGTAGGTCCCTCCGCGCCCATACGCATGCTGTGTACTCAATATTTGTAGGTGGCTGACGGGCGCATCCACGCCCTGATTGTGGGCAGAGCGATACTCTGAAATCGGAGACGTTGTGCAGTGTACGTGTCTTGGCTTCGGAGGAGGGACTGCGAGTAGGCTGACTGACGATGCTGCAGGTGGGAAAAGCGTCTCGGCTCGTCGGCGTGCGGGATCATGGGAATGGTGCTTTTCTGCGCGGCCACCACCAGCGAATCGATGGATCGGACATCGTGCACTTGCGCATGGGCTTGTCACCACCATTCCTGAGCGACTATTCCGCCGGCCCCCGTATTTTCTGTGACACGATTCCGCCCTTCCCCAAGATCGCGACAGAAAACAGCTGAGGCTTCGACGCTCAATTCACCCCCTTCGTCGCTGCGTCGACCCCGCTGGGGAACGCGGATGTCTGGTCTTGGTGAGCACCTTTCCTTCCTTCTGTTCTCTCTTTCGTTTTTATGATGAAACGCACTGGGCTCTGAGGAATACCTCGATGTAATGCAATACGCTCACAGAGCGGCGGCCTAGAAAACCGTTAACTGAATTTTTTCTTTTCATCTCCCTTTTTTCGCAAGATTATTGACTGTGATGTTATTCCGTAGACGCTCCGCTTCTTTTGGTATCTCGCAGCTTTCGCCGGAGTACGCTCCTCCTTTGTCTCTCTGCTTCTGCCTTTAGTCGGAGCAGGGGAGAGACGGTGTCGATGATGGTGACGGCTGGATGAGAAGGGAAGCTCGTACTGACTCCCGAGCCGTTGGAGCCACCTTCTGTAGTGAAACTCTCGAGGCGAAAGATATCGCGGCTGAGGGAGCTGCACGGGCCGGCCTGGAGTGCGTGGAGGAAAAGAGGTGGAACCCGCGCGGACCGAGACTGGACGTGTCACTGCCGAAGCAACTGAGCAGGCCGGACGGGACGCATTGCGGTCGAGGAAGCTGAGGGGTCTGCCCAAAGCGCGAACGTCTGGCGGAGGAGGATCGCTTCTGCACATCGTCCACGCACTCGCGGGGGCAGGGGACGGCCCCTTGCGCTACTACATCCGTGCACACGGTGGATCGCGGCAGGGCTGTCTTGGATCGCGGCGGTCACTGTCGGACCGTGCGCTCCTGTCGACTCCAGGACGCACTTTGCGGACGCTGCAGCACGCGTCTAGACCTGCCCGCCACCACGCATCCGCCACAATTCACCCAACTCGTCCATCTCCTCCTGAACGTCTGCTTCGGACTTCTTGGCCTTCCTCTTCGGTCTGAGCATACCCGTGTATCTTCAGGGAGCTCCGAATACTCATCTCAACAGAATCATGAGGCGATATCGCCCACCGAGGAGGAGATCCCTAACGAACGAGAGGCACCGCGTACCTGCTGGGGGCGGATCGAAGAGCGGACCCGACGCAGTATTTTCACACAGGGCGCTAGCTGTCCATGGTCACCACGCTCACCCGCACGACACTGAGACTTCACCCACAGTCTGCCAGGTCATTGTGGATTCCGCGTAGGCGCGGATAAGCCAGATCGGCAATGGATAGTGGGCGACAAGACCAGTGTATGGCTGTAACGGTCTCGCATTAGGCTGCTGCCAGCGATTTCCCGCTGTCTGGTGGGCTTAGCCTCTGTCCTTGGCGTCGCTCGCTTCCAGCCTTCCAGGAGAAGAATGGAGCCGGCATAATACCCCGTACCCTTGATAACGGAGAGGCGCGCATAGAGGAATGGCTGGTTCACGGTCAGGCTCCCGGTCCGTCGTCTCCACTGCAGACAGAAGCGTGCGACTTGCGCAACGTGTAATTCAGCTTCGCCTATTGGAGAGGATAATTAGGAACGATACTTATTCAATTTGCAGTACTTGTGCGAGTCATGTAATACGTAGTGCGTTGTTCTGAACCTGAAGCTTTTTTTGCCACAACTGAGACGATTCACAAGTCGCGTTCTACAAAAATCCGGAAACGGCCCGGGCATGGTGGTGATGCACTTGGTCTTCCAATTACATCCCAATAATTACTTATTGCAGGGTTCACGGACACTCATCCAAAATACATCGGCTCCTCTGTATCCGCTGGGGTCAAGGCTTTTCCGACGAAATGAAAGACGATAAAAATACCACGACAGCCGCGACCGAAGGTCGCGGCTTGAGTCACAGGAAGGAAGAAGAACCAAACTGCCAACTGGAATGACGCACTTCAAGTTATTAACGACTTGACTGACCGAGGAGTTTAGCATGGTATATAAACCCAGCGCATATCTTGGAATGGCATCATTCAGAACTCAGAACATACAATGTCTACCTTCCTCCCTCCTCTCGACTGCACTCTCAACCTCGGCCAGATAATCGCCCACCACATCGCTCATGAAAATCGCAGTGCTGCGTATTCATTTGCGGACCAAGACGGCCACATAACAGAAATCAGCCGCTTTGAGTTCGCTCGAGCGGCACACCGGGTCGCACACCTTCTCAGACCTCAACGTCGCGGCCCAGATGGGCAGGTGGTCGCCATAGTCGCGCTCACGGATGTCTTGATATATCAGACGATTGTCGCCGGGTGCATCGTAGCTGGCCTCGTTGTACGTCACATTTCGTCTTGACTAAACATCCCCGCTCAGATTATTCCTAGCCGTTCCCAATCTCGCATCGAAACTCTGCAGCGGCGATAATACATTTACTCAGCAACACTAATTCCCACCGTTTGTTGACGACTAAAGGTTCTTTGGGTCGTCTGGTGGAAACCCTGTCGACCGATTTGACCAATGGAAATGCTCCATATGAGCTCTCTACCGAGGAGATTCCTCTTCTCGGCCAGATCTACCCACATCTTGGCCAGGAAACCTCCGAAGATACATTTATATCTTACCCGAACCCGATTACAAAGATTACACTAGACGATGTTGCCCTATATCTTCATTCCAGTGGTTGGTTCACATTCACCCTCCTTCTCTTTTCAAAAATTGAATATTTGTCCTGCAGGCAGCACCGGCTTCCCTAAACACATCCCCGAAACTCACCGGAACCTCATCCACTGGGCAGCCTTGGGTCAGTAATTGTCTTTTCGTGTATTCGATATTCTAATGTCTCGAAGAATGTCTTCCGCAAATCGCCGAATTGTCTCCACGCCTAGCCGTCGGGCCGTTGCCTGCATTCCATACAATGGGGGTGATGGGCCAATTTTTGATACCTATTTTAATCGGAGGGACGGCTTGTATCTATCCTCTTACCTCGACGGCCACGCAACACGGCATACCTATTAGCCCGACCGCAGAAAAACGCGATCGAGAACGCCAAAAGGACGAACGCAACAGGGATCATGACTGTCCCGGCGTTCATCCTTGAATGGCAGTCACCAGAAGATATCGCGTATCTCAAGACACTCAATCTATTGGTAGGTATTTTCGAACCCGAGCGTTTGCGGATGTTCAGAGTTTTGTCAGATATATGCCGGAGCACCACTCGCACCTCGAGTTGGCGATTCTTTGTTCAGCCAAGGAATTAATATCGTCTCGGCTTACGGTGGAACCGAGTGTGCGTATTATCCAGTATGACGTTCCAGACGTTTGATTTCTTAATTATCACCAGTTGGCATACCAACCATTGTTAAGCGACGCCAAGCTGAGGAGGACGCCGGTGAATGGGCCTGGTTCCGATTCAGTAGTCGTACAAATATCCGGTGGGAACGGCAAGGCGACGGAACGCTCGAGTGTCAGTTTTTGGTACGTTGTATACTGCTTCCGATTGGCTCGAATCTCATAGTGTGTTTTTATTAGACTGTACCAGAGACGCACCAGGTTTCTGTCGAAAATTTGGTCGATCGCAAGGGATATTCAACCAAGGATCTATTCGAGAGGCATCCGACGAAACCCGATCTATACAGAATGTGAGTGTGTTCTCCAACTTCCTCCGCAGAGTTGATAATCATATCTGCAGTGTGGGTCGACTCGACGACGTTCTCATCATGGCCAACGGAGAGAAAACCGTGCCTGGTCCGATGGAAGACGCAATGATGGCGAGCCCTTTCATCATGGGTGCAGTCATGTTCGGGCGGGAACGCAATCAGGTCGGGGTCCTCATCGAACCGAACCCACAATATAAGTTGGATCCCAGCAACGAGCAGCAGGTCGCCAGGTTTCGGAATACGATTTGGTGAGAGAAAATTGTCTCGGCCAAAATGAATATTGTGTCTTACCTCCAATCCAGGCCTGTTATTGAAGAGGCCAACGAGGTAAGCTTGAATTCACGTGGATTGTAATATCTGCTGACTTGATGTGCTCGATAGAACGCTCCTGCCTTTTCTCGGATTTACAAGGAGATGATTTTGGTAACCCAACCCGAACGGCCGATGCTTCGTGCTCCCAAAGGCACGGTGATCAAGAAGCCAACCCTGGCGTTGTATAAGCAAGAAGTCGAGGAACTGTGAGTGTTTTAATCGACCGGTTTTCGATTCTTATGGGCTAAATTATCAATAGTTATAACACGATCGAGGCGAGCGGCAACGCAGCCAGTGACATTGAGCCGCCGGCTTCATGGTCCTCTCAAGATCTCGAGCCATGGTTGAAAACCCACGCCAGCTTGGTTGCGGACAGAGAGATACGCAGTGGCTATGACCTCTTCGACCAAGGCTTCGATAGCCTTAACACTACCTTCCTGCGGCACCGAATCGTCGGCGCATTGAAGAACTCGGGTGCGACAGCGGCGGCGCAGAATATCCCGCAGAATTTCGTCTATGCCCATCCATCTATCGAGCAGTTGGCCACTGCGATCGCAGCTTTAGTGCGTGGGGGAGCAGAGGACCCGACCGATGGACCAGCGGCTCTGGTGGAGAAAATGATCGCAAAATATAGCGAGGGATTCGAGGCGGCGGTCGACCATCCCCACAAGCTGAGCGTCGCTTCATCGAATGGGACGGTCGTTCTCTTGACTGGCTCAACCGGCGGCTTGGGATCGCACATTTTGGAGATTTTGCTCTCCCTGTCTTCCACCGAGCGTGTCTACGCATTCAACCGAAGGGGCAGAACTTCAGCTTCTGAACGGCAGCGCGCAGCCTTCATCGATCGTGGCCTTGATGTCGCATTATTGTCTTCTGAGAAGTTGGTGTATCTCGAAGGTGACACAGCGAAGGAGGATCTGGGTTTACCTCTCGATGTCTGGACTAAGGTAATTTGAACCTTGATTTGTTCGACCCTCCTGCTGATTTTGTCCTTTGCCACAGATTCGCGATACATTAACTGTCATTATTCACAATGCCTGGACGCTGGATTTCAACAAGACACTGTCGTCGTTCGAGTCTCACGTCAAAGGGACGCGCAACCTCATCGATTTGGCCCGCCAATCTCCGAATCAATCTGGAGTTCGATTCCTGTTCACGTCGTCCATCGCCTCTGCCCAGAATTGGGACCAAACACTCGGTCCCTTCCCCGAGGAGGTCCAGTATGACGCCAGCGTCACTCTTGGAAACGGGTACGGAGAAAGCAAGTATGTCTCGGAACGGGTGCGAATTCTTTCATTTTTCAGCATGCACTGGCGCTAATGGAGTGTAGATTCTGGCGGCGTCTGGGCTTGAGGCAACGTCTTTCAGGATCGGTCAGGTCACTGGCTCTTCGAGCAACGGAGCTTGGTCCACCACCGACTGGGTGCCCGCCATCGTAAAATCCAGCATCGCTTTGGGAAACTTCCCTTCCGATCCCTCCAATTTTGTGGCCTGGATCACTCCTGAGGCTGTTTCCCACACCATCGTCGACGCAGCGCTGAGCACAGAGGAGCTTCCATTTGCGGTCAACCTGGTTCACCCACGGCCGGTTCCGTGGGACTTCGTCATGTCCACCCTGGCGAGTACAGTACAACTCCCTTTGACGCCTTTCGCGGACTGGGTCCAGCAACTCCAGGCCCGCTCTTCGCAGGCAACAGCGGAGGATATTGAAAGCATCGTGAGTTAACTCGTCGCATTACATTCTGCGATTCTAATCACAATATTCCGCAGCCTGGTATCAAGTTGCTCGACTTTTTCAAGGCCGCTGTCGCCGGGGCGGGGAATACGGCTTTCTCCACATTGAAAGCGCAAGCGATTAGTCAGTCCATGAAGATGTTAGAGCCCTTGGGCGAAGATGATGTGAAACATTGGATGCACTATTGGAAGAAAGAGTTTCTTGCTTGATAAATGCTCTCCTATGATACCTGTACCGTACAGACTGTACAGTAGTACAATAATGTAAAATTTGATCATAGTAATTGCTGCTTCCGAAATTCGATTACAGCTATCTTCCGACCACGTCCGACTAATTGCACACAGTCACTCCTTGAGTTGCTAGAAGGTAAATTCATGATGCATCAGATTTCAACTTGAACTTCAAATCGCGATCTGTTTGCTCTTGTAGCCTTGTTGATCATTTTACTCTTGCCACCCGCCGCAACACGTTTCCTGCGATGACTTCAGTATCGGGGCCTTGCCTGAATTTTGGCCTGAAAAAACACACCTCGCTTCCCTCCCGCCCTCCCTCGCCATCTTCCGACTACCAATGATCATCTGACTGACGTTGAGGCCGTCGAAATATGAGATATCGTTGATCATCTACACACTCGCGTTTTAGACATCGACGTCTCAATAAGAAAACGCCCAAGCCCTCGTGACACTTCGAAGCAGGCATAAATCTGCAATCGAGGATATGGTGAAATCTTTTCCCACATCGTACCTGATATATATCGTCGTCGGGCTATCGACAGAAGTCCATGGGTCCTTGGTCACGTCTGTAGTCAATGGAGGACAATCTCTGTATCATTATCCACCCTCTGGTCATATCTCGAAGCGACATTCCCTTGCCCATGCTTATCGAACAGATTAAGCGCTCAAAGGGATGCAGCTTAATTGCGGATCTCTTCGAAAGCAAAACCCTCCTTACGCTGATGAATTTCTTCAGCCGTTGGCAGACCGTATCCACTCAGATCGGAAATCTCATGGTGGGAGACGACATGTTGACCGTCCTGGACGGTGGCCTGATTCATGGGAAGGTGCCTATGTTGCGTCGGCTCATGTGCTGGGATAGCTCAAGCGCTACTTCCTGCGCGGCGTTCCAAGTCGCACCTAAACTCTCTACTATTCTCCTCTATGAAAAATATGGAGAGGGGTTGCAGCTCCCATGGGCCGCGGCGCAGCTGACGAGGCTCCGCTAACAAATCCCCCAAATTAACGATCTAAACCTGTTCGGATCCGCCCGCAATCTGGTCGCATTATCTCTCACCGAACCCGACATTCCACTCCCACTTTCGGTGGGACAGCCGGAGCTAATAGTCGAGTTCCCGCTCCTTCGCTATACATTGAGGACGGGGAGTTCCTGAATTTCTTGGTCCTGCCTGTGTTGGAAAATATCTACATTTCCTAAATGCACATCATCCCTCGCCTCTCTCGTCGACAGATCGCGGTGTCGTTTACGGACAATTAGCAGCATTGATCCAAACCTTGAAATTATTCCTGTTTTGATTCGCTCCCCGACACTTCTCGAAATCCGGCTTAGGCTCGCCCCCGAGAATTTCGAGCCCCTCATAGTGTATCTCACTATCCCTTCTAATTCCAACAGTACCCATTTTCAGCCACCTTGTCCCGAATTGGACGCCATCATGCTATGCAACGGATTAAACAAACACGCAGGCAGCCTGCTGATACAGATGGTTGAATCGCGGCTACACGGTGCCGCCTGTTCAAGCTTGTCTATATGCCGAGTCTTCGAACTAGACCTGCACCCCTCGAAACTTGTTCGCCACGCCCGCGAGACGCTCGACGCGCTCCGCGCTCGAGGAGCGGCTGCCGAATGGTTGTCGGCGGGGGCCGCGAATGTCCAATTGTTCAATTGGGCCAAGGAATATCCTTAGGTTAGACGTGGGTGAGATATCTTAGTAGAAAAGTCCTTATTTCTGACCCAGCTTTCTCGCTTCCATAATTTCGAATGTGCGGTACTAGCGCTGAATAATAGACCTATCTTCGAACCGAATCACCGAATGCCCTGATGACCAAAAAAGCAACTGACGGGTAGTGACGGGTAGTGATGGGTCCGCTTCTTCATCGTCCCGTTGGCAAATAAACGACACCCAGCATAGCACCCCAATGGACCTCGGCAAAGGAACATTCCAGACATCACTCTGGCGCGGAACAGCGTGACACTGTTTTTTCTTTCACGACTTTCGTAAATGGCAGAAAGGGCAGAAATCCGGCCCAAGTTGAAGGTACGAATGTTCCCATCTTTTCCAGGTTTCACCGGGAACCCAACAAACGTATGTATCCAAATACAGTTCTTATCCGTCACTGACCGTCGGGCTTCCAATACCATTGTGTACGAAAATACCGAGGCCACCCAGATCCCACGGAAATTGAGACTCGTTGGACTTTTCGATTTTCAACTGGTTCCTACTCTATGCGCGCCACCGCCACCATCGACGTTTTCCGTCGACTTGCGTCAACGCTTCAACACCAACACGATCTGCCTGTCACCGTTGCCTGGTGTCCCTGCGTCTACGCAGATCCTGCATTTACGCCGCCCGCGTGCGATGTTCGGCGCCACAAAAGCCCTCCCGTGATAGTATGATGTTTCACTCTCGGCATTACTCTTTTTCTTGACTGCTCCCGCCCCGCTGTAGAAACGAATCCAAATGCAGTAGTAGAAAAACCCGCCTTGTATCTCGCCGCCACTTCCGACTCTGTCGCGTGAAGCGAGTATTTACGACCCTGCGTTTCGGTTCCAACTGGGAACTCATGAACGCTATCAGAATTGATTCGCCCGACGGGGCCCCAATGCCGATCGGTGTGCGCGATGGCGACACTGATAAATATCTCTACTGATGGCGGGGTTCAAAAATGCGAGTGGCAAGGCGCGAAGTAAGTAATTAATCTAAGCATTAGGACATCCTACGACCACCTCGATTTACGACTCAAACCTGGAAAATCGCAACTGGCTTGGTTTGACATTTCTCCCGCAAAGAGTTCTAATATCTTTTGGGACAGAGGATGTCCAAGTCTGCTTCTCGCGCCTCACTTCTTCCTCCGAAATGCCCGAAGGATTCTTGAACTGATTTCCCGACATTCAACTGCTAAATCCCTGGCCGACGTCACAGTTCTTCACACTCACAACAAATTGACAAATCTCTGTTCAATCCTCTAAACCGGGGTCCATCTCCTTCAAGTATCCGTACCTCGGGCAACCAATTTGGATGGTGTGTCAGTGATATCCACATGCTGTGCGTCAATAAAAGTGCTCGAAAATCGGATGAATGTTTGAGAACAATTTCTGCAGGGCCGAGAGTGCGCGAACTACATCAGCTAGAAGTGCGCCACTGATGGATTGTCGAAGGACCCCCTCCACACGGCTGATTTAGATCAAGAGAAGCTAGCCCGCGAGACTGGTTTATTGAGCGCTTACTGCCAGCAGTCACGCGTATGCCATTGTCCACATGTGAGCTTACTTTTGGTCATGACGCGTCGCGGCGTCACGGTATGTAAGTCGACTCTGCAAATCCATACTGTATTTAGATGCCGAATTCACCGAATTCAAATTCATGCGGACGTCGGTTATCTTCCCCGCTGCCAATCCTGCCGCAAATCCAGGTACTGATGCCACGACTAAATTAACATTTTTTCAACATCCACCGCTGAAACTGCCCATAATCCCTCCGCTGTACGCTGAGACTTGCAAAATTCTTCCCCCCAAAAAGAGCCGCGCTCGCCACCCCGCCGGTTGCGAGGCGGCTTTATCCATCAAGTTGTAAATGAAAATGTGAAATTCAACCCAAGCGATAACAGTAACACGACTAACCCCCATCCATCATGATTGACATGTCGTGTCGTTCAAGCCGCTGATTTGCAGTCCGATGAGACACCGCTGTAGCGGAATGCTAGCGGAATGGTGTGGCCGTGAGTATGGCAGGAAGATTGATTAATCGACTAATATTCTTCTTCTTCAGTGCAACGTGCCAGAGCTTCGCACAAAGCTGCTCGCACAGATTCATTGTTCGAGTTGCAATATCATGATTAGATTATGCCAAAAGAAGATTGCATCCGCTAAGATCTCGAGGCACTTATTCCTGCATCAGCCAGCATCACTCGCTTGCCCTCTTCTTCAATAAAGTTAATACCGCTTATGAGGATCAGAACAGAACCGACCCACCAGCTTTCTCGTTATTATAAATGCACATGCTGACTAGGGCGCGGAGTCGAAGTCGAAGTTTCCGCTCGACCGTTGGAATGGAACACGCCCCCAAAACCGCTTCGAAGGAGACGTATGTACGCGCGGATCCGTTGAATGCAAAACGTCTTCCCACCGGCCTCGCGACATGCGTGCGTGTGATGCTCGTCCGACTGGGAGATCCGGCACGGAACTGAGATATACGAGTCCGACCGCGTTTCGACGTCCAACGCGAGCAATGTTCGAATATTACTAGCACGCTGAGACCGCCACGGCGCCAGGTTCGGGCAAGGGTGAAATGAGAATTGGATTGGTTTCACACCAGCTGGTCTCCGAAAGGTATTCCCCCCCGAACGTTTCACGATAAATGCGGCTGTTGCGTTCCCGAGTCCCGTTCAAACGCCACTACTTGAATGACGCAGAGCGGAACAACGTTTATTATTGTCCCGATTGACACTTCGGTCAGGCATTATGAATAGACCGGTTGAAAATCCGGAGTGCAGCACCCATAACAGTGCCGCGGCCGTCGTGCGAACGAAGTCCGAAATTAAAACCTGACCCTTCAATTGTCAGCGAAAGTGGCTTCTGAGGCGCGTTAAAAATTCTAGTGGAAGGAAGGAAGGCAGGATGTAGTCGGCTCCAAGTCGTTGGTAGCGATATGATAGACCACCCCATGGTGGCCCGTGGGATATCAGCTCGATTTTGTGCCTCGGGGAAGGAGTCTTCTTCTTTCACTCACCCAACTTCAAATCCCGCACTGCGGCACAGAATCACTATCTATCATTCCAATTTGAATCCAATGCATCCATCCATTCAACCAAAAAAATCCTAAGCTATTATCGGTCCCGTCTTCAGGAGGGCAGGCGGACCCGGTGTATGTATGTATCGTAGTTATCCGAGTTGTATCATATGTCTGTATGGGATATCGATGTGATGTATCCATGCGTGCGTCGTGCGGGGGTGTGTACAGTGTAACAGTATGTGGCAAGTGAAGATGGTACAGTGTGGTGTGGTAGGTATGTGCAAGGGTGGGAAAGATGGGGATAAGGATGAAGGTGGCGCCGTCCCGAGTGGAAAAACGGAGAAGTTTTGGATAAAGAAAAATGGGGAAGGAAAATGTAAACAAGAAAGAGGGAGGAATCCGAATCTGTCCGTCCGAAATCCAGTGCATCAATGTATGTATCCAATCCGATCCAATCCACGACAAGAGTAAATAGAATAGAGAAATCGAGAGACGAGAGAACCAAGACCCAGAGTTGTTATGGAAGTGGTATACCGTAGGACGTACGGGTGGGTTTTTTTTTTGGTGCGTGCGTGCGATGCGGGGCGAATGGGGTGGGGTCGGCGTTGAGCGACACGAGACGGAGGCAGGCGGAGTCGGCGAAGGGAACAGAGTCGAGAGGCATACGTCGGCAGAATATTAAACCCTCACGAAATCCTTGTGCACCCGCATGTGCTGCCCCAGATTATCGTGCCGCGAGAAATCCTTGCCACATCCCGGGTACGGGCACTTGTGGGCTGCAAAGAGGCGTTGTCGAGATTAGCGCGCGTTCTCGTGTCGTTCAAGGAGGAAAAGAAGGAAGGGGGACGGACGGCGCACTCACGTTTCTCATACGTATGTATACTCCGCACATGCCTCTTCAGATGTTCCCCCCTTGCAAAACACTTCCCGCACCCGAGCACCTTGCACGTGTACAGCCGTGCCTGCGCCTTCGAGCCCGTGCTGCCTGCGCGTCCTCTGCCGCCTACAAAAAAAAAACACCGCACGTCAGAAGGGAAAACGAGAGGGAGAAGAAAAGAGAAAACGCGTCTCACCAAACTCCTGCGCCCCATACAAACTCTGCACAGTCGGCACCCTCCTTCCCCGGCTTTTCTTCGTCAAATTCGGCACGGGCACAGGTACCGGTAGCGCCGCCGTCGGCCGCGTCCGCGTCCTTCTCCCCCCTGCCCCGCCGCCTCCCCCTCCTCCACCGCCGGCGTCCCCAAGGAACTCCGCGTCGAGGTACCCATGCCCGTGAGAGGGCACCATCCCTTCATACGCATACCCGTCGTACCCGTAGCTTCCGCTCGTGCCCGTGCTGGTGCTCGGGCTTGGGCTGTACGCGTATGGTGCGTACCGTGAGCTCCGGCCTTGGGGCGCGCGGCGCCGGGCGCCGGGCGGGAGGAAGTCCCCGTCCGAGTCGCTCGCGCCCGCGTCGTCGTGGTACTCTGAGTCGCTCCCGTCGGCGTCGGCGTCGACGTCGTCCCCGTCGGCAGAAGGAGAACCCGCATCGGGCGACTGGGAGTAGTGCGAGTTGACATTGCTGGCGTTGTTCCCGTTGGCGGTGGCAGGGTAACGCGAAAAGTCCGCCTGGAACGCCCCGTCGCGCGCGCCGTCCTCGCCGAGTGCGAGGACGTGCTGCAGCGGCGAGTGCGCGGGGCTGCTGCGTACGCTCCCGAGGGAGTGAGCGCTGAGGGCGGGCGAGTGCGCAGGCGAGTGCCCGTACGACGCGGGGGAGTGCGGCCGGGTGGAAGAAGTGGTGTGGTGCGTGGGGGGAGAAGAGCACGTAGCGCGGGTCGACGGCCTGGGCCTGTTGCTGCGCCTGGGTGTTGAGCGCGGACGAATGCGACTGCGAGTGGGCGAGCGGGTGGGCGTGCGTGTGAGGCGAGTGCGGGTGCTGCTGAGAGTGTGAGTGCGAGTGCATGCTGGACATGGAGGTGGAGTGCGAGAGCGCGGGAGCCGGGGCGTGCGCCGGGTGCGAGAACGACGAGGCGGCGGAGGCGTTCGAGGCCGTGTCCCAGGTGCCCTGCGTCTGCGTCGGGGAGGGCGTGTGCTCGTACTGTAAAGTAAATCAGGGATGGGTGAGACACGGATGACGGAGGGTGCCCACCTGCTGCGACTGCTGGTACCCATACGCGGCGTTGGCGCTGTAACTGCGCTGCACACCGCCGCCGCCGCTGCTGTAGAGGTGGTTGTGCACATGACTCTGATGGGCACTGGTAGCGGGGTAGTCGGACTTTGGTGCTGGCCGGTACGCCTGCTGGGCGCGCCAGTCGTCTGCGGCGGCTGCCAGGTCGTGCGACGGCAGCGGTGCGTGGATCTGCTGCTGCTGCTGCTGCTGCTGTGAGGATATTAGTGAGTGGGTGAATGTGACATAGTGGAGACGCTCACCTGCGGGACGTAGACACTCACGGCCGGTGCATAGTAACCCTGGGTCGAGTACAAGGCCTTCTTTGGCTCGACAGGACTGCTCCAGGGAAGATGGTGGTAGGCAAAGAACTCTTCGCGAGGGTAGTTCTGGCGAAAGTCAAAGGCGTCGTCGAGCGGGGAGCGGATAGAATCTGCGGTGAACTCTGAGCTGCTTGCGCTGAAGTCTGTGTAGGTGGGGGAGACCGGGGACGAGGTAGACATGGTGTGCTGGTGTTGATGGAGGACGGAGGTCGATGGTGCAGACATTTGAAGGGGCACGGGTAAACAGTGCGGTTTAATAACCGCCTCAAATACCTAGTGCGGCTGCGATCGGTAGGTGTGATTGTCTGCGATCACTGGCAGGAATGCGATCGTCTGTCTTGAATGCAGAGTAGAGACTTGGAGCCCGCGAGACCTAGTAGCAAGTAGCAAGCAAGAGTAATCCCAGAAGTTCTTGGTAGTTGTAGTTGCTTTTGAATGAACCAGCTCGACCCAGTGCGCCATAGCTCGACTCATCGAAAAGTGCGTTCCAAATCCGGATGTCCCAATCCGGCTGTGTCTGTTGCGCCTGTGACCGCATCCGCATGGGGATATTCGACCACTGCCTTACGGGGCTACCCAATCCAGTCGAGATCCCATCACAGATCTCCATCGCAATCACTTCCTCGGTCCATATCGGGAACCGCACACATCAAATTTCACCACAGCGATTCGAGCGGTCGTTTCCCTCCAGCAACAATTTATTCCCGGATGTAGCAGCTAGCAGCTAATTGTGAAATATACGATATAGTGGAATATTCTACTCGACGTGAAATACATTGAAAGACCAACTCTGAGGGCAGAGGATGTAACAGTTGTCATCCGGCGGCAACGATCACCGCCCTGACCAAGACCAACCACCAGCGAGTCGAGGTCGAAGCGGAGCCCTAGTCGCAGTAGTCGCACCAAAATACGTTCGCACCAAAATACGCAGCGGGTCGCCGTTTGGTCATCGTCCTCTTCGTGTTCCTGCCTGCAGTCTGCTGGTGCCAGTGCCGGTTGGAGCGCAATCCAGGTGTGATATTCGCCCATATGTGCATTCGTCCAATTCGTTGCATTCATTCCCTGTCGCTCTTCATTCGCTTGAGCTAATTAGCTCGTCCTAGTCCTTTTCATTCCTCGTCAGGCGCCGACGCCCAACAACACGGGCCTGTGGCGCGCCGGACAGGACCCTGGTCGGGTCGATAACGACGACGGAGAACGAGAACGAGAAATGAAATTGATACGCGCAACGGACGCGACGCGACGACGTGATGCTGATGGCCGGCGTGCCGCGGTAAGCAGTTGTTCTTACTTCACCTTCATCCAGGGTCCTGGAACGCAGACGGCGCAGCTCCGAGCTAGCTAAATTGTCGGTAGCTATTTGGTTGGTTGGAATTTTGCCCAGCCGTGTTCGGCCATATCGGGCAGACTCCACTTCGACTTGTCTCCCAAGAAGTATCTTCTTTCCAATAAAATTGCACTGCACCTCGTTATGTTGTCTAGTCCCATAAATCCGTCCTCTGGACAGCTACACCACAATCTAGACTCTGCACCCAGTTCCCAGGGAGGATCCACTCCAACTGAACCAATAAGGCAGTAAGTCATTGAACCCGAGATCCAAGTTCGTTATGTCACCGGTTTTATCTGACGTCGACTCGGGGGCCGAGACTAGATTTATCTGCACCACAGCACACCAGATCCTCCGAGTCCGTGATTATGCACCCAGAATTCTGGCGAGACAAAGATGCTATCATTCCAGAGACGAGACGAGAGAGAGCCTGCTGACCTCCGGTAAGTACGTATATGTCATCGGGCCCATCCTCAACTAACAAACGAGCAGATCTAGAAGAAGAGCATTGGAAACCGCGCCCGTCAATTTAAATGCCGAAGGCACACAACACGCGAAGCATAGATTTCCGACTCCGTCGGCACCTCCGTTGGACGATTATCTCAAGTTCCAGCTCTCAATCCTCTTTTTATCCAAGAAAGAAAGAAGTAAAGAAATAAATAACTTACTGCGGTGCATCGTTGCTCTCGGTGGGTGTTGAAGCTTCTGACAGTGAGCCAGCGACCGGAACCGCTTCAACTGTATCGAACCCAATCGATCCTAAAACCTCCAATTCCAAAGACAGACTAGTACTGTCTTTGACGGTGGTGTGAGAGATTAACTGCTTGCCGCGGCGCATACCGCAGAAAGCTTGTGAATGTATGAGTGTGTGCCCATCAACTCATGGTCCTAGGCACATCATCTCATATCATATCGATATCACAAAAAACGCACGCTAGAAATATAAATAATACAAATCAGAATGAGACCAGGAAAAAACGCGGGGAGAGGCGGACCGACCGTACACCTCGAGGGTGAGGGCGCCCACCTCCGCGGGACCGAATACGCAAATCAGATGCTGTAATCGCGGGGTGAGAGAGAGGCTGAATGGACGCGCGATGCATGTCGGGCTTTCTTCAAATAAAATTGTACCGGTATCTGTACCTACCGAACCTCGTTTTGTACTGAATTATTCCTCTTCTGCCAGTAGAAGCCACAGTGGAGCCCACCCACATCCCCATGAACCGCCAAGTTTCCGCATAGTATCCACTTGAACGACATTGAGCCCGAAAGTAAGTAGGCGTTAGTTATCTGACGTCGGGGCCGAGATTGTGCCGCAAGAATAAGAACGAATGCACACCACATTGACACCCTCCGTATATTATAGTTTTGCACCCATGAAGCCACGCTCGTGGGGGTGAATCAAGTCGGCGAGTCGGGCGTTGCCAAATGATGTCAGTGCGAGGTCTAGACATGCCATCGAGTCTCGGGAAGGGCCTAAAAACTAACCACGGGATGCAAAGAAGAGTGGCAGCAGCCGCAAACTTGCATGAAGGACATAGGAAGGAAGAACATAGAGTGAAATTAAAACCGCGCACCCACTTCAATCATATTGATTCCGAGATTTATTTCGCTGTCGTTGCGCACCGCCCACTCACATTGACACCAAGTGGGGTGGGTGTGTATCTACTCGTTCATCCATTTAACCCATGCCCACCTCCGCGGGGGTCGAATCTCTAGATCCTGTAATTGCGAGAACGAGACAGCCAGGCTGGCTGCATACGCGATGTCCTACATGTCATCGGGGTTCGTCACGGACCCGATTACAGGCTGGGGCGAATGGATGAACAGTCGCGAATTTACTTGGAAGTAGAAAAATAAAACCGCACAGCGGCGGACACCCACTTTATTGACAACTATATCATGATTCCGGAATTTATTCTTTGTCATTGGGCCCCGAACCGCAAAGCGTGCACTCACACCAAGTGGGTTGGGTGTGTATCTACTCATTCATTCATTAAACTCGTGCCCGCTTCCGCGGGGTCGAATCTGTAGATGCTGTAATTGCGGGAGAGTGGCTGACCAAACGCGCGACGTATACGTATATGCCATCGTGACTCGGCATGAGCCTCCAAGCGAGCAGATAGACCGATAGACCGGACGGAAAGTCGACGAGCTTGGCGGTAGGAAAGTAAAGGTGACATCAAGTGCCGGACAGAACCTTTCAAGACCCAATCGTCTACTGTAGTTGGAATGGTCGTTCACTTGGCCTGCGCAGTAGACGTAGTTATGGATATGGATGGATCGCCGGACGGATACAACGAAACGACAGACCGGTTGCGAACGTGAAGTGTGCATGGCAGAAAATGAAAACAAAATAAAATGCAAGTGCGATATGAATGAATTACTTTCGATTGACAATACCAGAATGGAACAAATGCACTTGGCCTACGCAAAGCCATAGCTATGTCCACGGCCGTGGATATGGCTGAATGGATGCATGTAACCAAATGGCATCGGGACTCGGGACGGCGTTACGCGCAATCGTTAACCGCGAGGCCAAGGCGAGTTGAACTCGTCTTCTTATCTCCTTTCCGCATTATTGCATTCCCCCACGCCAGCGCACAAAAACAGTCCTGTGTGTATAACAAGTCGGTTGTCAAGTCGCTGAGAGGCAGAACTTGAAGGACGTCAGATATCCTCCAAAGCAGTCGGAACGTGGCCCAGCCTGAGGAAAGCAGGTTAGATTTAGGCACGCACGACATGCTGGCTGTCGCCCAAACTTCAAAGTGTGATTGAATTTAGGTCCGTAGATCACTACTGCAAGTCGACTTGGGTTAGGTTGGCCAGCCAGCTCAGAGCTGCAGTGTGTTATCTCCGTGGACGTAAGGAAGAATGGTTGCAATGAAGAGACTCGAGGCGGCAACCGCTTTGATTTGACTTTTACTTTTGAGCTTCGCGAAACACAAAAGCTGAAGGGACATACATACCTAACTTGGGCTGGAAACCTGGATTTAAGTATAAATTTATGCGAGTGAGCGCGGCAGGCGTATCCCCGTCGACGAGAAGTATGTCAGGAGGCAAGTGTGGGCAGGCAGGCAGACAGACAGACAGACAGACAGACATGCCGACCAGGCAGGCCGGCAGAGTACCTGACCTCGACCCGGCCAAAAGGTCTGGCTCTGTGACTCGAATGAAAGTTCTAAATGTGCAACAGCTATCTCCGTGAGAGAGGCGAGGGAGGCAGGCCAGGAAGGACAGATAACCAGAGGGTAGAGAGGAACCCGTCGGTCAACCCAAGCAGAGGTGGGTTGTGTGATTGAGAGCTCGGATAAATATAATCACATTCGCCGACAGGCCACCCCTAACTCCGCGACCGAGATTGTGCACCGTCGAGCCTGAAGCAGTCCTAGAGCGAGGAGAAGGGAGGGTCGTGAGGCGGGCGGAAAGAATGGAAGGAAGAGTGGGCATGGTTACGTGGCCTGCACGACCGATGCACCGTAAAGCAAAGTTGAACCAGCCATCAGACATAACGGGAGATGCCGGACGCGTATCAACTCAACTTTCAACTCTACTTCCAGGCCAGCTCTTTGTCTCTCGTGGTAGCATAAAGCATGGATGGAAGGTGGATCGGGTAATTCAGTGGAACGGGGACCCAAGCCCGGGATTTATACGCCCCGAAAAGCCTCCGCGCAGTTAGGGTTGGCCGGGGCATGGGTTTCGGTTTCGGGGGGAGGGGTGGCGGCTCCTCCTCCTCCCTCGTGGATGAGGAATGAGGAGACGGAGCCTCTTTATTTACTGCGCAATCTACTTGAAGCCAGAAAGCGTCCGTTCCGTCCTCCTGTGAGGATAGATCCCGCGGTTAGATTCTGTCCTCTTCCCATGCCGTGCTACCGTCTACCGCTGTTTGCCGCATGATTGCCGCGTATTCGGCACATTGCACACCACGACTTTCGTATATATTAGGTGCGAGTGGTCCCGACACACACTTTATTTTTATGCTCGTCTTCTTGGCTGTCATAGTTTCCTTTGCGGGTCCTATTCGTTTGCTCATTCGTCCCGGCTCCCGCCGTTGACGGTCGCAAAGCAATCTCCCGGATCAGCACTCGCTTTTCAAGAAGGTACCCTGTCTAAATTGGGAATATTTCCTCTCTGGGTTTAATGGTGCTATGGGAGAGAGTTGTCCCCAGTCGCGGACCCGACAAGGAGTGAATTTTGCGTTGCGTTGACATGTCGGCATTTCAGGCAGCGCGGTGAGTGCGAATCATTTTCCCAGTGTGCTGTCTTCTTACATGACCACATGTAAGTCTTGTGGTCCCGAAACACTCTCTTCGACTTGCTCCACGGTGTGAACATGTACATCATAACGTCATAAACTTGTCTTGAACGATAAGAAGCCTAGCATTTCCAGGAGATCGAAAATATTGCGATCGAGTGAAACAAGGCGGATAGGAGTGTCGGGCGCAGGTGGGTCTCTTTCACTCCGCGCTAACAAGGGCTTCACTCACTGGCACGCTCCCAAACTTGGCGGCCAACGGGATTGTGGATTGCTGGTGCTCAAACCTGGTTGCGGAGGTCCAAGCAGGTCCAAGGCCCAGACTGAGAAAGAACGACTATCGCCCCGATCATGATCGAACGCTAGCCAATCCCCGCATCATGATTTAATTTTCGCGAGGGCATGATCCGCGAATCCTCGAGCAAGCGCGTGTTTTCGGGGGACAGGGGGCGGGGGTCAAAGTGGAGCCGAAGCGCCCCAGAGAAGAATACAAGACTTGTGTTGAGTATTCGAGGGGAGGAGGAGCTGAGACAGCGACCTGAGTGCCACACGCGCGAAGCACCTGGCGCCCTCGATACAATATAATTGAACGATGAATAGGGTTGAACAATATTGCACCGCAATGGGGACGTTTGTGGATCTCAGAAATTGTGATATATGTATGGCCTCGGAGATACGGCGTTGGAGATCGGCGCTGTGGACATGACGCGCGAGTGCTTGTATTGCATCACACTGCAAGCCTACAGCATTACATGTGCTACCAACTTCTCGAACTCAGATGCAATACAAGCGTCAGATTGAGCACACTTCAATTGCATGCTCTCAATTTTCTCTCTCGCGCTCGTTCGTTGTTGGATATTCAGAGTCAGTAAATTTTAATTATACCTTGCGATGGGTGATAGAGTTCGATCGGTTTTGAAGTGAATGTTGTCGGTCTAATTTTTTCCGACTGGGCATCGAATCGGAAAGCAATATCGACGTGTGATATTTTAAATTTCTTGACAATGACATTGGGCGATGTCGGCGTGCCATTTAAACTCCCGTATACAGTGCCCAAGGAACCAAATCACCGAGATGGCCAGGGAATCACATAGACACAAGGTCTCGAGTCGGAACGGCCGGTGCCCGTACTACATACACAAGGCGTAATAATGTATGCTACGGATGTACCTAATTTCCACCGTTGTGAATTAGCCCACCTCCCATCTATCACTTCCCCAGCTCATGGGACGAATGAGTGGTGCTAGGTCAAGGCTCTGATTGACTCAAATTCTCGGGCCAAACGAAGGAGGGTTAGGGGCTCGGTTGCGTTCGTCCGTTCCGTTCCGTCGACAAATAGGACGGATTTTCCCTCCTCCGTTAAGTCCGTCTTGTTCATCAACAATTGGATTATTGCACCTTGCAATGTATGGATTCATATTCGTTGTGAATCCAGAGAGAATTCACTTGAAATGACAATCAGACTTGCTTTGATTCCGGGAACTTCAAAAGCAATAATGATGTGAGGCGCAGCTCCACCTACATAAAGGGACGTGAAACGCCTACTAGATATGAATGAGTGGGGCCGCTTCACCAGAAAACATGAACAGGGTCGGCGGACAGCGCAAAAACATTAATTGAACCAACACCAAGCTTCGCTTGTAAATCATGCAACATTTCCACATTACGGTACCAGGCCCAGGAACGCCAGGGACGGTACAAGCGTACCATTGGCGCTCAGGGGTGCGGACTGTATTTCCGTTTTCGCATTCTTGAACCAAGCTGATGGCTTGATGCGATCGTGTGTCATTCAGACTAAGACGGTTTTTGCGGGCAGCATCCGGCGGTAAAGCTTTAAAGCAGTGCGAGATAATTAAAATCGGCATGTGAAAGTTGGCGGGATAATCCGAATGTACATTAGCGAATATTGGCAATGTTCATGACGTTCGAAGGATTTGAAATGTACAGGATCCGACAGGCGCGGGCGACTGGGGAAAAAGGCGCAGGCGCATGCCGATGTGTCAACTGGGTGATGATTAATTAGCGTTCACAAGCCCGAAGGGCGGACAGTCTCTGCATTAATCTTGTAACGACTCCACCTGACGCAAACGCTCAGAGTGAGTGAGTAGATGAATTGTTGCATACGTACCTAGCTGGGATCCGCGGTGTCACAGGACGCGAACAGAAGGCACGAAGCAGCTTGAGGCAGATTCCATCGGACGAAGGACGTCTGTCCTGCAGCATCGGAGCCTCGTCCCGCTGCGGCGCGTCGCGTCGATCGAGCGCTGTTGACGTCGGAGGAAGGGATATTTATAAAGCGAACCGTGCGCACACGCGCAATATTCTTCTTGCCAGAATGAACGTTAACGCTTGAAGAAAAAAAACTGAGAACGACAAAGATTTCAACGTTCCTGGCGTCAAATTGAGTTGACAGCGGGATTGTCGGTCCGACGTACGTCGTCGCAGGAGGATATTCAGGGCAATTCGTCTGCTCTCGACACGTTCTGGCAGGATCAATCATTGCGCCACGATTGCGACGCACACTGAGGCTCGCGGGAAGACGTACCAGCGTGGCAGTGGCTAGCCTAGCAGGTCGGAGTGGCGCGTTGGGGATTCGCAATTCGGTCCAGCAACGACGATGCAGCGAGCATAACCGAGAATGGAGCATTCAAGTTCGCAATTCGGGTTAACGGCCTTTTGTTCATTCGCGATGGTGAATATGCGTTCAGAAGAAACAAAATGGGGTTCGATGGTGCCGCTTTCGTTCGGTAATTGAAGGTCGGTGAGCAATGGAGGAAAGGTTTGGTCTGTATTAGGATTAAATTCAGCGAACGATCCGCGGGAGAGAGGCGCGATCGGGCACTGGAATGAAGTTATCGGTTCGGACAGCAGCTAGAATATTCCGCAACACTGATCCATCTGAGCGGGAGCGGACTTATCTACCGTGGTGGAAGTACCCACGTCGCGGGCTCCCACCACCGAGCGGATATCCGTTTCACTCACGCATATGACTCCGAGTCGTGCGTTTGCCTTCCACATCTCTGGTTCATGAGACGATTGACCCGACGGACGACGAACGTTCACCTTCAAGGGAAATAAGTGCCAGAGGAATAGAAGACCGTCCCCAACCCGATTAGAAGACACACCAAATATGTTAACCATCTCATCTAGGCCATTATCAAACTTCACCGCCTTCTCCTCCAAACATAGGCCGCCGCCAACGCCCGGGGTACAGCTGCCATCCCGGAGAAGTCTATCCAGAGATCAGCTGGACACCGGTGAGCCTAAAATGACGCTCTCTATTACTGATATTTGTTCACATACCCACGGCAAGTGTATCGCTGCACAGCGGGAGAATCACTGATCATCGCGACGACATTTGAATGAATGAACGGATCACAGACAATGCCGTACCTGCAATTAACGCCACCCAGCTGACGCAGAGGGCCGACCTTTCGTCGAGGGTTGAGCTGGGATTGGGTCGTCGCTTTCGCAATGCCGGAGGGCTTTGAATTGGACGAATCAGTTGACGAGGAGGCACGAGGCTACGAAGAAGCGAATGCGGGAAGAAGCGCTTTCGTTGACTCGGTGGTTTGGTAATACATCAAGCTGCAGCGATGTCCTGGGGATGGCCGCTTAACCGAGAAATGGAAGGTCAACTTTTACGTGCATGAAGTGTTGTCGATGAATGTGCGCAACCATGATTCACCTTTTGCGCTACAACAACAATATCAGAAATGGAGAGCATCAAGGGTTCCAACTTGCCCTCGGTGTTGGGGATGGAGAGGATAAGAGATGGAAGTGGTGATAATCTCTGAAAGGCTGTGTGCAGTCAGAATTTCGGCATATGGATAGAACAAAGGCTGTTAAATCGCACGTATTTCTCCGGATGTCAGAGGTTTAACACACCGGAATTAAGGACTGCGGAAACAACGATCGACATCCGCCACTTGGCGCTGACTCGGATGATCTTTCCTGGTGTGTCTGCATCAGTGGGCGGCAAATGCTTGGCGGTAAATACACCATTGTCCTTCGTTAAGCATCTCGGGCGCCTCAATGCTGCTGTTCATTAGGTTGTACGCCGCTGAACACACCTGCGGAGCTTCAGCATTGCGTTACAAGAACAATGAAGGCGATGCCGCCGGAGAACGAAGAAAGCCGAAGATCAAGTTCATATCCCCGGAATGCCATAATGACAGCAGTTGCGCTCTGTGAAATGGTGTTAACTCAATGGGCAGTATGAAAGAGGATTAACGTACCCAAGATGGCGTCTATCCAACAGCCGCGAAAACTCTGTGCTAATCCGGGCTCTGCCAGACGGAACAAAGATCTCGAGGTCCACTTCACTGGCACTCTGGACCCGAGACGAACCAGCTCATCTGCGCAGTGGCCGACTGTCCCAATTCAGTGCATATCAAGCTTCCGAGTCGATACTAGAGAGAGAAGGTCTGGACCGTCGGAGCACCAAGATAAGAAAGCAATAGCGAATAGAGAATTCAGTAGAGATTGTCTGGTGGCGCATACCAGTCTGGTATGTCTGTGGAGAGAGGATCACACATTTGGAAAATGGCACGATTCCGAGAAGAAAGCTCGATGAGGCATGTCATACAAGGATCCGCGTCGGATCGCGCCACGCAGTCGTACCAGACATTCCATTCGCACTGGGCTTTGTCGTTGACGCGGTTACTAGTCGCTTTATTGCAGTTTATTGCGTTGCTCCATGAACTCCAGGCTCCCTAGTGACACCACCGGTGGCTGCTTGGCGAGTCGCGCCGTTGCAGTGGATGAATGCCACGGAATTCAATGGCTTCCGCTTCCTCGGAGTCGGAAGCACTTTACGATCCGCGCGCGAATGAGAACTTGCTATGGGAGCATGATCCGTGCATCTGAAGGTGAAAGATACCCGAAGAACGGTGGAGGCTCTCAGAGCAAGTGATCAGACAGCGACACGGGCTAATTGGAGCACGATCATGGGAAAGAAAACGAGTCTACGCCGCGAAGGAGCACAAGGCCCCAGGAGGCCCAATAAGTCAATTGCGCAGTGAAGTTGCGGACGCCCGGAACGAGGCGAGATAAGACAAGACCAGAGTGGCTTCACTATTGGTCGGCCGTGTCAAGAAGCAAGCCACGTTCGGAAAGCAAATCACAAGAAGTGAGCCAGTCGACCCATCGGCGTCGCATGAGTGGGGGAAAACGTTGGTCCAATGCTGTGATGCGTGGAACCGCATCGAGGACACGGAGATGAACCAGCGAGTCGTAGAAATAGGCTCGCTCGGGAGTCAGAACTCGGCAGAATTGGCAGATCGAGCAATCGAGCGGGAGCTTGTACGAGGCGATGGTAGTTGGCTATCATGTTTTGTTGATCCACGTGACATGATACTTGCGACTGTTCTTTAATTTGGCTGCCCATTTAATGTTTTGAAGATAAGACGGAGTTTGCAAAGAACAAGCTGCCTGCCGAGGACGATGTTACTTGAATCATTACGCGTCTCGGAACCCATCAAATCGAGAACGGAGTCCGGTAATTTATTCGGTTCAGGATGGTCTTCCAAGGTGCCAATACGCCTGCTAGACTGGTTGAGTCGGCCGTCTCGAAGGCCGTTGTATTAGGGAGGCAATAAGTGTTCATTTTATGAGCAAGAATGATGCTTCGGGCTGAGCAGTTCGATCGGATCGAAGACCACACTTGAAGGCAACTTGAAGGCGGTCCCACTCGGCGGATTTTAGAAGTGTCGAACCACAGCGGGAGCCTGGAGCAGCCTGGTACATCCGCGGGGCAAAGTTTTGGCCTGAGGACTCGACAGCGTTGGGGACTGTGTAGCGTGCAATGGCCCACGTCACGACCAGCTTCGGTTGCGGGAAGCCTACGGCTTTGCGGGGCATTGGAGAAAGTATGATCTGAGACCACCGGCAGCGGGACTTTCCAGGTAAATAATGCGGCCTTGATACAGGGAAGCCGAGGTGTGAATCAGCGTTTTCAAGCAGGCGGCGCCACAGAAATCAGCAAGTCCCAGGTTTCGGCGGACCGCGGACGATATGAGGTGCGGGTCTATGTTGTCGGCCAGGTAAGTATTCGTTCTTTCGTTCTTTGAGGCGACAACCTCTCCGCGATAGCCACGAGGGCAGCTTGAAAACTAATAACGGCGTGGACTGGGCCAGCGGCGAGGACTGGGCCGTTTCTCTGCCCTGATTCCTTGAGAGCATATCCAGCCACGGACAATACCAAGTGCAGTACTTTTCTTCATGACGGTATTGACGAGGCCAAATTCATTTTGTCGTGCTTTCAAGCAAAATATTGAGTCCAGCGTGATGGTCGGCAGAAACTTGGACGGCTAAGAGCAGCGAGGAATGGATCTATTCTCGAACCTGGTTGACACGTATCCAGTTGGACCTCTCGTTGTGATTTAGCCGTAATCTCCCACTGCCTGGAGGATGTCGTTCAATTTTCCGCCGTATGTTTTAGTGAAGAGAAAATTCGCCAGAAAGTTGCGGTGAGTTAGTTGAAATATGAAGATTCCACTGCCGCGGCCGTGCGCCCCCACCACGTCAGTACGAGTATCACTTTTTTTAGTCGACGCACAATGAAGAAGACGGAAGCAAAAACGTGCCCGCGGTGGCTGTGTGCGAAAATTCAGCTTCCGAATCTTTGCGTCCCCACTACTCAGGGGTCAAAATCGCCCTCTCTCCCCCCTCGCTCTCGGACGCTCTTGCTCTCTCCCTCCATCTCCCCTCACATCCATCCTTTTGGATACTCCAGGTTTGGCTGTTTTCCCGCCGCGAGGCGCTCACAAACGGGCCACTGACAAAGCACCCCTGTGTCATCTTAGTTTCGAGCTCGCGATGTCTGAGGCCCGCGAACTGAGACAAATGGACAACCTGGACATCGAAAAGACCCGCGACGACGAGCAGCCCGAAAAACCGAGCGGGGAGGCGCAGGAGCCGCAGGTGGGTCGATGGCGTCGTCAGCGGGCTTGGCTAACCCCCTCCGTCCCAGGAGACCGCAACTGCGTCCTCCAACGGCAATGTGGCTGCTATGGAGAACACCTCCGTCCCGCCTCTGCGACCGCTCACACGTTCGCTGACCGGGCGCGCGTCGAAACCGCGCCCCCGCGACGATAGCTGGTACCAAGCGCCCAAGAAGAGCACCGCAGGCCGCAAAAAGCCCGCAGCAGCGGGCAAGTCGGCGCGCAAGCGCACCATCGACGAGGTGGACAATGCGGACACGGACAAGGCGGAGTCCGAGGAGCCGCAGCCGCGCCCCCCGCCGCCGGCCCCTGTCTCTGAGCAGCAGCACCAACAACAGCAGCAGTCCTCGCAGCCGCAACCTTTGGTCCCCCCAATCACGCAAACCACCTTCGTCGACTCTGCTCCCCACTACTCGGCTCTCGGTCTCGACACCATCCGCGCGCGCGCACGTACCAACCTCCCCGTGCCCGTGCCCAACCTCATCAAAAAGAGCCGCGGGCGGCGCGTGCCCGTCGTCGCTGCCCTCGCTTCCCCTTCTTCTTCCACCTCTGCGCCTGCTGCTTCTCCCTCTGGTGCTGCTCCTTCTGTGTCTGCCAATGGTGCTGGCCCTGGGACAGCAACCGCAAATGCAGACGACGCCAATGCGACCCCCAACCTGAGCAAGCGGCTGCACATCTGCAAGGTCGAGGGGTGCGGCAAGTGTTTTCACCGCGGGGAGCATCTCAAGCGGCATATACGCTCGATTCATACGCATGAGAAACGTAAGTGTTTTTTTTCTTTGCTTTCTTTCTTTTGTTTGTTTTCAACGGTGCCTTGTTTCTTGTGTCTATTTTTGGGCGCGGCGACTGGAATGGCAGTCGTTGTCTGCCTGTTTTTGGTGGCTATGGAGACAAGCGACCCTATCCCGACTAGAAAACGGAATGCGTCGTTTTCTTTTCAAGTTCTCTCTTTCCCCTTCTCTCTTTTGTTTCATTTGTCCTTTTTGGGAGCGGGCGGGCGTTTGACAGCCAGCGGTGAGGTTGGCGGCTGGGGGGTGCATGGGCGGCGTCGGCGCAGCAGGCCGCGAAGGACGTTGGGGTTGGAGCACAACAAAACGGCTATCTCGTCGTTTGCTGTTTCCTCTCCCTGCATCGAAACTCTCTGGATCCTCAGTGGTCGGGCGTTCGTCTTGCTCTCTTTTTCTTGTTGGTCTCTTTCCTTAAGCTTGTTCTCTTGATTGTTCGTTCTCCTGCGGAGGGACTTCTGGTATCGTGGGGCTGGAGTTGGCGTGCTAGCCCAAGTGCATGAGCGGCAGTTTGGTTGTCGTTGGTGTGGCGACGCGGGAGGCGGATGCTGGCTCTCTTTCTCAATTCTTCGTTCTTTGTGGCCACGCACCGCGCAACAAAAACGGAATGCGACATGCACCTCACTCTGTACTTCGCGCCCTTCGATTCTTTGTTTCGTCGTTTTTTTCTTGGTCTTTCTCGGCTTCGTGTCGTATCGGGACGGGGATCAGAGGGGTGCGGCGTGCAGTTACTGCTGGCGCCGGTGTGCGCGGACGTGCGGCGTACGGCGTGTAGTTCTCGGGGTGCGGCGGGAAGGGTGAACAGAACAAGACGACGCGGCGGCTTGAAATTGCTGTTGCTCTCGTTCTTCGTCCTGTCGTCTCGGCCCTGGCCTTTGTCTGTGACCGTCTGCATGGGCTCGGAAGCCCTAGCTTCATTGGAAAGGAGAATACGTCTACCGCACAGCACCGCTCCTCCCTGCTATTCCGTTTCCTCGTCTTTTCTTCCTCGCCGTCTTTCTTGGCCAACTGTTTCGTCGTACTGACGATCATTCATACAGCCTTCCCATGCACATTCCCGTCCTGCCACAAGTTCTTCAACCGCCACGACAACCTCCTGCAGCACGTCAAAGTCCACCGCAACGGGGACGACGAAGGAGACGTCGACGCGGAAGGGTCGCCTGCCCCGGAGGAGGAGTCGCCCCCACCCTCGCCCGCGCGCGCGCGCAATTCTTCCAAGTCCAATTCTTCCTTCCGCCACGACTCCTCCAACGACAACAACACCTCATCGCGACTCGGCGCACTCGTCCTTCAGCAGCAGCAACAGCAGCAGCAGCAGCAGCACAGCACGGCGATCACGTACCCCAGCCTCGGCGCGCCGATGGGGATGGGGTACGCCGGCGCGTTCCGCCCGGCGGGGCTGGGGCAGGCGAGCGGGGGTTATGCGGCGGTGTCGTCGGTGAGGACGGAGGTGTCGTCCTTGAGGACGGAGTTGCCAGAGTCGCCGGTTAAGGGCGGGGCGGGGGTGCGCGATGGGGAACACGATGCGGACGGGGAGGGGGAGCGGGACGCAGACGCGGACGGAGACGGGGACGGGGACGGGGATGGAGAGCACGAGGAGGGGGAGGGGCAGGGAGGAGGCCAGCAGCAGCAGCAGGTGCCCAAGGAGTATGTGTTCGTGGCACACCCCCAGCAGGGCGGGGATGTGCCTATGCCCGTGCCGCTGCCGCTGCCGATGCTGGCGCAGGGCGATCACGACCACGACCCGCAGCAGCAGCAGGCGCAGCCCATGCCAACGGAGCTCGACACGCCGATGCCGGTGTCGCAGCTCCACCAGCACCAGTCGTACTACCCCCCCGCCCCCGCCCCCGTTGTGCCTCAGCAGCAGCACCAGTCGTACTACCGCCTGCGCACCCCGCCGGCGCCGCTGCCCCCGCTCCCGCAGCCGCAGCAGGAGTGGACAGCGCAGGCGACGTTCTGAAGTGCCTTCCTCTGACCTGCCTTGCCTTGTACCCGGAAACGCCGCTGCATACACGCACGCATGTACGTACATTACACCTACCCCTGGGGTATCAAATAATTCGCTCTCGCTTTCTTACATTGGTTGTGGTGATTCTTTGGTCGCTTGTTTGTGGTGATACATGATTCAGTGATACAGATCCTTTCCTCTCGTTTTTTTGTACCTACCTTGTCCAACAGGTTCCTTTTTTCTTGTACCTGCTTTTTGGTTTTCGGTTTCGGCTTTAGACAGTGGAAGTGGATCCGCGCGCTGTGTAGTATGATAAGTATAATACTTCTCGTTGTCTTTGTAGTCGAGTTGGTTGTGTGGGTAAATATTAAATAAACGAAGTCCTGTTGAAGTCCTGTGCCTTGTGGGTTTCACGCCAGATGCTCAGAGATACGAGATGTTACTTACTGAGACTAAATTTGAGATGTTGTGGTTTCGCGCTACACGAATACGCACAGGTCCGCCGTTTTCCGTTCACAAACGAGCTCGCAATTGCGGTAACTCGTTTTCCGCCGCCGCCACGCGGCGACGCCATGTCCCGATTAGCCAATTAGCGTTTTCCTACGACACGACTCGGAAATTGGTAGCAGTCGGAACGAGGAAAAAGTCTACGTGAAGATAGCTGACTCAAGCCTCGTACATCAAACCCAGAGCTGCAACATACCATAACTTAGCACCGCCCGCACGCTAGTACTACTTCCTCTTCAGCAGTCGTCATGTCTGTTCCGGTGGACTTCGACTTCGAAGGTGGGAAGAAGTCCACCCTTCACGCGTGGAATATAAATATAAAGATAAAGTCGCGGGTCAGTATAATCATACAACTGCTATCTATCCTATCCTATTTACAACAGCCATCTACACCCTATGGCTTACTTCCCACCCCCCGGATAACTCGTCCTCCACCCTTCGAGCCTCTCCACCGCGCGTTTGCCCACCACCCACTCCACATGTGTCTTTAAATCTTTGTACGCCTCTGGGAAGGGGTAGAGGGACGGGGGCTCCGTGTGTTCCTGTGTCGATGTCGGTGTGGCTGATACTGATGCTGAGGCTGATTCCAGCGCCAGGAGCGAATTGACGTTCCAAGTGAGGCCGGAGTTCTCCGGGTTCAACGCAAAGATGGTTAACGAGAGTGAGGGGCGCTCCACCGATCGCTTGCGCGCGTCGAGCAGCCCCAGCAGGATGCGGAACTCGTCCTCGTCCACGTCGCACAGCGCCACGCGCCGCAACTCGGGGCATACCATGCCCACGGGACCGTCCGGCTCGGGGACGGCGAGACACTCGGCGAGGATCCCCACGCCGAACAGGCGGCTCAGGCGCAGTTCGCGCAGCGCGGGTGTGCACGCCAGCACGGGCCCCGCGTCGAGCATCGGCTCGAGCACCGTCAGCCGGCGCAGCGCGCACTCCGAGCGCTCGATGAAATTGGGGAGGAACTGTGCGTTCGCCTGCACGCACACGTCCTCGAGCGCGGGGAGCAGCAGGCTCTCGAGGTAGCGCCCGTCTGCGACGAAGAGCGCGCGCACGCGCGGGAGGCGCACGGGGGTGGGGTACGACGGCGGGGGGAGGGACGCGCTGGCCTTGCCAAGAGTGAGGTGTGTTAGCGCGGTGGCGGTGACGAGGCGGTCGGGCGTGCGGGGCATCTGCACCCGCAGGCGCTTGAGCTGCGGGTAGGGCACGAGGAGGCGGCGGTGCGAGCCGTCGATGCGGACGTCGGTGAGAAGGGGTGCGGCGGCGAAGGCGGTACAGGTTTCAGAGTCGTCGCTGCGCTTGAAGGTGAGCGTGCGGAGCATTACGGGAGGGCGCCCCGACGGGGAGGTGAGGGTGTTGAACCGGAGGATCGTGGTCTTTGGGGGGCGGAGCAGCCAGATGGTTTCCCAGCGGCCGGAGGTGGCGAGTAGGAGGCCCAAGGTTTTCATGTTGGGGTTTATACCCTCGAAGGAGAAGTGGATGCTCAGGGGACGGGGCCGTGAACGCTCCAGCTGGGCGAGGAGGGCATCACTGGGGAAATGTCGAGTGGACTGGATGCTAATATGTGACCACAAGTGCGGTGAAGCGAGGCAGATGGCCCGCCATCGACCGCAGACGCGACTGATGTTCCAGGGGCTCTGAGTCACGAAGGCTGGGCGTGCGTTGGGAAGAGGCAAAGTCCACTGGAATATTGCGCTGAGAATTTCGGGGGGGAGACGCCGCATCGGCGATAGGATGGCTGCATGGCGGTCAACTTTGCTCTGGATGTCCCAGCGCTCCATGTAAACTGCGTCCATTGCTTTCTGGAGTCGGTTGATTTCATCTTGCAGGTGAATGAGGTAGACACGGCCGCGGTCGAGTGAGCGGCGGAGTTGTGAAGTTTCGGGGTCGGAAGGAGGGTTGTTGGTGGAGGAAAGGTGCACAGGGGGATCATCTATGTGTGAAAGAAAGATTCGGTGCCCTTCCGAGGTCATGTTTCTCCGCAAGATGCGCCAATCAATGTGGGGCTGCGCCGTAACGGCGTTTCCATATCCGATAGGCCACACACCGGCAATTGCCGAATATGATCGAAGACCTTTTCAAGGACCTCAATTAAAGTTGAGACCCAAGATAACTTGGGATGTGATTCTACTCGTTTCAGCATTTGTTCAACATTAGATTTCGGTCCTTGGTTGATTTTGTACTGCCAAAATAGAAACAGGGGTTGAAGGTGAGCTTTCTTGGACAGTTTAGGTTCAGAATAGGGTCGTAGTAGTCACATTCCAAACATTGTGCAGAACCCACTGGTTAGCCAAACGACATGTCAACAAGACTGCCCAGATTCACATGGGCACGGTGAAAGTGCCGCCAATACTGCCGCTGTGCTGCCAGTGCCGCCCCCCTGCTGCCCCCGAGTGCCCCCACGTAGTTGACTGCCGCCCCAGTGCCGCCCCCAGGGGCCGCACTTTTGTCACGCTGCCACCGCAAACATTTGAAATACAGATATATGTTACAATACATCTAACTTCGTTTATTATCAAGGTCTCTTTATCACATAGAGGCAATTGTACCTGCCTGAAAATGTTCTGTATAATATAAGCTAAAACCTCGGGCTTGAATCTCATTTCCCTCTGAATCCAACTCCACCCAGCCAGGATACCTGCGAAGGAAAGGGCGAGTCGTGAGAGCTATACAACACGTAACAACTAAACGGCTCACTTAGACCTTTTCTTGCGCATCGTAACTTGAACTGACTTTTGAACTGGGGTAGCCTTCCTACTGTGAATAGGGTTGCATCAGGGACCCAAGGACTCGGGGGACTCTGTTTTATCCATTAGCTTGAGCCCCACCACAGCCAAACACTTACCTTTCATCTGCTTTGCCGGCGGCTCAATCTCTCCGTCCCCAGTTCGTTTCATGCACCTCTCTCCAGCCAGCTCCTCTCTCGACGGAAGATCCTGAGCCAATAGAATGGGTTTCCCATTGTGTTTCAATCCTGACGGCTGGCCGCGGAACAAATGAAACCGAGGTCCAATCTGCTGTGCAGCGATGGGGGGCCAGTGATGAGCTGGGTTCGTAAATGGTATGGGTAGTCTGGAATTGTTCCTCCCAGTCAACAAGCTTGCTGGTTTTCATGCGCAATTCCCCCACTCTACCAATGGGATCAAATGACCACCACATGACATCAAGCCCCTTGACGGCTTGCGGAGGCGAGGATAGAAGCTCGCCCGATTGAATGCGCAAGAATGTATCACCGTTCAAATTCCAGTGTCGGAAAAATGGTAAATAGCTTGCAACGGTCTGAGTCTACTTGAGACCTCAAAGGCGTGGCGGAGCGGCTCAAAAGGCGTCCCAGACCGTTGCAAGGTGCATGGAAACCCCGGGAACCTTGAGGGACCTTAAAACCAGTCAGGAGGGGCTTCACTTGAGCACCATGTGGAAGAGACAAGAAGTCGAAGAGTGAGGTGAAGACTTGGTACAGACACATCACATTCAGAACGGGAGTAGATTGTGGCTGTGCTCGATAATCAATCCTAGTTTCCGCCACTTTGCTCTTCGCATGACAACGCAAAGATTTTCCCTTACCAACCCTACGCCGCACCAACACACTCATGTATCCCGCCCTCAAACATGGTGCGCTCCACGGCAAAAAAAATCTTGACGTCGTACGTAAGCCGGCAATACTCCACGCTATGGCCCCGTTAGCAACGGTCGGCGCCATGAGCTCCACCCCGGGGGAGCGTACGGCAGCATCTTGTCAGTGAGGTGGAGCGAGTGATGTCACCCACTATATCAGCCGACAGTGAGTGACACCGTGACTCCACCACTTTGGTTTCGAACCACTACTATCCCACACTCCCTGCAATCCCCTCGCCGCCCCCTCGCCACCCGTTGGTTGTGACAGTATCGGGTATGTGATCCTCACAGCTGCGGTCTAGTATTGATCTTTGTGTGGGCTCAGGTATGCTGTTTACCTCCACCGTGTTGTCTTACTGACTTAAGCTCGTCTACTTACATACCTCTAGGCACCTCTGCGCAGGTATGTCAAATCCTGCCTCCTTTCTTGCCGCCATCATTTAACGCTACACGTGGAGGTATGTTTACCTCCAGCTGTTGTAACAGTTCGTTCTTGAAGCTCTTGCATGTGAGTAAAGAGTTTCCTCCTCGCATACCCCTACTGACTTAATTCAGAATCTATTCATTTCTGGCCGCTGCCCATTACAGCTACATCGTACTTCGAAGTAGTGGTAGTAGTATTGATTAATATATTCATTTTGACGGTTTTTTGTGGTGCCTGGTATGAATATTTGAGCCGAGCAAGGGCGCGTTGTTGAGAGTAGAATGCTGGGCTTATGAAACCTTGAGTGTTACTGGAAGGTCGGCTGTCACCCGAGCACCTTAAGAGAGCCTGGGAGTCACGGCATGGCTTGGAAGATGTTACGGATTTCTTACCTGTGTGCTGCAAGCCACTTAAACCATATGACCTTACAGCATCTTGCAATGCGTCCCAGGGTGTTTCAAGCTGATCAAGATTTTTCCGACAAGGCCTCCCCAATGTAATCTTGAACTACAAGCAGCTGAGCTGAAGGAGCACTGAGCCAGGACCCCAGATCTTTTGGTTCGCCTCGGAATCTGAACACATGAACTCGTGTGCCGAAAGGGCAGCGAGGGGAGCAGTCAGCAATGCATCCAATGCCGGGCTGGCTTTGAACGAACAACTCTTCATCCAATTGAGCAAAGCCTCAACCTTCCAAGGGGTTTCCTTGAAAAAATTGCGAAAGCTCTGAATGACTGGGTTTGGAGTGTCAAAGGTCAATACACAGGCAAGTGCGGGGATGGTGAGCAATAAGATCTGCGAGAGCTGGGGACTCACGGTGTCTGCATCTTCGGTTACAGGACTGAAGCATGAGGGCAACCATACCATCCTGATCTGAAGGCTGATGTTGAAGTCAACAGTCCACCCAAAATGAGAGCTGGACGTACCTGCTCTTCCTTCACCAAGCCTCGCGACAGCCACAATCACTTCCCATTAAGCAATTGAGTGGTAGAAAATATGCTCCCAGGGATCTTTGTCAACCCAAACAATCCCCACAACCCACTCAAACTTGTATTCTTCCCCGCAGCGCAACAGATTGTACTCAACCAACTGCGGGATGCCAGGTTGTTTCAGGAATCCACTCGTCAATCTCAGGGAGCATGTAAATCTCGCCCTTGACCACACCCAAACTGTGATAATGAATCAGCAATGTTCAAAGAATATAGACTAAGTACCGACTCTGATTTAATTTCATTAGCCAAAATAGCTGGAGCCAATGGTGCCTGCTCGATCATCTCAATTGGTGGAAAGCCTGAGCTGTCCGAAGATATTGATTTGGCCTCTGAGTCGCTGCTTTTATCGCGTTTTGGAAGTAGAGATTGCTTCTTTGGAGATCTCTTGGGAGCAGGTGCTCAGTAGTCCACTGACACCAACACATCTGACAACACCATCAATCTGTGTTGTTGAGTTTTTCGAGATCTGGACGAGCTTGCAGGAGGAAGGAATACCCGGGGCACTGTCAGTGGTGCTGAAATCCAGGGAAAGCTTTTTTGACAGCTCAATCCGGTGTTTCCAAAAGTACTTTTGCGCGGCCTTGCCGCCGTTGAGATGATAGACAACCATGCTTGGAAAGTAACCTTCTGGGATGCCTCTCAGCATGGCACTTGGGCCAGTGAGAAGGCCACAAACAGGCCTGTCCAGGAGAATGGCATGGCCATCACACTGATTTCCGTCGTAGTCGAATATGCAAGTCTTCTCACCATGTGTGGAGGAGTATCGGGCGATAAAATGACTGGCTTCCAGACTGGTGTAGATATGGCTGGCTATTGTGTATACAACACCGTGCGCAGAGGCCACAGAGTCATTGGGGTATGGCCATAGGTTTTTGGGAATATCCCAGTCATTTGCCGAAGCAATGTTGCCAATCTCGATGATGAGCATAATGGGCAGGTTGTTCTCAACCTCATATTGAACAGCATCTCCATCACAGAATCAATCACCATCAAAGACCTGCCAGCAACCACTTAGTGGCTCGGCCTTCGTTGGTCGCATAAGGTCAGTAAACCATTGGTGCAAGTTCCCCTGGTATAACTTGCAGAATGTGGGACTTAGCTGGCACTCTTTACACCACTTGATGCACTCCAGCTGGAATGGTTGTGGGCTGAACCAGAACAGGTTTTGAGAATGACACTGTGTAGCTGGAAGTAGGACATAGCATGCTTGATGCCTGGAGGTATTTGTTTCTTGCCAGGAGGATCTGAAATGTGGTACAGCCATCCCTTGACAAATAGGAGACAGATAGTCAAATGAAAATCGAACCACTCACAAATGGGCTTTGGAAATCACTCAAAGATTTCAACGGGCTATGAGGAAGGTCGCCTAGAACTTTCTGGAATCCATCGCGCTGGTTCAACAGAACTTTGCATCCACCTTTCTCATATCCATCCATTCCAGTCAGCCCGCTTCCTTCCTGCTGGCCCTGCACCAGCCGTGATGACTTGCACAACGGCCCTTGCGGTGCTCGGTTCCCCAGTGCACTGCGGGCACGGGCACGGCAGCGGTTTTGGCGGGCCCAGCACCAGGGCCGTCGCCTGACGCAGTTTCAGTGCGTCTAGCAGCACCGCATTCCTCACGAGATTGTTCTCGTGGGTGAACTGCTTGATATGCAGCCTCCCGAGGCTATAGAGGCGTTCACGTCGCTCGTCGGCCGGCAGCGACTCCAGCAACTGCTGCATCTCACGTCCCAACTCATAGCCCGCTGGGAGTCCTGGCGTCCGACTTTGCTGGACTGGGGGTGGGGGTGGAGCGTTTACAGGCCCTTCTGGACTAGGGCTGTGTGTGCCTTCCCGCGACGAAGTGCGTGATACTGTCAGTGAGGGTGTCTCCCTGGGCATGGTCCCGCACCGCTTACGGCCGCGTCCCTCATTGTCTCATGGGGCGCTCACCGGGTTCTCCTTGCCAGAGGGCGCGGGTACCTCAATCGGTGTCTCTGTTTGCGCCGCTGGTGCCTCCCACCTTGCACTGCCAGAGCCCGGAACAACACGAGTAGCAGTATCTGTGCATGCTGGTCAGTCTCTTTGTTTTTACTCCCAATCGAAATACCAATGTTCGGCCGTCTCTGCTAGGAACCTCATCCAGTGCACCATAACATTCTTCTTGTAGCCCTCCAGGTCCCACTCGTGGAATTTGTAGCCTGGTGAGTCCCCGATATCCAAGGTACGTCCCGAATGCAGCCTGCAATTCAAATTAGTTTCCAGATCACTCCTCCCGAATCTTCAGGTACTTACAACGTAATTGTGAATCTGTCGCTACCGGGAGGTGGCACACAGCCCGCTAACAACGAGACGTGCAGTCCGGTCAACTTGGCGATACTGTCCAGGAACGGCTGCACCACTTGAGCCAGGTTCATGCGGCATCTAAATTGTATGTCAGCTTCCAATCTTGCTCTTCATTCTGAATTGACTTACGCCTCGCGTTTTTCAGTGTCGTGTTCGTCTGGCTCCGACACCTTCTCAGCGTGAACATTGTGTTTTGCCAGCACCTCCTGGTGTTCCTCCTCCTGCTCCGTTGTGAGCTCCTGGCGCGTCACCTCATCCTCCTCCACAAGCAGATCCTTCGCGCACTTGCAGCGAAAGTCCAGCACAAATTTCTGCTCAAGATTCGCGACGGGCCACTTCTTTTTGAAGTGTTTCTCCACCACTTCGACATAGTCTGGATGCTGCATGTAGAATTTATACAGTGGCAGCTTCCACGGTGCTGTGCCTGGGCGCTAAAAACCCTCTAGCCAGTCAAGGAAAGGGTTTTTTTTGGATCGGTTGGTCGCTGTCTTTTTATGTGAAAACCACCCTTTAACTTGCTATACAGGACTCAGTGCCACTTCGCAAATAAGACATTCTTGTACTCACTGTGATCACCTCCTCCCTAATCTTTTCCTTAAATACGGGGTTCACACCCCCTGTCGCCGCCCAGTTGCCCACACCCAGGGACGCATCTGCACTGGACCCGTCTGCATTTCCAGACGCATGGACGCTCCCGCTGCCGCTTCCCACCACCTTCTCCTTCAGCAGCAGCTTGCCATCCAGTCCATATCCCTCATACCATGGAAACTTCGCCCACCACAAGCCCAGCATCTTCCCGAAGTACTCCGTAACTTCCCCCCGGCCCTTTTTTGACAGATAAATAGGAAGTTGTTCCTCGAGGAATTCAAGTTGCACTCCGTGGAAGTTCCTGGGATTTCCGACTTTCCTGGTATTTTCTCCTTTCTTCTTGGTTTTATTTTTGCCTTTTTCAGTGGCTGTGGGTTTCTCGGTGGACGCCATCGTTCAGTGAAGGGATTTTTCTTTCTGGTTTGCGGCCGATCCTGATACACACAATTTGCATTCTGCCAAACAAGAGCACACTTCATTTCTTTCTTTCTCCTCAAAACCTCGTCTCTGCTCATCTCTGCCATGCGTAAGTCTCCTTGGTCTTCTCCCCACTGCCAGATCTGATGGCCAACTCCCCCTCTCAGATCACATAGCTCGCTCTCCATACTTTGAAAAGTTGCACCACCATGGCTGCAATGTGCTACGTGTGCTCCTATCCTTCCTCTTGTGTTTTTACCCCTCATTTCACTTCAGGGCGCCGCTTCCATGCGACCCTCCCCGCCCTTGACGCCAACCTTCACACTGGTGTCTGGGGCAATGGTGGTGGATGGGGCCCCGATCCGACGGGCTGGAGCAATGGTGGGGTCCCAATCTGACGGACTGGGGCAATGACGTTGGCTGGGGAGCGGAGGACGATCAGCGCGTATATCTTTTGCATGATGATCCCCTTCGCTTATCTCTTCACCAGGACACCCGCTGACCTCCCAACCGCGTGCGTACCTTGTGCGCGTCATGATCCATAATTGCTTACTTCCCCTTGGCAGCAACACTCCTCCTGGCCACCTTCACATCGACAACGACGCCGAGCGTGCCTGGGCCAGGGCCACAAACTGGATGGGCGAAGCCGTGGAGACTGCTTGGCAGCGACAGTCCAGCCTGTTGAGCGCAGCTTGGCTTGACACTGAGCCCATCACCTGGGCAGAACTCAGTTCCCACACCCCCGACCTTGGCGACATCAAGGCGGCGTGGGAGGTGTTCTTTCGGCTACGGCAAGAGCAAGCCCCAGACCCTCAACCTCAGATGCTGAGGTGGGATGGGCCGCGCTGGCACTTGGCGGGAGACTCGGGTTGCGATCTTCCTTACTTGTAGTTTTTGTCTTGGTTCTCATTGAATCCATTATCTTTCGTGCCCTCCACTCTTCTCTTAAGAACTCTCAAGAAAACATTAAGAAGACAAATAGGAAAGAGCAATAATTCATGTTTAAAATACAGCGCACAATATCAATCATCTACTGCCACGAGCGAAGTCCCCACCAGCAATCCGGCGGCCTGCGTCTCCACCAATTCTACCACAGCTGCCTCACTGTTCTTGTGATCAGAAAGAATAAATGGGCGCTGATCGAAACACAATGGCTGTGCTGTACGGGTGGGCTACCGAACACACGGTAGAAATGAAGGGTGACACCTGGAGTAATATCGTCGTCGTCCTCGATGTCTGCCAATGACTTGCCAATCAATAGACTCGCGGTGGTCCCCGATGCGCGCAGCTTGCGCTCTGTGTCTGGACTGTTGAAGAGAGTATCAGTTAGTTTCTTATCGGAGAACCAAAATCCATCACGCATGAACAAATGAGGACATGTGGGGTCCCGGCAACTCGGTAGAATTTACTTGGCGCGGGTGTGGTAGGTGTGGCAGGAGGAGCACAGAGGCGCGAAGGAGTCATTGTCGTGACCGACAGGCACAAACTTGAGCTTGGGGTGACAACAGCCTGCGGCGAACTCGGCAGTGTAACGGGGGAGTACGCAGGAGGCGCAGGTGGATGTGCATCAGTGTGTGCATGGTGCTGATGGCAATAATCCGCCCAGATACGCTGGGCGATGTCTGCAGTGGAACACGACTCGTGGAGCGCGCCCCTAATGTGATGGACCTGTGGTTGTGCTAAATCCCTGAAAGCAGATATGACTCAAGGGCGCAACATTGGAGAATTGTGAACACACCAATGCGAATAAATACCTTCCCACCCAGGTGCACCCTTCTTCACTACATAGAACTTGTGTTTGGATGAGGCGGATAACTCGGCTTCTGGGGGGTCGCCAGGTAGTAACACGAATCGGGGTTCACAGCAGTTGTCGCAGCAGTGAAAGCCCAAAGACAGCCTTGCAGCGGCGTGGACCAAGGCGTCGACATCCATGCACAAGAGAAAGAGCTACGCGTTCCAGAGGAGTGATGGTGTTACTTTCCGTGACACTTTCCAAATCTGGCCTAATCACCCTCTAGTCGCGCTCTCTCCCCTGTGCACTGGCGTCTTGCAGCACACCTCGGTATATCCGCTCCTGGTTTACCTCAACCCATTGGACAATAATATTGCTTCTGGCCCTCATTCCCACCCTACAGCACTAGATTTCTCCTAATAATCATCGAAATCTCTCTCATGCCCATACGCCTGGGGGTTTTACCCTAGTCCCCCGTTCTCAGTTGTTTTTTCACTGCCGTTGATACCACTCTCATCTAGCGTAGCTCTCAAATTTTCATCTGTGAAGGTGGTCTCAAAATAAAATCCGTTTTTTTATTTGTTAGCAGCTCGGCAGGTCAATAACTATGGAACGTCCTTCAACGCACCATTTTTTGTCGGCCCAAAATTCCGATATGCTTTCCAGTATAACATATGGGCGAAGTAGGCAATTTGGGACCAAAAGGTACGTTTCAAAGTTTTCACCAATTGCTGTGGTTGAAACAACTTAGAACCTCACCTCCCTTCATGTTCATTCTAATGACTTGCAGAATTCTTTCTGAAAATGCATCTTATACATTGACACTACCCTCCCGCCTCTTCCCCAAAGGGTTGTATCAGTCGAAACGGTCAGAATTCGATGTTGGATGTCTGAAACCACGTTCGTCAATCTCAATCTCAGGTTATTTGACTCGTCCTCGCTACCTCAGATTTGACACATATTTTTTCATAAATCTCTTTTGGACTCTTATGTGCGCCTAGGAAAAAAATCATGGTCCCTTAGACGTCACAGAGCGACGAGTATAATTTTTTTTTACTTTGCCCAGAGGTCTCGGACCGTCCCACGCCGCCTTCTTCGACCACTCAACAAGTGTTCGAATTTGTCTCCCTTCGTTGCTCGCCCGCATCTGCTCCAATGTTTTCGACACAAAAACCATGTTAACATCTATGAATACGTTATGCACCCAAATTCGGTGCTTGAAAGTCTTCCAGCATCTCCCAGAGGCCCCATTTTAAGCTCTTTTTGGGTGTTTTATGCTTCAAGTCCTTGCAATACACTGACAAGAAACTTTGAAATTTGTGAAGCAACACATGCTTGATCCATTGCTGTTCGTGGATGGCCAGCAAGCAGTATGTTCCACTCCCTCTTTTTTGGGGAATGCGAGGCTTGATTCGAAGTGTATTATTAGCAGTTTTGCAGTTTATTTTGGATAGCACATGAAATTATACGTGTGCTGTTCGTGGATGGCCAGCGAGCGGTATGTTCCACTTACCATTTTTGTAGGAATGCCAGGCATGATTCAACGTGTATTATTAGCAGTTTTGCAGTTGATTTGGATAGCGCAAGGAATTATACGTGATATCAAGATGATCCCTGCAGTTGCGGTTAACGTCCTGGTTTTGCCATTGCGAGAGAGCAAGTTAGCCGAGCAAGTTAGCTGGGCCAGGAAAGGCAAGTCGGCTGTCTTATTGTATTTGGTTTCCTCCTCCACCCCTCTCGCAATCTTCGCCTTCAACCCAATGCTCACCCGTGATCCCCCGGAGGACGCGCCGATGGACGATTGGCCTCGATCTTGGCTTGCATCTTGGAGTATGTGTTCCGACTGTCGAGACTTAGCTATGAATTTACAAATGACGTGATCCAATGTGGGAAGACTTGCTGGCATGGGACGCACAGAGAATCGCCCAACAGGCGGAACAAATTGGGATAACACAAAATACGGCAACCGAGGCGCCGACCCCACCCTTGTCTGCCACTGGTGCGTGCGCACACGCTGAAGCACACACACGTACGGAAGCGACCCGTTGTGGGCTCGTGATGTCAGCGGGTCGCCCTGAACTTCCGCGGGACAGGGCTGCGCTCAACACACGCCTCAGCATTGCGGCAGCAGGGCGCACGCTGTCTGCGACTTCAGAAGAGGAGGGCTTACACAACATTCACGATAAGCCTTTGACAGCGGACGAGCTATATATTGGATCAGCTCGTCCGATTGACTTGACAACCCCTCAGGAATGCGCTCATCAAACCTGTACGGTGTGCCGTCAAGTCAAGTCCCACCCTGTGTCGTAAGTGTCTTGAGTTTGGTGCATAGTATGTAGTACTGACGCTGTCTGTGTTTCCTTAGATGCAAATGTGGACATAGTTATTGCTATGTATGTATTCACATGTGGTTGGAGGAGAGCTGGGCTTGCCCTGATTGCAGGCAACCCATGTTCCGCACTCCGGTCCACGCTCGGGGGGAGGAGGAATGCATTGCCTTTGATTTTCCAGTGCGGGTCAACAACAGCCGGGTAACTTATTCCTGGGAGGGTTTGACGTTCCCAGCGCACATCTATGTAGCAATTCGTATTTGTAAATTGTATTGTGGAAATTTCGGAGCATTTGAGTGCCTTGGAATTAGAAGAAGGACGAGTACAGACGCTCTCATCAGCGCCAAGAGTCGGGCCAAAACTTCCTGATGTTCACACGTCAACACTTCTTCTGTATCTCTCACATTAAACTTGACATGTCCTCCTGGCGGACGACTCACAAACGGCGTGCTGATACTCAGTTCAAAGAGTACCGGCTCACCAATCTGCTGGGAGAGACTGCGAGCTTTCCCGCCCAATTGATTTCCGATGACCGCCGCTGCACTCACCAGACCACACATTTGTTTGATCTACCTTCCCCACTCAAGAAGGCTCGACGACAGAACCCACTGCTGAGCCTATTCGCCGACGTCAGTGACGGGTTCGAATATGTCTTTGACGATCTTGCTGGTCCTGCTTCGTCTGTCAAAACTTCGAATCCTGACGTGAAAGCGCACGTGAAACGATACCTGTCATCAGTACGTGATTATTTCGTCTTCTTCGCTCACTTCAAGTTCTTTATGCTGACACTGCTGGTAGGATCCCCCAATATTAGCGTGGATCCCGCTGGTGGATGAATATCTCACGGAGATCACCGGATCGAAGGGCGTGGGGACGTGTGCCTCACGCACTGTCCAACATGCCCAGAGGAGACTCCACCACAAGCACCCCGATACCGCTGTAAAGATTGCAGCATCCCAGACTTATTTTGCCAAGAATGTTGTGTGAAGGCCCATGCTCGCCACCCATTGGACTATATCGAGGTATGTTCTCACGTCCTACTCCTTCTGTGCAGAACTAATGGTTCTCACAAGCGCTGGAACGGCTCTCACTTTGAGCGTGTTACACTCAAATCTATGGGCCTGTGTCCAACTGGGCCATCGCCTCGGCGACGTGTGCAAGTCCCCGCAGTCGGGCCACAACATTCACCGTGATTCACAATAACTTGATTCACGCCAGTCGCTCTGGATTATTGTGGCTGCAAGGACAAGGTGATTGTGGGATCACACCGCCAACAGCTGTTACAGCGGTCGTGGTATCCTGCGACCCACAGGGAGCCACGGACGTGCACAACTTTTGTCGGACCCAAAACATTCCATATCATGATGCTTCAGGGGAAGGTTACTGACATACAACTACTACTCGGGCCTGGAGAAACTCACCGACAACACAGGGTTAGTTAAAGTGAGGGTAAGTGTGTTTCTGGCAAAAGTTTCCGGCTTTGGCTGATCAGTGGATGCTTAGGATCGCTACAAATATTTCATGCGGACGATGTGCGAATGGCGCCACACCTGCTGATGCTCAAGCGAGCAGGGCGGGGCAATGATTCGGAGCATCTGGTGGCGGAAACAAAGGCAGGTGAGTTGGGGGTATTATGCCTGACGTGTCCCAGACCGGGTGTTAACATACCTGAAGACTGGGAGTCAGCTTCTCTGGAGGACAAGTAAGCATTTACATTCCTGATCGCACTGACAGCAGGCTAATGTAATAATAGATTTTTGTACATTCTTTACGTCGCTATAGACACCTGCTTCTGGCTGAAACCGCGGCTGGTGTCGAGCGAGGCCAAAGACCTGGGCCTCGGGACGGGGTGGTTATATTTCACGGAGGACTGGTCCATTCTGTCAGTACTTGCTGACGGTTACCGATCAGAAAGAGGTGCGTGATGGGTCTGATGCAATGATTGGAACGAGGTGCTAACACAGAAGTTTAGATGAGCACCTGTAGCGGGCTCGTGGCCTTGGATTACGCAAACACAAAGTTTTCGCGTGGCTATGGTAGCACTGGTGTTGGGCTGGGTGTGTGCGCTCGGCACGAGTTCAGTGCTGCCCACTTCGGCGGTGGATTTGCAAAAGGGGGAACAGTAAGTGCTGTGTTGCTAGGGTGGATAATCACATTGATTCAAACATCACAGATATGTGAATATGTACTATCTCGTGGCGTCGTTCCTGTGCCACATTGATCCCCACCTCCTCAAGTACTTTTCGTACGATATTTGTTGCCAATGGAGCAAGTACCTCGTAGACTGCCTGAAGAAGCTACCTGCCTCGTGTCAGACTTACTCTGGTCCTGGCTGTCATGAATTGCCCAGGTTCTACTTTTTCGCGCGACGCGTCTGTATGGATACAGACGCGTCTTAGCAGCACGGGACTCTCATGACGCCACCACGTGACCTTCTCACGGTTGAAACCCGGCCTCGGATTCTAAAAGCCGCAGACTCAGGGAGTCTGCGCCACAGGATACAGAAGACGTTAGGGACTAGGAACCCGTACAGACGGACTCTAGTCCCCGGACGTACCAAGGGCTGACACAGGAGAGTACACGGAGTACAGGAGTGGTTGCAAACCCGATTGGGGTTTGAACCACTGGATACGATGACACTTAGGACTAGGAAACCCGAACATCGGGTCTCTTAGGTCCACCGACGCCATGGAAACCAACACAGAGGAGTCCAGGAGCATCAGCATTAATGCTCCTTAATGCTACGGTGCAGGAACTGATCGCGATTGACCGCGATCACTTTAATTTATTATAAGGCTATATAAGCACGGTAGAATCTCCATGTACAGTAGATTCTACCTCGTCTAATCTCAGGCTTCTACCTTGGCTTGACATAGGCATTGTCTCCACCCTGCCCTGCTTCCTTCGCACCGTACTACGGGTTACATCCACACCCCAGGTTGTATACCTGAGTGGATATCACACCCTCTTTGACTCGTTCCAGGGTTCTGCCTCGCATCCCGACCTACGACATACGGCCTCCTAGGGAGGACGCCGTACGACTGGTCCTACTGCTCGGGGAACACACGAGTTACTAGCGTCAATCGGGTTTATCCTGGTTGGGGTTCTCTTCAGGTTACTCGCTGTTTAGCTGACCCAGAGGCCGTTGCTGACAGAAGGTAGAATCTCTTCTGCCAGCCCCAACAAACCGATTGACGTTTGGAACGAGAAGATGGCACCCACAAACATTATGGTTGCTGGAAGCACGCCTGGACAGGGTGTTGGAGAGTGGGTTGGAAACCTACTCTGGTGGGGGGGCGTACTCGCGGGAATCGCTGCGCTGTGTGTCGCCCTAGTATGGGCAACCCATGAGGGACGAGTTGCTCGTCCCTTGGGCGGACACAGGCGGGTTCCAAGGCGTGAGCCTCGCAACCCCTGGATGGAGAAGATCCGGCGAATGATGGAATGTGTTGGAGCCTGGTTGATGAAGATTTCGGTTCCACAGGCGGAACAGAGTCAAGGGGCAGAGAGAACCCGCGCCAACCCCGACGGAAGAAGCGGCTCCTCGACGTACAGAGAAGCCGCGCCCAGACAGGGACACCAGAACGAAACCCGGCCTCATGGAGGCTTAGCGCCCAGACAGGGGTGCCAACACGGAGCCGGATCCCACAGGGAGCCCGCGTTCCTACCCACCCGACAGGGCAGAACCCGAGGTCCCTGCTCCAATCCTAACGGACAGTCTTATGTTGTCAGGATGGGCAACGCCAATAGGGTGGCGCTTTCCGTGTTCATGGATGGACTGGAAGCCGCTCAGGCTCAAGGAGAACCACCGGCTCCCCCCTACGCGTCCTCCGATGTCCTGGACCTGGTGCCGATTGAGGAACCCGAAGCGGCTCTTCTCTTTGAAGAAGGCCTCAGCCCTAGCGCAAGGGCCCGTTTGGAACAAGCGCACTCGGAGATAGCGCGAAACCAACAATAAGGGAAGGAACAGCGGCAGCAATAAAGAACCCGTGGAACAGGTTATACCCATACCCTTCACTCTTGAATCTGTCTACAACTTGTCAATCCTTTGGCGAGAAAATCTTAATGAAATCTAATCTTATCACTGCTGAAAAGAGACAACACTACGCTCGCTTCCAGATTTGGAAAAAACTACAGAAAATCACAAAAACACGACTACAACGCAGCCCGACCCTTCCCTTTCCTGTCTCTCCGACTGCCGCCCCAGCGTGTTGCCTGCCTGGCTAAAGATAGCCTGACATAAACAGCAGGGTGCTCTCTACGCGTTCCTCGCCAGCCCCACTCTGGTCGGCCCAGTTGACTATTTCGTCGACAAAAGCCGTACGAAGAAGAGGGAGAAAGGGCCTCCATAGGATGCAGACGGAACCAGAGGAAATGCGAGTCTGGGGCGTTGGACGGCGGATCGTCCAGTGTAGATTGTGAAGAAGAAGTGTGCTGTTCCGGGGGAACAGCCGCTGGGGCAGGCTCCAGAGTGGGGTCGTAATTGCGAGGATCCACTCCGATGGGAGGGTCGGGAGAATGCATGGGCACATCCCCGTCCGCATCCTCTGGATATCACAAGTCCCCGTCCTCGTCCGTCACAACAATCACCTCTGGGGAAGATGCTTCACGGGGAAGAGATGTCTTGCGTCTCTTCGAAGACGGAGCATCCTCCTCTGAATCTGAGGAAATGACGACAACGGGGTTGGAGGTTCGGGTTGCAGCAGCAGCAGCACGACGACGCGCCTCGGCGCGTACCGTACGCTGGGCTGGGCGCAGTTCGCTGAGGAATTCTCTATAGGTATAAGAGAGACCTATGAGGAGGATATCCATCAGACAAAGAAAGACAGACTGGGGGCTCTATGCACGAGTTTGTGTTAGATCCACGGACCGGGGGTCGGGATGTAACGGCTGGAAGGAACCCGACCCTAGGTGCTCCCAAAAAGACACCCGGAAACCCCGCAACACCATGTCATCCCCATCCTTGTAGGCGTTGGAGAACTTCGTCCAGGAACTACACATCGTGTGTGCAGACTTATAAGGAGAGCAACACCGCGGGGTCTTCCCGGGTAACCCTCTCGTGATCTCCAGCACACACAAACGGCCGGTGTTGTTACAACGACGACAAGATGGAAATAGAGTGTGCACAACGGCTCCCTGTGGACGGAATCCCTCCAACGGAAAGGAGCGAAGGGGCTGAGAGGGGTCTTGAGTTGCGACAAAGGAAGACCGGGTGGGGAGAGTCGACGTGGTGGAAGGGGGTTCAGGACATGGGGGACTGGGACATTGCACTCTACTCGCCTCGTGATTGGCTCGCGGTTCGGTGGGTGTCCGCCGACGGGGGTCTCTTTTGCGTTCACGGCGGTGCGTCAGAAGACCGAGTTGTCCCCTCCCCAACAGAGGATGCAGGTGGGAGTGTAGTGCCCAGAAAATCACCCGGCGACAGCCCTGCGTTGGCGATCTCCCGGTCCAATGCTTCGCCCACGAAGAAACACCCAGGAGATGCAAATTCTTCTGTAGGAACCCGACGTCCGTCCGAGGACGCCAGCTCTGCAAAAAACTTTAGCGACCAGGGGTTCCATGGGTCGATAAATGACTCACCGTCCAGATATTCCAAGACTCCGCTGAACGAAAATCTGACGGTAGCCCCGCGTGCCGAAGCCACGTTAGAGGAAGGATCGGGTTGAAACCCGGACCTCACGTCAGAGCTGGAGCCATCCCAGGGAATGAGGCGGAGGCGGGCGATACCTGTTGGAGCATCCAGGGGGTTTATTCCAGACTGGGCGTCTTCCGGGAGCGTTGAAGACGGGTTGCGAGAGAAGAAGAGGTGTGCCCGTAGGCGAGTAAACTCCGCCTGGTGTTGAGCAGGGGGGAATTCCGAAAGAACGGCCGGGAACAACTGCTCGAGGAGCTGGTTGTAATGCACGGACCGCGCAACCCAGAAACCGAGACGGCTCATCCAGAACAAAGCATGCTCCATGTTGAGCTACGCACAATGGTTCAGCTCGATTGTCTCGGGTTCTGAAACAAGGGAGGCTCACCACGAACTCGAAAAGCTGCTTGCAAAGGTCGGCTTCCTCGATATGGCCTTCGCGAGCTCGGCGATACTCGGTCATGAGGTTCTCAAAGGTTAACACCATGCAATCCAAAAGTTCGTCGAACATAGCCGGTGGGGTTGTAGCCGCGGGACGCCGTAACCAACAAATCCGGATGGGCCATCTTGCCAGACCTCTCTCTTCGATACACCAGAACCCAAGCCACGCACATGCGAGGAAGTGCTGGTGCGCAATAGCGTCCAGCGACCACTCCTGGGGATAGTCCTCGATGGTAGCTCGGAACTCGAAGACAGGAAGAGTGGAGAGAGGGCGAAGGGGCTAAGCCAGAGCTCGATTTAGGAACTGGAAGAAAGAGAAATTCGGCACCCCGGCGGGTGCTGAACGGGACGTAGCGAGCCAGCAGTGGAGAAGAAGGTCTGCGCAACAAATGGGTTCTGGCCCGACGACACCCCTGCTACCAGAAGCTGGTCCTGAGTATGTCTCCAGCAACGCAGCATCTGAACGCTCGTGGAAGAATCGGCGTGGGGTACAAAAATTCTCCATGCCATACCCGAGTGCGAGGCGGGTCCCATCCGCATTATGATGGTACCAGTCCAACAAGAAGTGGGGAGAAGTCGACGGGTCGAGGAAAAAGCGAAATCCAAGATTCCATGCCAGGGCAACGTTGCGCAAAGAAGAGGACATGACAGTGAAAGACAAAGAACCTGAGGAGGCGGGGAAAGGGACAGAACCCGAGACAGGGGCAGGGTTCTGAATAGGATCAGAACCCAGAAGACCCCTATGTTGCATGGCCTGCTCGCTTAAGGGGGTTCTACTTTGGGAAGTAGATCAAAAGAAAACGAAAGAGGGTCGAACCACAGAGGGGAAGAAGTACCACAACATGGGGAGTCGAGCACCGAAGACAACGGGGACGCCGGCGCGACAATAACTGATAGGCAGTGACAATAAGCCCTACGACCATGGAGTGGTGTTTACAATCCGGATAACGGGACCACCACGAAGGGAGAACACTGGAGAATTTGGATTGCGGGTTCCCGAACGGAGAAGACTGAAGGACGCCTTCACAGGTAATAATTGATGGGCAGTGACAATAAGCCCCACGACGTAGGAAAATTTTGAAGGATAAAACTCGCCTTGCATGAAATATTGGGAAGATGGGGACGCGGTACCTATGGGTCGTTGAGGACAACAACCTTGAAGAGGGGGGGTGATGTCATGAATCACCCGGGTTCTACTTTTTCGCGCGACGCGTCTGTATGGATACAGACGCGTCTTAGCAGCACGGGATTCTCATGACGCCACCACGTGACCTTCTCACGGTTGAAACCCGGCCTCGGATTCTAAAAGCCGCAGACTCAGGGAGTCTGCGCCACGGGATACAGAAGACGTTAGGGACTAGGAACCCGTACAGACGGACTCTAGTCCCCAGACGTACCAAGGGCTGACACAGGAGAGTACACGGAGTACAGGAGTGGTTGCAACCCGATTGGGGTTTGAACCACTGGATACGATGACACTTAGGACTAGGAAACCCGAACATCGGGTCTCCTAGGTCCACCGACGCCATGGAAACCAACACAGAGGAGTCCAGGAGCATCAGCATTAATGCTCCTTAATGCTACGGTGCAGGAACTGATCGCGATTGACCGCGATCACTTTAATTTATTAGAAGCCTATATAAGCACGGTAGAATCTCCATGTACAGTAGATTCTACCTCGTCTAATCTCAGGCTTCTACCTTGGCTTGACATAGGCATTGTCTCCACCCTGCCCTGCTTCCTTCGCACCGTACTACGGGTTACATCCACACCCCGGGTTGTATACCTGAGTGGATATCACACCCTCTTTGACTCGTTCCGGGTTCCGCCTCGTATCCCGACCTACGACATACGGCCTCCTAGGGAGGACGCCGTACGACTGGTCCTACTGCTCGGGGAACACACGAGTTACTAGCGTCAATCGGGTTTATCCTGGTTGGGGTTCTCTTCAGGTTACTCGCTATTTAGCCAACCCAGAGGCCGTTGCTGATCCTGGCGCTGGTACATTTCCTGATCCTGAAACTGCACATATACGGCCACAAGCTCTTCTGCCAACTCAACTTCTCCCTCAACTACACACCGGGGGCGGCGCGCAACGATGGCGAGGGCATTGAACGGCCCTGGGCTAGCATCAGCCCTGTTGCAACTAGTATGCACGAGATGGGCCCCGGCGCACGTCATGACACGCTGGACGACCATTGGGGCCATTGGAACTGGCGGGAATTGGTGGGACTAGGTGAATTGCTGAAGAAGCGCCTGGTGAAGGCCATCCCTGAGCGCAACTTCCAGCATGATTCTCTCGCGACATTCACGGAGCACCAGGCGGAGCATGTGCCAACTTGGAAGGTGATGGTGGAGGTGTTCGAGGCAGACAGCAAAAACCCCAACCCATATGAGGTGCCGAAGTCGGGTACATCATGCAACAAGTGTTTTGATATCTTACTGACGGACTTAAGGCTCGACGGAGAATGAGGTGCGATTGGAGTTGGTGTGGGAGGAGGCTGCAGAGCAAGAGCACGGAATCTTGCCCATTCACAATGTCAGCCCGAGTGCATTCGTCCTGGTGGGGTTGGACCTTGAGGAGCAACAGTGCGTCTTTTGTGATGCGCTAGCCATGATGGCACTAATTGTTATATAGGTGTCACATCAAGGTGGCGGTTGTGGCAAGCAAGAATGAGTCAAGCAAGCACCTGGCAGACATCGTGGAGAAGTGCACCAAGCTGGCGCGGTACATGGTGCACTTCCGCAAGCTCCAGGTGGTGTATATGCCCGGTGCATTGCAGGCGCTTGCGGAGTGCCCACCGCTGAAAGGGGATAAGGAGGAGGAGGCGGTGGCATTGGTGGAGAATATGCCGCTCTTCCTGCCTTCTGCCCTGTCCGAGGACCTATGCGCGCTAGGGTGTAACAAGGGCGTGGAGGCGATTGAGTTGCGCTTATGTGACATGCAGTGCTGCAGCACGCTGGACCAGATTCGCAATAATCTCTATGTCAAGTTGCGGTTCTGTACATACAATGGAGCGCAAGTTCGGCACCAAGGCGTGACTACCCGTGCCTGCAGACTGATGGATCGAAACGACAGGAAGATTCGGGTGCAAGTGGAGAAGTACATTGCCGCTGAAACACCGTAACAAGAACACACTGCATCTAGTGCTATTTTGCGATTTCCTAGGACCAGTATTTATACAACGGGAAAGCGCTAGCACTTCTGAGGTGTTATTACTAACACTCAGGACTCTGGCTAGGTGATATAAAGGAGAACTGGAGTGAGCCCAAGCTGCCGGTTGTAGCATCAGATACGACTAGTGTGACGCGCTAGTACGGTCTGAAGGCACAAACCACGGGGAAATAACCATAAGCCTACACAGTCAAGGTGCTAGCACCTAGGAAGCGAGACACAGGAGAGTGGTATTGCGAGCACGCTAGCTAGAGGTGCGAGCGGCGAGTCTGGGATCTGAAGGGTAGTAAACTATGCACTAGCAGCCTTCTAGCAAGGGTGCTAGTATGCGGTACCCCTCTAGCAATCGACCCGAGACCCGAAACACAGATGTGAGCACGTGACAGTCGCGAGTCACAAACAGAGGCAAAGTAGACAGTAGAGGAATAGCTAGCAGGCTATTGGTGCGGATGCGCAGGTCACCACATATGCAGTAACGGATAAACAGACTGCTAGCCGGTGCTCTGACTCGTGCTAGATGACTCCAGGCGGCGGATTCAACTCCGCTTCGTCAGGATAGCGATTCCAGCAGCTGATGGCAAGCTGAGGGATCACTCACGATACCCATAAATGGACGCTAGCAGATCAGTGTGGCTGTTCTGCTTGGCATAGACCCATCATAAAACCAAACGGCGGTCGTTTCATTGGCTGTCGTATCTATCACATCATTTTCACTCATTTATATTATTCATTCTGTTTATCACATGTATCATGGACCTCAGTAGTATAAAGGGAGCACAGAGCAGGCTAGAACCTCAGATTATTACACCCCGACTTTGTACGAAGTTGGTGCAGGTGGTCTCAGGTTGCTAGTGGAGATTGTACACACACTTCACAAGTAGTAGCTTTATTGGAATCAATACTGTTGACTCTGGACATGTCGAGATCTTAAGTTGAGGTTCTAAGTTGTTGGCTCACGGAGTCTTCACGTATAAAACCAAGGGTGTTCTCTTCGAGAACCAGCTAGCAGTTGTGCTAGCAGCTTTGCCTTCACCCCGATATATTTGTAGTGTGTTGGATCGCCTGCTAGGTGATTGTGTGTTGACTCAAGCCCACTAAGAAGAAGACGGACTAGGTGCCCCCACTTCTAGACCGATTGTAACTTGTCAGTTACTTCGCCTTCACCCCGATATTGACGGAAGCGCTGTCGTAGTGTGTTGGGCCGCTAGCTGGACGCTTATAGTGTTTATTGCCAATACAAAGTGGAAACATTCCTGTTCTTGGTTAAGGAATAGGTCAGCGGCTTAAGGACTGCCTTGTCGCTTGAGGATTGAAGTCCCCTTGTTGTTAGCCTCAATAGTCTTTGGGTATCCCATTGCGAGGATTTTCACAAACCTACATACTCTGCCCTGGTGCCCTCGATCTAGCGATCCAGCCACCTTGTATCCAACCCATATAACCCTGCCCATCCCAGGTGCTAGCGGTATTGTTGTTGGCAGCCGCGTAGTGCTAGCGTGTTGTTGAACAGCTTTGTTGAAGTCTAGCAGTCGAATTGTGTTTGTTCCAAACCCACTGGTCGCATACTACAGCCCGGACCCGAACTCACAAAGAGAAGCACTTACATCTTTGGAGGAATAGATTGTTGTAGTGGTGGTTTTGTGGTTGTTTTGTGCAAGCACGAATCTAAGCTATTTCTAGTCGTATATCAAGTGCACCGTTTCACCGCGTGGGAGGCAAAGTGTTTGCTAGTGGGCGAGGCGCAGGTCGCTTGGCATCAGCTCGATCCCAAGAAGGATCTGCACTGCATGGACACGGAGGAAGATGGGGGTAGTGGTGAACAGACGGAAACGCCGTGGGAAGGGCCAAAAGCGCGGGGTAGGGGAGCCAGCAATGCAGGAAAATGCAGCGGAAAGTGTCGGCAAAGGACAGAGACACTGTGACCCTACTGGGGAGGGGAGGCGTACAATTTCGTGGATTTGGATGGGGGCAGACACGAGCAGCGCTGCTACAAGCAATGCCATTCTGACAGATATTTGAATATATAATTGGTATTTCTTTTACTAATATACAAGCAGGACTCTGTGTTAAGTGGTGCAAGGCTTGGGCGCGTACGCGGCGTTGGACAGAGGTCCTGCTTCTCAGGGAGATGCACCGCACACCGATATTGCTATGGCATAAGGCCATGTGGTGGAGGGATCAGTGCTACCCTCTCGGATTCGAAGACGAGCATGCTGAGGGCACAGCGGCGTATGCGACATGACAAGCAACGCTGTTTGACGGTTTGGTGTCGTCGTTCGAGACGCTCTGGGCCCCGGTTTGGGATCTGGAGGTTGTGGACGAGGCCGAGCCCGCGCACGCCGCCCCAGCAGTGGAGAGCAACCACGACCCCGATGATGCAGACGACGCGGACGGAAATGATGGAATAGATGGTGAGGAAGGGGGGAAGAGGAGCAGTTGATTGGTGACGACGAGGAGGGGTCCACAGGCGATGTATCGCAGGGTGAAGAGGACAAGGACGCCGAGGAGTAGTCCCATTTAGTAGTTCGCTTTCCAAACGGAGATTTGAATGGGAATAAGCAGTTTGTGATGCCGAGCTGCCGGGCCTAGCAGGATGGATCCGAAAGCCCCTGCTGATGAATGATGGCTTTAGTGTGTCTCTGCGCATTGCTGAGTGCAGAGAGTGTTCCCAGTGACAGGCGAGAGGTGCCGAGGTGCTGTCCAGCAGGCTGCCCAATGATATTCCCATGCCCAATGGGACTTGCAATATTTTGTAATTCGCTCCCCGATACTCCTCGGGCTATTTCGCAAAGGTACTATGACTATGGGTGATCATCTCCGTGGCGAGCTCCACGCGCCTTAGCTTGTACCTGTACACCCCCCCCATTTTCACGATGAACTGTGGCATGACATCCTGCTGCTTCAGCCAGGATGCCATCCCTTCATCCTTGCAGTCAAAGATGACTCCCCCGTTGTCGAGCTTCCGCACCCCCACAAAAACTGCCCCCTCCCTCTTCGCCTCCATCATCTCCAGCGCTGTGTTGGCCTTCTCCTTCAATACGAGCTCATTCAAGCCACTCCACCTGTTCTCCACGGCGTCGGTGATTCTGTCCACCAGAATCTGCCTCCTCATCCTGGCTCCTCTCGCAACCACGGCAGCCTGCTCAGCCGTCGTTGCTGGTGCCACTGCCATTGCCGCTGCATACGACCTGGGCCCCATCAGCATAGCTGCCACCGTTGCCGCAGCTGTTGCCACCTTCCCTGCCTCCCGCACTACCTCCTTCAGCTCTGCCATCTGCTCCCTCAACCCCTCTGGCTCGGCCGCCCCCACCATGCTCCCCCCGGCCTACTGAACCGCTTCCTTCAGCGCTACGAACTGCTCTTTCAGCTCCAGCATCTCCGCCCTTACACTGTCCGCCGCTGCCGACGCCTTCGCACACGCCTGCGTGGCCTCGCCCCCCAAACCGATTGTCATATTGGTCCCCTTCACCACTCCTTCGAACACAGGCGACAAAGCCTCCGAGACTGCTGCCGCCGTGCAGTCCGCCACTTCTTGCGCCACTTCCGAATCAATATACTCACTCATATACGCCAATGCGCACAGCATGTTGGACATCTTCCTGATTGCCGCCTGTGGAAGCAGCGAAATCTTCATCAGCGTGGTGAAGAGCTTCGCTCTCCCAAAGTTCTGGTCTTTTTCCAGGAGCTTGGTGTTCACCAAATGCGCCCTGGCGGCGTGCATGTCCTGCACCTTCCCGTTCTGTTTGTTGGCTGCGTCAATGAGTTCTGTGTGCGTCGTGAGGCCGTCCGTTTGTTTGTGTAGCTCCTGTGCTACAGTTGGGTCTAGTGTCAGTGTCAAGGTTGGGGGTGATCCCCTGGATTCCGAGACCATCTCTCTTTCACAATCTTGTAGTAGTGTCAGCAACGGCCTCTGGGTCGGCTAAACAGCGAGTAACCCGGCGAGAACCCCAACCAGGAGAAACCCGATAGACGCTAATAGCTCGTGTGTTCCCCGAGCAGTAGGACCAGTCGTACGGCGTCCTCCCTAGGAGGCCGTATGTCGTAGGTCGGGATGCGAGGCGGAACCCGGAACGAGCACTAGATACAGTAACCGTTTTGCAAAATCCCCGTGAGTTAATGTCGGTCGTTTTGCAAAACCCCTCGATAAGTCTTATCTTGCCCCGGATAAGCTGTGATAACACTGTTATCTGCCGCATTTCCTGTATCCGTCACGTAGTGCTGTCCCAATTAGGTGATTCCTTGTGCTGATGGCTATTTTGTGCAGGAATACGCTGCCAGGACATTATTTATTCCCATTTAGTACATTGTGGCTAGGTCCGAAAGGTCCGATAGGTCCGAAATCTCCTCGAAAACAGCCAAAAAAAGTAGCCAAAAAAAGAAAAACACCTACAGGGGCGAGCGAGGGACGGCCGCACGGGCTACAGATGATCTGGCAAAAGGGCCGGGGACAATCCCACCCAGCGGCTCCGAAACCGCACCGCTAGACGTCGTCGTACTGGCTGACAGATGCGGATTGAATGGCGATGAGCTCGTCCATCGCCGCCTGTCTTGAAGCGATCTCCTCCTGGCTCATGGTCGCGTCCACCCCCTCCCCGTCCAAAGCGAGCTCCTCCTCCTCTGGTTCTTCCTCCTCCTCCGCACCGCCCGAGTCGTCCTCGCTGCCCGAGCCGTTGCCCCCAGCAAACGAGTGGGCGTTGTCGTCAATCCCAGATGACTCGGATGACGCGGCTGTGTACGGGCCCTCAATCTTGTCCGTGAGGCTCCACCACATCCGACGGAAGCGGGTAGCAAGCTTCCGCCGCACTGCCGCTTGTCTGGCAGCGAACGCCATCGCGCCCTGCAAATGCAGGCTGCTGAACACACGGCTCCCGGTGTAGTGCTCCGAGGCCGCTCGCGCATCCCAAATGGACGCCTGCCACTCGAGCGTGCGCAGGCACCGCACCATCTCCTCCTGGAGCAGGAGCACCTCCTCCTGCCACCGCTTCACCCGGGCGTACGCCTTACACCATTCCACCCTCACACCCTCATATATCTGCTCCCCCATGGCCCCGCCCATATACCCTGCGCTCTGCCAAATCCAGGAAATGACGCGAGTCTTCTCGCCCATTCCTGGAACACCCCGCACCTCCCCATCCGCGTTCAATTGCGCCGCCTCCTTGCGCTTCCCCTTCATCGCGCGCTGCTTCCGCCTCTTTGCCTCCTCCTCATCCTCCATCATCCGCACGTCCGCTTTGTCGAGCTGGCGCCATTGCGAGCTACCAGCGACGTCCGCGAGCGCGAGGCGCGCAAGTCTAGCCTGCCGATAGGTCGCGGCAGCCAGTTCGACCTTCCTTTGCTGGGTATCGATGAGAGTCCTCGATCGCGTGCTCTGGTGCTGACGGCGCGAGTTGAGCGACTTGTAGGTATGGAGCCGTTTTTTGACGCTGAGGCCGTGACGGATGACATCCAAGGCTTCGCCGCATTGCGCGTCGCGAAGACGAGCCTCACCCGCTGCAAGCTCGGGGACAGAGAGCGGGGGGAGGCGCTCGCTAGGCGAGAGGGCAGAGGGGAGCAGGAGCGGGGTGCGCTCAGCCTCGCTGGTATCAGGGGCGGCTGTGGCAAGTCGCTGGAGCACGACAGGCGAGTATTTGCGCTGCATCAGGCGCAGTTTCTTGATTTGGCGCGCCATCCGCGTGCGCCGCGTGACAAAGTCGGTCAACTCCTTCGTGGTGGGGGATCGATTCGCTAGTAGGTCCGCGGCGAGCTCCCGTCTAAAGAGCGTTCAGTAAACAAAGAGTACAAATGAGATGTAGGCGCACTGCTGTCCTTCAAGCTCCAAACCCAGCATGAGGTATCCGGTCATGGTATCTTCCGCGGCGTCTTGCGCAACCGAAGACAGGCGCTCCCGCTCTTGCTCCTCGCGCGCGAGTTGCAGCTCGATTTCTCGTAGAGTAGGACCTACGAAGAAGAAAACAAGGTTAGCCCCAACGCGGGGTTTCTCAGAGCCAAAAAACACGCTCACCGGAGTTCGGGAGCGCATAAGGATTAACCGCCGATGCTCCAGTCTCAAAATCATCCACCATTTGCTTCCAGGCAGCCACCTGGTCTTGCTGCTCCCCGGAGAACTCCTCGAGAGCGCTTCGTTGCCGCGCAAGCTCTTTTGTCGCCTTGAGAAGGCGCTTCCAAAGGGTAGCTCCTGCCAGCTCCATCAGCATAAGATAAGAGGAGAAAAAGACATTACTCACCCATCCCGGCGACCTTGTTCCAGTTCCAGTAATGCCAGAAGTCGTCTAACGTGTCTTGACGCGACCCCGGCCCCATTTCCCGCGTGCTTGCTCCCATGAGTCCACTGGAGGACCAGATCCGCTCGATGCCCTCCATGTCGGCCTGCGCACAGCCCAAGATGTACAACAAGGAGAAGAAGTCTTGGCACTTCTTCAAGTGGCCGAGGATGTGGAGCTTAGGGATGACGTATTTGACGTAGTACGCCGCGAGCTGGAAGCGCAAGCCTGGTGGCAGTTTCAAGAGGCGTTCTTTCAAATTCTTGTGCCACTGGCACATGATGTCGTAGGATAACAGAAAAAAGAGGAGATCGCGGACGTGGCGCCAGGCGCTCGCAAAGATATAGTCCATGTTGCCATATCTGATAAGCAACGTTGGTCAGACCATAGCCGTAAAAAACAACGCAGAACGATTCTTACTTTTCACCTGCCTGCAGATCGCCCACCCCGTTTTTGGCGACAACCTCGTGACGGCCGCAAGTCACCATCCCACAGCCCGTCGCAGCGTAACCTTGCGAGTATTTGGTATTCGCATGGTCCAGCGCTGCCAACCCCGTGCACGTACTCATCTGTCGGAAAATCATCAGCGCTACGACGAGGTATCACAGGTGAGTACGCGCCTCTTTCTGGTCCTCCAAGGTTTTGGTGTACGGACCGTACAGCTTCCAAGCTGTAAAATATGCCCAGCCGTCTTGAAGACTCGGGTCTGAGGCCCAGCTCGAGATCTTTTTTCTCTTGAGGCGAAAGCAGGCGTCCATAGCCCAGTATATAGTGTAGAGAAATCTGGGCAACGATCAGCGGCAATTAACGAGCGACGAAGGCCACAAGTACCTCAATTCCAGCGGCGCATTTTCCCAGCCCGGCAGAAGATTAACGCCTACTTTCGGGCAAGCAATGCAGTCGACGGCGAGCTCACCATCGCGCGTCTCTGCAACAGCGCGGTCGGGGTCGTTTCCCCATTCCCCCGCGCTTCAGCGCGCGCAGGTTCCGCCACTGGCGCACCACTCGAAGGAGGAGCTGGTATCGGCGCTACAGCAGGACGTCAGCACCAGCGATGAAATGAAGAAACGAGATCTCACTTTAAACGCACGACTACCCGTGTTGTCGGTGATTTTGGCGAGCGCGTTGAAAAAATGATACACAGTCGTTTTGCCTTGGTGGCTGATAGCGTGGAAGAGCTTGAGAGTTGGAATGGTGATCGCGCTTCGTGGGTTGTCAGGCGTCGAGGGGTACCAGCCGTATGAGAGCAGCTGCTCCCAACGGTGTAGCGAGGTGTTCAGGCGGCATTGACAGAAGTCGATAGCGACGTGGTGGAATCCGTTGGGAGCAACGACCACAAATTTTTCGCGGCCCTGATGCGCGCGAGGGCATGGCTTGTTATCAACGTGGCCCAGTTGCACGCGCAAACCCAGCTGTCGCAGCTCTCGGCGTTCGAAAAAAGAGCCGTTCCATGCCTGTCAAAATCGGATACCAAGAATTAGCAAGGCGTAGCATAGAAGATGTTACGAACACACCTCTATCCGACATAACGGGCGAAGTCGATGACCGTCCACCATACACCCTTTACAAAACATCTCGCTGCCGTGGCATTCCTCGCATCGGTATTTGGCTGCCTCCCCACATGAGCATAGACCTTCGCGGCCCATGGGACCCTCGTGAGTGATCAGCAACTTGAGGTAGTCGTCCCTGAAATTCTGGGCCCAATATCGAAGATGGTCGTCCTAAAAAATGTTTGAAGGTGATCCGGCAGACAAGGCTCGCAAGAACTCACTGTGGCAGGGTACCATCTCCGTTTCCGTGAGCGCGGTATCCTCCCAAGACTGGGATCTGGGGCAGAATGACTGGGATCTGGGGCAGAATCTGGGCCCGGGAGGTCCATCCAGTCATCCTGATTATCATCGATCGGGGGAGGAAGACTCTCGCGCTCGTTCTCGCGCTCGAGCTCGAAGATTTGCACATCAGCACGTCTTCCGTCCGCCGTCAAGTTCCCCACACGAGCAGCCGAGGATCCAGAAGGTGCTGATTTGCTGAGCGAGTGTCCGAAAGATTGCAGCGAGTGTATAGTCTTGGACCGTTTCTGTGAGCGGATGCCTCCCAGGCCAGTGGATCGCTTCATCATGAGATTAGTCGCGGTGGCTCAAGAAAAAATACATCACGTGGGCGTCAGCGGGCTTCAAGCTTGCAAGAGGTGCCAGTTGATCCAACTTCACACCGTTAACATATTCACTCCGGAGTACAGAAGAAAAATGCAGTACATTATTTTCCATCAAGATGGGTCTATCTACAGGCTTTCGGTATCTGAGATGTCGATCACTTGCAACGCGGACTCCGTGGCGCGTTCAAAGGCGTCTTTCACGCGAGGAGTGACTTGCACCTTGCGGAAGGACCCGTCCGCAAGACCGCGAAGAGCTGCTGAGGAAGCCTCCTGTCTGAAGCGGGCATTTATGTAGCTGAAGGAGAGATATAAAGCGATCAAGCTCACTGATTTGCGTAAATCGTAGTGTCGTTGGCCCGGGAATAGACATACAGCATCTTCTTTCTTGATCCAGTAGGCGTGGATGGTGCGGAGGCAGAGACAGTTGGATTCTCGACCCTGCGTTCGACCCCGCGTTTCTTCGTGGGGGAACCGACAGTCGCGTTTCTGATCTGCGACTCGCGACGTGGGGTCTTTGAGTGCGGCGTCGAAGGGGGTGGAGGAGTGGCGGGTGCGGGTGGAGTTTCCGGGCAGCCGCGATCCCAAGCGCTTGTCGCCGCTGACCATCCAAAGTATTTTTTGTGGACGGCGCCTGGGAACTTGTTGACGTGCTTGGAGGCCTCCTCCCTTACAGCAGATGAATGTTTGCGAGCTGTAGCAGTGATATAAAATTGAAAGCACTCACCAATCCGTGTAAATTCCGGGCACGCTTCCCCGAGTAACCACGTAGAACCAGCTACTTTCGGAGCCCCGTAGGCCCTCAGATCCTTTGCTTGGATAGAAGAAGGGCTCGCGAGTGATGTCGAGGTTGCGGAGTCCCCGCTGGAGCTCGAGACTCAGGTCGACCATTGACAGTGAGGTAGATGATGGCGAGAAGCACCATCACACGTCTTAAAGCGGAAACCCGAGCCCCTGTCAGCTACGCGTAGTGTTCGAAAGCAATAAATGACAGGTAAATGTGTTACTCGTAGCCAATAACAGTCCGAAGCAGTTCATTTATGTCCATAGCTTGTATGTGAGTGCGATTGGAACGTGTTTTGAATTTATTCAGCCCCGAATTACCGAAACACCACAACTTCAAGATACGGGCTTGAACTTGCACCTATGCAATCTGGTCGTATCAAGCCTTGGGTAGGCTGAAATTGATGCCATTAAAAGGCTTTATAACGACATGCGCAGGTATCCGTCTTCTTCTATAATGTTGAAATGGGACCAACATTGGAATAATGTTGATGCTATTTCCGGCGTCATATAGACTCAAATTCCTTCGCGCATACAGATTAGAGGTCGTACGGATGATAAAAACAATATATTATAAACTCAGCTCGACTGAATGTGTTTGAAAAATCAACATTTTTTAACGTATTTGGGGGTTTTCGAGGCGTGCAGGTGGGCAACGACATATTGGCACTCAGGAAACATGGAGGGAGTCTCATAGAGCTGTAATATGTCGTTGGAAGTGGGGTATTTCCACTTCTTAAACCATAGTTATCCCAGGAGACCTGAAAACACCGTAAGTTGAACCGCGAATGGCGTAAATTAATGCTCAGTACTCAACTCAGTGCTTACATTTCGATACGGACATTGTTCTGCTGATTCCTGAAACCTTGAACTTGACATATATTGTTTGGCTAGTATATAGGCGTCGTGTGGGCATTTTTGTGCATTTTTGAGACCCCCCGTTGTTGCGTTAGAAGGGAGATTTTGTTTGAAGGTCAAATTTTGGCGTGGGTGAGGCTCGAATGCATTATAAAATAATACGGGTGGCATATTTCCGCACAGATATTGAGTATGAGATGGAAGAAACATAAAACTACCTTGTGGGCAATGATTTCAAGCAGGCGGGCCAGTAGAAAAGGTAGGAGGTTGAAGGCTTGAGCTAGTTCGGCAACCTCCGAGCGCGGTCCGCGAGGCCGTACCAATGAGATCCACCCATCAATGTGGGCGCTAATGGTCGAATTTAAGCGCCAGAGGACAGAAACAAGTCAATTCTTGCATTCAGTGAGTCGGAACGGATACAAAACGTAATTAAAGGCGGCGTGTGCGTTTCTTCGGCGCCTCGGTCTCGTCCTCCGTCAGGTCACTGAAATCCGCAACATCGCCCTCATCCCAAACTTCGACCCGCCCTCTCCCGCTGAAGTTCTTCACCTTCACGTCCTTCCAAAGAGCGAATTTTTTCAGAGCCGTGCGCCAGCGCGACTTCCTATCCTCCTCCCGACGTGCGAGGCCAGCAGCGCTGGCTGAGGCGGCCCAGGCAAGGTCTGAGCGGAAGCCGTTCGCAATCCAGCGAAAGAGCCCGCCCGCTGAGTACTGAATGAGGGAAAAGCGGTCCTCCCCATCTTGGATAGGCGTGTTTGAGTGAGTAACCACGGCGGAAGGGATGAGTATGCTACAACCGGCAGGAAAACAGACGATCAAGTTGTAGTCCCAACACACGAGGTGTCCTCCCTTGTCGGCGTCGAAATTACCGAGCGCCCCAATAAGGCACATGCCGTCTGCCTTGTTGCCGGCGTCGGTGTGCGGAGGAGACACTGAGACGGGGCCGAGGTTGGCGGTGACGGCAGCGAACGGGCTGCGCGCGAAGATGCGGCGCAGGTGAGGGTTCTTCTGGAGCAGCGTTTGCTTTGCGCGGTGGTAGTCGGAGTAGATGGGGAAACAGACGGCTAGGAACACGGCTGGAGGCATGCGTGGTGAGTTTTGGGCCACGCGAGCTAAGTTCCGCTTACGGATCGGGTAGGTGGCCATGCGCTGGATGCTTTGATCCTCCAGCAGCTCGTCCATCGCGGCTCGGTTGGTTTGGGATGAGGCCTTGATGTTTCCCACCGTCTTGCGTCCCCCGCCGAAACCGAAACCATCCGCGGGAGCGGGGAAATTCCCTCGGCGATGGCTGCACGCGCTGGGAGGAAACAACATCTTGTCGCGCGCTGCACGCATAGCCGCGGTGGCTGCTTGGACCACGGCATCCCATGTTTCACCAGGAGCGGGGGGGCAAACCAGCACGCCGATGACATGCCCGCCGCGATCGATGATGACATGACACTTCCTGTGAAACGTGAGCTCGACGGGGCGCAGAAATAAGGTGTTATGCTGCTTACTCGCCCTGCCAATCGACATACTGCATGTGCTGCTTGAGCACCTCTGGCTCATTGGCGTGCGCGAGAAGAGGATGGTCCACGGGTTTGGCCAGGCCTGTCCAGCGCTGCTTCGTCGCGCGAAAGTCGTCCGCAGCGAACGCGACCTTGATGGGAACCGACGCGGCAGCCTTCTCAAGATTACGCGGGGGTGGAGGGGGGGGGAGTAGTAGTGCTGCTCAGAGCCGCGACGACTGCAGCTTTACGTTTAGCGCGCTGGCGGCGTCTGTTTTGGTCCTTTTTCTTCTGGTCGCCCGTCAGTGGCAGAGAAGGGGCTGGGGTGGCGACAGGGGTGTTGTGGGCGTAGCGAGCGTTTTCTTGAGTGGCTTCCTCGACCTCGTCGTCCTCGTCCTCATCCGACGCAAGGCCGGCGTCTTCGCGCGCCATCCGGGCAGCGTTTTCTTGCCTGAGGGCAGCTTCAAGATCGTAATCGGCGCATACGATGGGTTCGCCAAGGCTTTCTGATGGTATACCGGAACAAGTCAGCAAACGGCGGAAAGACGAGATGGAAGAAAGTCGAGATGATGGAAAGTCAATGCCACCCGGCGGCAGCGAAGCGTAGCAGAGCTGTCCTGAGCACCGCCCTGCTCCGTTGTGAGAGTTGGGCGGCGGCCGAGACAACGCCATACTACGCATGAAATGAAGAAAGGTCCGCACCCCTTGACGCCCTGCTCCAAGGTGAGAGTGAGGCGCCAAGAGTGGTGGACACGAAATGTGCGAAGATGAAATGAAATGAAATATAAAGGAAACGAAATAAATAGAACGCAATACGGGGCTTACCTTCGTGTTCAGACATGGGTGGATGAAGCAAGCGTGTTGGCTCAACGATGGTTTGGATCAGGTGGAAGTGACTGCACGCGTAGTCACGGTCACACTTTCCTTGTTTTCGACATGACGCCTTCTAGGAACAAGACTCGCGGCAACAAGGGTCACTTTCATGGCGATCCTCTAGAATTTCTACTCGAAAACCTCCCCGATTATCTCGCCCTGGCTCCTCATAAAAAGGGGTCTTTCTGGGATACGTTCTTTCCGGCATGGGACGCGAAGTACCCTAAATTGGAATCAGACGAGCTTCGGGAGGAGCTCGAGCGGGAGGAAGCAGCGTACAAAGCCGAATGCGAGGAGTTGAAGGCCGCCAACGAGAACGAGGTCCGGAAGCGAGGCCGCCGCAAGGCAGTGCTACAGGACTTTCCCGCGACCAGTGACCGGTTGAACGAACTGCGCGCCTGCGATGCTGAGCAATCCGTTCGTATTATTATTTTTTATTTCCCTTTTTTGGTGGGAGCGTTCGTGCAGAGGCTGAATCGTGGACCATGCAGAAACTGAAGAACTGGTTCTCCAACGCCAAAACGAAGGAGAAAACGCGGAAGGTGGAACCCTTCCGCGCCTGGCTATCAAGCCTGACGGCTCTTCGGGGTGCTCCTCGGCACGTCCGTATGCCCTGGGTCTTGTGGCAGCACGAGAAGCACGGCGAGATTCTGCGCGTCCGCTACCGGGATCTGTACGGGAAGAACACCGATGATGAAGAGGAGGACATCAGCTCCGCCGACGCGTTTGAGAAAGAGGACGAGGAAGAGCAGGCGGGCAATGATGATGCAGCCCCAACTCGTGCCGAGACGCTCCACCGCAAATTGCGCTTCGCGCAGGAGTACTTCACCGAGCTTGCGGAGGAGGAGCAGCAGGAGCTGCACGTGCAGAGGGAAAAAAATTATCAGGAGCGACGCAGCGCGTACGAGAAAGCTCTGCAAGGAGACACGGAGTGTAGCGCTGAGGAATTGGAAGAGTAGGCGGCTTAAATCATGGCGGGCTGCGGGAGGGCTCATGCTTTTCTTTTAGGCGTCGAGCCCACGCCGAGGCCATCTCCCAGCGCACTCTCGAAACTCTGTGCGCTCAGCTGCAATGCAAGGGGATCTTGATTTTAGGGGAGATCGCGGACGTGGAGACTGACGAAATCTTTTTGTCTATGTAAGCATTTCTTCACCATCTCGTAGGGGGCTCGCTCACTAATATCCGGCAGGGTGCAGTCAGGGACGATGCCGGGGCACCCCGACATCGATTTCACTAAATGGGCGCCGGTGCGCTCCAAGGCTGTCCTGCAGGCCTTCGCGGACTTCCTCGTTGCATGCAAGAAGGCGGAGATGGGTGAGTACCGCGTCATGTCTCTCTTCTGAGGCCTTAACTCACCTTTGCTCGGCCACGACGCAGGACGTCTTGGGGGCCTTGTTGATCCCCGGGCCTGCATCCACCAGCGCGCCGAGCCTCTGTGCTCAATGCATGGGGGCGCTCATATCGCTCCAGCGCTCTGCATCCGAGCCTCCTCGTCGTGAAACGTCGGCCAAGCCTCCTGCGGCCAGCGCGACCGCGGCGGGCTCTACAGAGGAGGGGGGGGAGCACAGGGCGCCAAAGGGGAAGAGGAGGCGAGGCACGGAGGAGGCGGAGGAAGAAGAGTCAGGCGCCGAGGAAGACGAGGACGACGACAATTGGTCCGGCGGAGAAGAACGAGACGACGACCTCGATCAGCCCGCGCCCAGCGCACCCCGCGCCTCGCCGTCCCCACCGCCCTCCTTGAGATACCCGCCGAAGTCGCCGCTACAGAGGGCTTTGGACGCGATGGATACGCCCCAACGCAACCACCGCATCCGGGACCTCAATACGCTCAGCGAGTATGAGTTTGACCGCGAGCAGAACAATCGCACGCAACAACGAGCTCCTCCGCGCGCTCTTCCCGGTCGACGCGGCTATGGAAGTGGGCCTTCCGCAGGCGCGCAAACCAAAGCCAGCCAAGGCCGCCCGCTCCAGCACCGAGACCCCCTCTGAGCCAAGGCGGAGCTCGCGGAGGCTCGCTCGTTTAGAGTCACCTGCGCCTGCTGATGAGGGTGCACAAGCTCCGCCGGACGTCGAGATGGCTGCCGATGAGCGCGATGAGCGGGCCCTTGAGGACGAGGAGGCGAGCTCAGCAGGGGTAGAAATGAGCAGCATTCCCTCCGATGCGCTGAACGCCGCCAGTATTCCCCCCGTCCTCCCCGATGCCGCCTCAGGCCTGGGCCCCGCTTGCCAGCAGCTCCGAGGCCTCCCCTAACAAAGGTGCCGCCATCGAAGATGCCGCCGTCGAAAGCGCCGCCGTCGAAAGCGCCGCCGGCGAAGGTGCCGCCGTCAACAAGGCCGCGTCGTCCCCCGCCCCGCTTCAGTCGGAAAAGCACGACGTGGTTATGAAGCTGTTCCAGTTGGAGGGGATGCATCCTGCGTGGGCCGCTGTAGTACAGGCGTGGTGGGCGCTTGAGCGTGCCACAGGATTCAAGGAAAAAGCCCTGCCGGCTCTGTCCGCCCGAGGACGTCCTGATGCCGTCGGCTGGTGGGTCCAGCGTGCGCGCAAAGATCGCCGAATCCCTGCAGGCCTCGATGTCGACGATAACTCCAAAGAGGACTTCTACGACAGCGTGGTGGGCTGGTGGAATGCCGTGAACCCCGCGTGGAGGAAAGACAGCTTGGCGGCAGCTGATTTTGAAAAGGTTTTGCTCAAGAAGGAGGGTGGCGGCAGCCTCGATGCCCTTTCTTCTGGGCTGAATGGGCTTACGAGCATCGTTGCATGCCTCTGGTGGTGGTATCGGCTGGTGGGAATTGCGGATGGCGCGCCGAGGTGGAAGAATTTGGCGGATGACGTTACGTGGGTGCTCACGGAGAAGCTGAAGGCTTGTGGAAGCAAGCGCCCTGGGTCGCCGTCGGAGGAAGAGCCCCCTGCTAAGCGCGCGCGCCTCGAATAATTGTTTGTTTACAAGTTCCGCAATATTTGTCCCCGTATAGCCCCACGTCAGCAGAAACTGTAAGAATCTGGCCAACAACCCAATTAGGAACAGGATAATGGTAAAAAGCGCGCCGAATACCCCCTTTTTGGGACGCCCGAACCAGCCGGAAGAGCCGAAAGTGAAGGAAGCCCGCTATCAGTACCACAAAGCTTCTTTCCGGGGATATTCGAGAGTTAGTATGATCTTTTGCAAAACCCCGCGACACTATCTCCCATGGTTTTTTGAAAAGTACTTACCATACCAGCTGGAACGAGTCGAAGAGGGTGTGATATCCACTCAGGTACAAAACCCGGGGCGTGGATACAACCCGTAGTATGGTGCGAGGGAAGCGGGGCAGGGTGGAGACAATGCCTATGTCAAGCCAAGGTAGAAGCCTGAGATTAGACGAGGTAGAATCTACTGTACATGGAGATTCTACCGTGCTTATATAGGCTTCTAATAAATTAAAGCGATCGCGGTCAATCGCGATCAGTTCCTGCAACGTAGCGTTAAGGAGCATTAATGCTGATGCTCCTGGACTCCTCTGTTGGTTTCCGTGGCGTCGGGGAACCTAGGAGACCCGACATTCGGGTTTCCTATTCCTAAGTGTCATCGTATCCAGTGGTTCAAACCCCGATCGGGTTTGTAACCACTCCTGTACTCCGTGTACTCTCCTGTGTAAGCACTTGGTGCATCCGGGGACTAGAATCCGTCTGTACGGGTTCCTAGTCCCTAACGTCTTCTGTATCCCGTGGCGCAGACTCCCTGAGTCTGCGGCTTTAGAATCCGAGGCCGGGTTTCAACCGTGAGAAGGTCACGTGGTGGCGTCATGAGAGTCCCGTGCCACTAAGACGTATCTGTATCCATACGGACGCGTCGCGCGAAAAAAGTAGAACCCGGGCGATTCATGACAAGTAGTATTCAATATAAAGCAGATTCCGAAGTTACTGATTGTCTAGTGAAGAGGTGCGCATCGTTGGACGTGCCGGAGTTTGTTGTTGCCACTCGAGTTCCAGGGTCCTAATCAGGATGCCACGTGGTCAAGGTGAAAGAGAGATCTTGCTTAAATGAATAAAACAGGTCCTCATACACCAGGCCTTTCTTTTGGTGTAATTTCATGAGTCAAAACACTGTGTGGTATAGCTTTCCAGAAATCCTTTGGGTGGGCCTGGCTGCGAAGACTCATTACCGGATCACGGAAAACGCTGGAATGCGGAAAAAAAAACTCTGTATTAGCGAGCTCCCCTTACGTATCCGGGCACCGGAATACAAAACATATTCACCTTTGCAAAGAAATTAGATTCTTTATATACCTGTTTGAGTTCTTCACAATGCAGCCAAGCTTTTTGCACTTTGCGTGCCTTGTATGGCAATGCACAGCCTTACATGTTTCTCCACTTTTTCGCGATAAGTTCATCAGGAAAACCGGCCGACGCTTGACAGTGTTTGACAGTGCTGCATAGCATCTATAGTGTCTCTAGTAGCCATAGCTACATCCCTAATATGCAGCACTAGGACACTACTGTGGGACACTTGACAGCTCCGCGCCACAACTATGGGATACTAGCCGATACTAGGCTATTGCTGGAAAGCTGGCCTGTGTGCCAGTGGAAACACTACATCAGGAAAACTGACGCTTTGCTTGCCCGTGCTCAATGGTCAATAATGATGAGGGCCCGGGGAACAGAAGACAATATAAAAATGTATATCAACTGTAACTACTACAAGAGCTGATGCTCGTCCTATATACTTGCTCAGCGTCGCCACGCTGCGGTGTACACATCTGACACGCCATCCGGGCTTGCACTGTGCAGCTGCTACATAGGGATCCGTGCTGACCTTGCCAGCGCATGATCACAGTATGGCACATTGTAGCCACTGAGCCGGCGTAGACAGCAGTCCTGTAGCAGTTGCTGCAGAGGACGGTGGGCACACGTGTGGCTCTTCTGGAGTGTCACTCGAACAAGTTACACGAGATCCTGAGAATGGTGGTCAGTCGAGAGAATCAAAAGCTGTGGAAGAAATGGCGGGAGATGAGTGCATTCAAGGGCGGGCGGGCCCGCATCCTGCATTATCATCCCGAGTCACAACCCTAGGCCCGACGTTGTGGCCAAGGCGAGAAGTAGATGCTTCGCATTGAGGGTAGCCCGGATCTCGCGCCCCCGACAGGTGACTGGTAGTGCATCGTCGCTGCAACCAGTGACGGGGGTACATGGATCCATTCCATGGCATGTGCACGTCATTGCACCGTCGTGCTCTTGTACGGGCCCCCAAACATCCGCATCCACGTCTGCTGCGTTACCGCTGCTGCGAGTCTGGCTGGCATCATCCTCATTCAGCTCCATCTCCACCCCGCTCGCCTCGACCCATCGCATCGGTGCCACTCGGCGGTAAGCCCTCCATTCCGCTCGACACACCAGCGTCTCCTTGAATTCATGTGCACGCCACCGTGCTCGAACACTGTCTTTCCTCACACACCTTTCTGCCCACCAGGCTCGCATTCACCCCACCACTGCGAAGATCCAGAGACTGAAAAAAGGAAAGAAGAAACGAAACACACCTCCGCCGAGTTACATTCGTCACCAGTACATAGATTATGCCTGTAGCGACGAGGCAGGAGATGGAAAGACGGTGCTAGTGTTCTTGTTTCGGACGACTCTGAGGGGGAGTGTATTGGAGGATCTAGTTATGGAGAATAAACGGGGCACACACTGTTTGTGTCCAGCCACCCGGTTGACCCGATGAGGCGCTCATGTCTTGGCACTGGCACGCTCACAGCAGTAAGGAGTAGAATTGGGAGGGGTCGAGAACACCATGGTGTGGTGGCAGGAAAGAACCAACGTCAGACGTGCACGTGCCTCGGGCGGACTTTAAATGCTGATGCCTGGCCGATTCCGTGAAACCATTTTGACCCAACGCTCTTTGAGACTCTTTGTTTCGACCCAATTTCGACTGCAGTTTCGACCGCACCACCAACACTGAACCTCAGCCACCTCTCGATCTCGGCTACATTCTCCGCCCAATCTCTGCCTCACACATCCACCTTACCGCAACCCGCTTCCCGCCTGCCAGCCAATCTGGTAGCTGCCACACTTTTGTGCAGGTGCCCAGCTCAAATGCATTCAGACAACTGCCCAGCGCAGCATTCCAGTTTAAATGAGTAGGTTGTAGTGTCTCTTAAAACGAGCTTTTTTGCAGGCTTTTAATCGAGTCTCGCTGAGTAAGTTGCCGCGCAGATTCTTCATTCATACCTGGATTGACCTGCATTCAGTACTCAAAATAATTTATTTTCAACCTTGTACATCACCCTCCCTGGTTGAAGCTCCAGCTCATTTCACTGCCTTGTCTTGCGCTTTTGGTTGCAGTACCGAGTTCCTTACTTTTTTGCGTCCCTTGTGTAGAGAGAAAGGGATACAGTATGTATTAATTCACTTTATCTCATGTATGAATAGACATTTCAATTCAATTTCAATTGCACGATGCTGTATATTCATTTTGTCGCAGTCCGGAACTTACTAGTGCACTGTGCTGTGACAGCACTGCGAAGCACCAGAGCGCTGCCTAGTGCTACACAGTGCTTGCTGCGCGACCTCATAGTACTGTCCAGTACTATCAGGTGCTATGAGTCACTATGGATAGCTATGGACACTGTGGCATCTATGGTCAACTATGGCTCGGCTACGGTTTTCCTGATGTTCGAGACCGGGCGAGCACGTGATGGCGAATGCTCTAAATCAATTTCGGCCTCCCACGACCGCCACAGCCTTTTAAGCCAACCACCACCTTATCTTCAATTTTCTTTCAAGCTAAAATGTGTATCCCAATCTTCTGTGCGCGAACACCCAATCTCAAACCTACCTGCTAAAATTCGGGGGATTGCACTCAGTTGGCTGCCAGGACAAACTCAAGGCCGAGGGTGACTCCACAGCTCGCGTCTGTCCAAAGTGCAATAACGGTGCGTAAACTCCATTTATCATGATTTAGAACTAATAGCTATGCTCGTATACAGCTTCGGTGCACTCTGCCAAAGCTACGACGTGGTTTGAGCTCTTCTGGGTGCCGCTCATCCCGTTCTCGACCAAACACATCTGGCTCTGCCAGATATGCCAGTGGATGGCTCCGCATGTCGATGGGTGGGTCCTTTCCCTTTGTCTCTCGCATACTGATTCATTTCATTTGCCCCACAGCCAATTCGAGCCCGCGCTCGCAGGCGGTGCCCCACCAGGCCCCCAACACACGCCCAGCTACCAGCCCACATATATGAACGCACCCCCCGCGAGCCCCCCGAATAGCTACCAGCCGCAGTATAATACGGGCGGCACGGGTGCGGGTGCGGGGAAGCAGTAGGGTAGGGGACGCGTTTCCCCGTCTCGAACAGACATCATGTTTTTTTACAGTAATTCTATCCTTTGCATTTGCATTTGCAGACGATTTGGTCAGTCGGGAAATACGCTGGAGATTCGAGAACGGCCACACAGCGTTTTTTCTCTCACTACGGCACCTTTCTTGATTCAGGCTTTTCAAGTCGTACTGCGCATGCCTGGCTCAACTTCTGGTAGTATCGACATGTATCCCTTGATCCTTCGGGCTCTCCAACGCAGCGCAAGCTCCCACCCGCTCCATACGTTCGCACTCGCACTCCGGCACTGTCACCCTCTGCCTGCCGTCGACCGGCGCTCTCTGTTTCGGCACCCCCTTCGAATCGACCACCCTCTCGGCCTGCACTCGCCCATGAACCGGCCCCTCGCTCAATGCCAATGCCACGCGAGCTATTCTCGATCCCTGCCGGCTCTAAAGTACCAAGCTCTTCCCACCAACAGTCGACGCAACGCCAATGTGGTCTAGACACAATGCGGAACTGGGCCGACGCCACGCAACGCGAACTTCGACCACTGCAGACTTAGACGGATGCAGATGTCGACTGCAGGCTCTGCTCAGCACGACGCGAATCTCGACGCGGAATCGGAATCGGAATCGGAATTGGACCTCGACGGCACCACTTCGCACTCAAAAGTACACCGAGTCTCCCGGCTGCGGGGGCAGCACAACGCACTCCTTCTGGCGCTCGTGAACTCGTTTTCCTGTCAGTCCTGCCCCGCACTCAGTCCTCCCTTGCCCGCCCGCGCTCCGTCCGCCCTCAGCGCGCGTACCGCAGTCCTGCCAGCGCACGTCCCCTCGCGCTCGACGACACCAACCCCACTTCGCTTCGCACTGCGCCACCGGCGCCTCCAGATCCCGGTTCTCTATCCCTCCCTCGACGCAGCTACGCGCACCCGCTCGTGAGTCGCGTCGGACACCAGTACCGCATATCGTCCGAGGCGGATCTCTTGCGCTGCCGATTACTCGTCACTTTCGCCAACGACACCTCCACGCCGGCCTGCTCCCAGTCCAAGTCCGCGGTGTGTCTACATCACCATCTAAGTCACATTTGTTTGCGGAGAACTCGCGGAGCGGAAGGTTACCCGGCTGCCAGTGCGGCGCGGTTCCTGGTGCTCTGCGCACCAACGGCTACTCCCACTCGAGTCCACTGCGGGCTCTCCCCAGCACATCTCGACGATTTGGACCGACACGCGGACGCGGGGACGCTGAAGAGAATCCCGACACCGACTTGGACCGTAACGCCGACGGCACCACTCACTGCCCACTTGTACCCGCACCACATACTCCCAGTACCCCGCCGCGACGAACACCGGCACGCTGGCCGCTCCCCGCTTTCAATGGGGGGCCATGGCGCCGAGCCCGGTAGCACTCGAACTCTATGCCAAACAGCGATTAAACGGCCATCCGTCGCCGCGACCCAGCACCAAACGCAGAAGCAGGCTCCGACGCCTATGTAAACACTGAATCGGACCGCGATGGCGTCGATGCGGACACCGCCTTGGCCGCGAGCGGCTCCGACTCACTCCCCGCACACCGGGACGCCCACACCTGCGCCCACGCCCACTCAACTCCCACCACCATGAGTGGAGAATGGCGATTTTATATGTGTATAGTTTCAGCCCAGCACGAGCACCAGCACCCAACCTCAGCGCGGAGTGGGTGGGACGGGAGCTATGAGTGGTACCATGAGGCGGATACGCGGATGAAAAGTATTGAGGGCGCGAGCAGCGCATTCGGACGGAGCACCCGGACATTTTGGACCCTATCGACCCGGATCCTCCCTCCGAGTCGGCGGTCTTGACTCTTGCAATTGGTGGATGTATATAAATTCGGAATACGGACGAAAAAAAAAAAAAAAAGCCAAAGAACTCCGTAACAGCGAACGATTAGATCTCAATAGTTATAGCAGCTGAATCCGGAAGGGAGTGGTAGTCGAAGTACTTCATGAATCAAGAGACCTGAAAGTGACAAGTTCGGCCGATCAATCCGTTTGCTCAGCTTACGGCCGAAGTCACAACCTTTGAGCAGATCTAGAAGTTCAGTCAAGTACTGTCGGTGGTTTATAGCTGCTCTGAAAGGCTGAATTCACACTGGTAAGTCGTAACTCGTTCGAAAAGCCTGCCTCCTCTCATGATGTCCTGGTGGGTCGTTTCTGGCAGAAAACGAGTCCAAAATGGACATTCAAGAGCTCCGTGCGCGCATTATGAAGCTGGACACCGAGATTGGTCTGCAGCGAGAGCTTCTGAAGAAACTGCAGCGCGATAAAAGTCTTGCTCAGCGCCAGCTTAACGCTGTTGTCGACCCCGTGGCTCGCCTGCCACTTGAAATTTCCTCGGATATCTTTCTCCGAACTCTCGCTCCCTTTCCACCAGAGTCTGGACCTTCTCACCCACCCATGCTGCTCCTTAATATCTGTCATGCCTGGAGCGACATTGCAATAGCTATACCGGCTCTGTGGACTGCAATCCACATCATCTTCCCCTGCGCTTCGAGCGTAAAGGACGTCTTGCCAATTCGGCTTGAACGCTCCCGTAATCGTCCCTGTCTGTGTTGCTTGAAGGAAAGTTCGACCAAGATGTCGTCTCCGTCATTTGGAGACACGGACAGCGGTTAAGACACCTTGAAATATGCGAAGGAGAGAAGGGGGGAGAAGACACGGACCAAAACGTCGCCAATGGCCTCATGGAACTTTGGGGCGCCACCACGAGCCCGGGGCCTCTGCCGTCGCTTGTAACGCTGACGATTCGTGATTCCATGCACCGTGCTTCGGAATTCTCCAGAATCCCCCCATTTCACATCTTCGAACTCCTACGTCTCGCTCCCAACCTTGTGGAGTGTCTCTTCCGCGAAACGGATATCGTTTTCGCTGTTGGCGCCGATCAAAAACTAGTTCTTCCCAATCTCCGTCGCCTTATGTTTGGAGAACAAGGCAGATGTCCTTCATTGGATCATAACATCCTCGAGAGTCTTTCACTCCCCGGGCTTGAAGCCCTCAGCACCACTGTGACTAGTGGTCACTTACTTTCCTTCCTGAAGCGGTCGTCACCAGCCCTCCGAGAGCTGGTCTTGGGATACGAGTCCGACTTTCTTCCATTGGCCGAATGCCTCCGTTTCGCACCCGATCTGAAGCAGTTTGAGCTATGGGAGACCTACTGCTCTCTGGCGGAAGAATTATTTGGGGCATTGACCGAGTCCGCATCCCTGCTCCCACAGCTCAGCATTCTGATCATCAACCTCACCGAGGATGACCTTGCGACTTCCGATTCCTTTGGAACGCAGCACTCGGTGCGCTCGTCGCACGTCGCACCCAACTCCAATTCCTCCGCCTCACGGTACCCATCGTGACTGACTCGGAGATGCCCACACCGGATATCATTGCGGCATTCAGAGAACTGGTGGCGGATGGGATGCAAGTACATATCAACGATAGCGTTGGAGCAAGGAACATACTTGACTGATGCCTAGTCATACGGTCCCGCGGTTTTTTATATACTGCACACTCAAATTCCGTGTTTATGGAGATCGCAGTCTCACATTTTTGGACAAATTCAATGCTTCCCCGCTCAGTACTATGTATCCACTGCGGTGTGGCCTTTCGCCATGGATTAAACGCTTGACGACGATTTCCCTTGCGTAGAAGGCCTTAGGTTCTGGACGTCGGTCTGGGTCCGGCCCGGATATTTCTTTCGCCTTAGCCTTTCCTCTTCATCCGATCATGTCACCATGCACTGCGCAGTGTACCTACACTGTTCTCGACGCTCGACATGAAAGATATTTATTCAACACTACACAATTGAACTTAACATGGAACATACAAAGATGGGCTGAGAACAAGTACTTTTTGTTCCAGCTGCCGAGTGAACATATCTCGCCCGTTGTGATCTAAGGATATTCCTGGACCCATTGGAGCAGTTTCTGCTTGGCGGCCTTCTCCGGAAGCCATTCAGCAACCGCTCCTCGAGCCCGGAGTTCATCAAGCGTCTTGCCAGCGTGGCGGACGAGTTTCGAGGAAAGCATGTCGAAGACTCTGCAAATAGACAGACTGGAACAGGCGGTACTATGTAGCCGCGATTCAACCATCTGTACAAGCAGGCTGCATGCGTGTTCGTTTAATCCGTTGCATAGCGTGAGGGCATCCAGTTCGGGACAAGGTGGTCGAAAAGCCGGTATTGTTGGAATCAGAATGGATAGTGAGATAGGATATGAGGGGCTCGAGATTCTCGGGGGCGAGCTCAAGGCAGAGTTCGCGGAGCATCGGGGAGCGAATCAAAACGGGGATGAATTCAAGGTTTGGATCATTGTTGCTAATTGTCCGCAAACGACACCGCGATCTGTCGACGAGGGAGGCGAGGGATGATGTGCTTTTAAGAATGTAGATATTTTCCAACGCAGGCAGGACCAGGAAATTCAAGAACTCCCCGTCCTTAATGTATAGCGAGCGAAGGAGCGGGAGCTCGACTATTAGCTCTGGCCGTTCCACCGAAAGTGGGAGTGGAATGTCGGACTCGGTGAGCGACAATGCGACCAGATTACGGGCGGATCTGAGTAGGCTGAGATTATTAATTTGGGGAATTTGTTGGCGAAGGCTCGTCAGCTGCGCCCATGGGAGCTGCAATCCCTCTCCATGTTTTCCATGGATAACAACACTAGAGAGGTTAGGTGCGACTTGGAACGCCGTGCAAGAAGTAGCGTTTGAGCTATCCCAGCACGTGAGTCGGCGCAACATGGGCACCTTCCCATGAACACCGTCCAGAACGGTCAACATGTCATCTCCCACCATGGGATTTCCCATCTCAATGTCCACGGTTTTCCAGCGGTTGGAGCATTCCATCATCGGATGGATGGTTTCGCTTTCGAAGAGGTCAACAGTTAGACCGCATCCCTTCGAGCGCTCAATCTGTTTGATAAGCATGGGCAAGGGGATGTTGCTGTCGAGATGGGACCAGAGGGTGGATAATGACACAGAGATTGCCCTCCATCGACTACAGACGTGACCAAGGACCCATGGACTCCTGTCGATAGCGCGCCGACGATATACATCAGGTACGGTGTGGGAGAAGATTTCACCCCATACGTCGGCTGGAAGGCGTCGAATGACTGATAACAACGTTTTTCCACGGCGAATATCCTCGATTGCAGATTTACGCCTGCTTCGAAGTGTCACGAGGAGGGCTTCAGCGTTTTTTATTGAGGCGTCGATGTCTGAAACACGGGTGTGTAGATGGTCAACAATATCTCGTATTTCGACGGCCTCAACGTCGGTCGGAGGATCGTTGGTAGTTGGAAGACGGCGAGGGAACGCGGGAGGAAGGTGAGGTGTTTCGTTCGGGCGGCCACAATTCAGGCAAGGTCCCAATACTGCGGGCATTACGGGAAACTTGTTGTGGCGGGTGGCAAGAGTAAAATGATCAACAAGGCTGTCACAGTGGATCACTGATTTTACAAGAGCAAACAGATCGCGAGTTGAAGTTCGAGTTGAAATCTGATCCATCATAAATTTACCTTCAGCTCTCCAGGAACTCAAGGAGTGACTGTGTACATTTACTCGGACGTGGTCGGAAGATAGCTGTAATCGAATTTCGGGAACAAGCAATTACTAGTAGTTAAATTTTACATTATTGTACTACTGTACGGTACGGGTATTATAAGGACGAGACCATTTATCAAGCAAGAAACTCCTTCTTCCAATAGTGCATCCAATTTTTCACATCATCTTCGCCCAAGGGCTCCAACATCTTCATGGACTGGCTGATCACTTGCGCTTTCAAGGTGGAGAAAGCCGTATTCCCCGCCCCAGCGACAGCTGCCTTGAAAAAGTCGAGCAGCTTAAGACCAGGCTATGGAATGTTGCTATTAGATTCACCGATTTGAATACGACGAGTTAACTCACAATTCTTTCAATATCCTCCGCTGTTGCCTGCGAAGAGCGGGCCTGGAGTTGCTGGACCCAGTCCGCGAAAGGTGTCAGAGGGAGTTGCACTGTGCTTGCCATAGTAGACATGACGAAGTCCCACGGAACCGGCCGTGGATGAACCAGGTTGACCGCAAATGGAAGCTCCTCTGTGCTCAGCGCTGTGTCGACGATGGTATGAGAAACAGCCTCAGGAGTGATCCAGGCCACGACATTGGAGGGATCCGAAGGGAAATTTCCCAAGGCGATGCTGGATTTCACGATGGCGGGCACCCAGTCGGTGGTGGACCAAGCGCCGTTGCTCGAAGAGCCGGTGACCTGGCCGATCCTGAAAGATGTTGCCTCAAGTCCGGAAGCCGCCAGAATCTACACTCCATTAGTGAAAATGCGTGCTGAGAATGCAGGAATGCGCACCCGTTCCGAGACATACTTGCTTTCTCCGTACCCGTTTCCAAGAGTGACGCTGGCGTCATACTGAACCTCCTCGGGGAAGGGACCGAGTGTTTGGTCCCAATTCTGGGCAGAGGCGATGGACGACGTGAACAGGAATCGAACTCCAGATTGATTCGGAGATTGGCGGGCCAAATCGATGAGGTTGCGCGTCCCTTTGACGTGAGACTCGAACGACGACAGTGTCTTGTTGAAATCCAGCGTCCAGGCATTGTGAATAATGACAGTTAATGTATCGCGAATCTGTGGCAAAGGAAAAAATCAGCATGAGGTCGAACAAATCAAGGTTCAAATTACCTTAGTCCAGACATCGAGAGGTAAACCCAGATCCTCCTTCGCTGTGTCGCCTTCGAGATACACCAACTTCTTAGAACACAATAATGCGACATCAAGGCCACGATCGATGAAGGCTGCGCGCTGCCGTTCAGAAGCTGAAGTTCTGCCCCTTCGGTTGAATGCGTAGACACGCTCGGTGGAAGACAGGGAGAGCAAAATCTCCAAAATGTGCGATCCCAAGCCACCGGTTGAGCCAGTCAAGAGGACGACGGTCCCATTCGATGAAGCGACGCTCTTGTGGGATGGTCGACCGCCTCCTCGAATCCCTCGCTATATTTTGCGATCATTTTCTCCACGAGAGCTGCTGGTCCATCGGTCGAGTCCTCTGCTCCCCCACGCACTAAAGCTGCGATCGCAGTGGCCAACTGCTCGATAGATGGATGGGCATAGACGAAATTCTGCGGGATATTCTGCGCCGCCGCTGTCGCACCCGAGTTCTTCAATGCGCCGACGATTCGGTGTCGCAGGAAGGTAGTGTTAAGGCTATCGAAGCCTTGGTCGAAGAGGTCATAGCCACTGCGTATCTCTCTGTCCGCAACCAAGCTGGCGTGGGTTTTCAACCATGGTTCGAGATCTTGAGAGGACCATGAAGCCGGCGGCTCAATGTCACTGGCTGCGTTGCCGCTCGCCTCGATCGTGTTATAACTATTGATAATTTAGCCCATAAGAATCGAAAACCGGTCGATTAAAACACTCACAGTTCCTCGACTTCTTGCTTATACAACGCCAGGGTTGGCTTCTTGATCACCGTGCCTTTGGGAGCACGAAGCATCGGCCGTTCGGGTTGGGTTACCAAAATCATCTCCTTGTAAATCCGAGAAAAGGCAGGAGCGTTCTATCGAGCACATCAAGTCAGCAGATATTACAATCCACGTGAATTCAAGCTTACCTCGTTGGCCTCTTCAATAACAGGCCTGGATTGGAGGTAAGACACAATATTCATTTTGGCCGAGACAGTTTTCTCTCACCAAATCGTATTCCGAAACCTGGCAACCTGCTGCTCGTTGCTGGGATCCAACTTATATTGTGGGTTCGGTTCGATGAGGACCCCGACCTGATTGCGTTCCCGCCCGAACATGACCGCACCCATGATGAAAGGGCTCGCCATTATTGCGTCTTCCATCGGACCAGGCACGGTTTTCTCTCCGTTGGCCATGATGAGAACGTCGTCGAGTCGACCCACACTACAGATATGATTATCAACTCTGCGGAGGAAGTTGGAGAACACACTCACATTCTGTATAGATCGGGTTTCGTCGGATGCCTCTCGAATAGATCCTTGGTTGAATATCCCTTGCGATCGGCCAAATTTTCGACAGAAACCTGGTGCGTCTCTGGTACAGTCTAATAAAAACACACTATGAGATTCGAGCCAATCGGAAGCAGTATACAACGTACCAAAAACTGACACTCGAGCGTTCCGTCGCCTTGCCGTTCCCACCGGATATTTGTACGACTACTGAATCGGAACCAGGCCCATTCACCGGCGTCCGCCTCAGCTTGGCGTCGCTTAACAATGGTTGGGCCGCCAACTGGTGATAATTAAGAAATCAAACATCCGGAGCGTCATACTGGACAATACGCACACTCGGTTCCACCGTAAACCGAGACGATATTAATTCCTTGGCTGAACAAAGAATCGCCAACTCGAGGTGCGAGTGGTCCTCCGGCATACATCTGACGAAAACTCTGAACATCCGCAAACGCTCGGGTTCGAAAATACCTACCAATAGATTGAGCGTCTTGAGATAGGCGATATCTTCTGGTGACTGCCATTCAAGGATGAACGCCGGGACAGTCATGATTCCTGTTGCGTTCGTCCTTTTGGCGTTCTCGATCGCGTTTTCCGCGGTCGGGCTAATAGGTATGCCGTGTTGCGTGGCCGTCGAGGTAAGAGGATAGATACAAGCCGTCCCTCCGATTAAAATAGGGATAAAAAATTGGACCTATCATCCCCATTGAGTGGAATGCAGGCAACGGCCCGACGGCTAGGCGTGGAGACAATTCGGCGATTTGAGGAAAACACTCTTCGAGACATTAGAATATCGAATACACGAAAAGACAATTACTGCACCCATGGCTGCCCAGTGGATGAGGTTCCGGTGAGTTTCGGGGATGTGTTTAGGGAAGCCGGTGCTGCCTGCAGGACAAATAGTCAATTTCTGAAAAGAGATGGAGGGCGAATGTGAACCAACCACTGGAATGAAGATATAGGGCAACATCGTCTAGTGCAATCTTTGTAATCGGGTTCGGGTAAGATATAAATGTATCTTCGGAGGTTTCCTGGCCAAGATGTGGGTAGATCTGGCCGAGAAGAGGAATCTCCTCGGTAGAGAGCTCATATGGAGCATTTCCATTGGTCAAATCGGTCGACAGGGTTTCTACCAGACGACCCAAAGAACCTTTGGTCGTCAACAAACGATGGGAATTAGTGTTGCTGAGTAAATATATTATCGCTGCTGCAGAGTTTCGATGCGAAATTGGGAACGGCTAGTAATAATCTGAGCGGGGATGTTTAGTCAAAGCGAAATGTGACGTACAACGAGGCCAGCTATGATGCACCCGGCGACAATCGTCTGATATATCAAGACATCCGTGAGCGCGACTATAGCGACCACCTGCCCATCTGGACCGCGACGTTGAGGTCTGAGAAGGTGTGCGAACCCGGTGTGCCGCTCGAGCGAACTCAAAGTGGCTGATTTCTGTTATGTGGCCGTCCTCGTCCGCAAATGAATACGCAGCACTGCGATTTTCATGAGCGATGTGGTGGTCGATTATCTGGCCGAGGTTAAGAGTGCAGTCGAGAGGAGGGAGGAAGGTAGACATTGTATGTTCTGAGTTCTGAATGATGCCATTCCAAGATATGCGCTGCGTTTATATACCATGCTAAATTCCTCCTCGGTCAGCCGAAAGCAATCAAGTCGTTAACCGAGGCACGCTCGGGCGCGGACCCGAACCAGTCCTGGGAACAAGAACGGCACCTGTAGTTGATTGAAGCAGCTTCCAGTACCCGTGCGAGTCGCAATCGGCGTCCATTACGCAATGGACAACACGAAAGCCGAGGGTATGGCCGTGGATGTCTGAATAAGTGCGTCATTCCAGTTGGCAGTTTTGATGTGAGAGCCGCGACCGAAGGTCGCGGCATGGTGCTATTTTTATCGTCTTTGGTTTCTTCGTGTGAAAAGGTCTTGATGAGTCCTTGATCCAGTAGTCAGAGCGTACGCGAGGCTGCCGCACTTCAGCCTGCCCAGCTAGACTTCAAGTGAGAATGCGAAGCCGAAGCCGTTGGCATTAAATCTGCCTTAATTGAATAAGCATCGTTCATAATTATCCTCTCCAATAGATAACAGATATAAGAGCTGAATTACACGTCACACAAGTCGTGCACCTCGAGTGGAGATGATTCGGTTACACTGGACCGACAACATGACGACAGGCCTACAGCGGGACGACTGTACATTGCTCGAGCGACTATGCATGTGTCTCCATTCACGAATGCGCGGTGTCATGTTGGCTCGTTCTCCCGGAGGCTGGGAACGAACAACGTCAAAGACGGAGGCCAAGCCCACGAGACAGCAGGACATGGCTGGCAGTAGCCGAGCATATGAGACGCGGTCGCGCCCGTGCGCTGGTAGTGACCTGTCTGCATTTAAGGCTTATCCGCAATTCTACGACTGCGGCGTGAGGGTGCAAAAGCACGACAGCCAACAGCATATACGAAGGGTGCGCGATCTTCGCGATGCTCTCGTAATATCCTCGTCGGGTAACGGCGACTCGTAGCAAGAGCGACGAGTTCTGGGCTTTTCATTGAGGAAGGCTTGTACGCCCTGGGCACAAACACGCCGAAGAAGGGCAAAGGGGACGAGGGGGCGGAGATCGAGCGAGCTCGTGGATTGCGATAGGCGGGCGGAGTAACGGGACGTGCGTGATTGGCGGCTGTCTGAGGCTTATCCGCGCCTAGGCAGAATCCACAACGAAAGCAGCAGATTGCGGGCGAAGGCTCAGTGCCGTGCCGTGCGGGATGAGGGTGCAGAAGCACGGAGAGCCAGCTCCCTGTGTGAAGATTCTGCATGGGGTCACAGTGCGCGGCGCCCTCTCGTTCGCTGGGGGTCTTCTCGTCGGTGGGTACTGGCGCCTCATAATCTCCTTGTCGTCGTTGAGATGAGCATTCGGAGCTCCTCGAAGATGGACGGGCATACTCAGATCGAAGAGGGAAGGTTAAGAAGCCGAAAGCGGATGTTCAGGAGGAGATAGACGAGTTGGGTGGATTGCGGATGCGGATGCGTGGTGCGGGACGCAGAGTACGTCGTGGAGCGACAAGAGCGGACGGTCCGACAGTGGCCGCCGCGGTCCAAGGCAGCCCTGCCGAGATCCACCGTGTGCGCGGATGTAGTAGCGCAAGGGACCGTCCCCCGCCCCCACGAGTGCGTGGACGACGTGCGGGAGCGATCCTCTTCCTCCAGACGTTCGCGCTTTGGGCCGACCCCTCAGCTTCCTCGACCGCAATGCGGCCCGGTCGGCGCGCGTGCTCTGTTTCGTCAGCGGGGACACGTCCAGTCTCCGAGTTCCGCCTCCTTCTTCGGGACGTTCGAGCTCCAGGCCGGCCCGCCCAGCTCCCTCAGCCGCGATATTTTCCACCTCGAGCCGTGTACGTTTCTACTGTCTCTCCGCCGCTGCCTCTAGTCGGTACAAGGGAGGGATGGCTGATGGCTGAATGAGATGGGAAGCTTGTACTGCCTCCCGAGGCGTTTAAGCCGTCTTCTGTGGCGAAACTCCAGCGAAGGCTGCGAGACACGGGAAAGAGCGGAACGTCTACGGAATAACATCCAGTCAATAATCTTGCGAAAAAAAGGTAGGATCAAGAGGGAAAAAGATCAGTTAACGGTTTTCTAGGCCGCCGCTCTGTGAGCGTATTGCATTACATCGAGGTATTCCTCAGAGCCCAGTGCGTTTCATCATACAAACGAAAGAGAGAACAGAAGGAAGGAAGGGTGCTCACCGAGATCAGACATCCGCGTTCTCCAGTGGGGTCGACACAGTGACGAAGGGGATGAAGCGAGCGTTGGAGCCTCAGTTGTTTTGTGCCGTGGTCCCGGGGAAGGTTGGAATCGTGTCCCAGCATACGCGATAGCGACGCAAGGGCCGGTGGAAGCTTCGCTCAGCGTAGGCTTCAGCAACGCGACGGTCAGTGACGAGCCCTTGATGCGTCATGAGGAGATCTGCGCGCGGGGTAGGTTATGCAAGCGAGTGAAATCCGTTTCAGAAGCATGAATGAGCTCCGGCACTTGCATGACCTGCCACCGTCAATCAGTCTAGTCTCATAGCCTTTCAATTGAAGAAACGTACCCAGGCACTTCGTATTGCGAGATCCTCGTGCCGTGAAACCGCATCGCAGACTGATGATGGAGAACCAAGCATTCTTTGCCACCTCCCTCTCTGTACGGAACCTGTAAGACGAATTCCAATCTCCACCTTGCGCAAGGGCCGGCGGAATCTTCGATCGGCCTCTAGCTGCGAGGCGACGGCACAGAAGGAGTATGCAGAGCCACGTCGAAGTGTCTGCTAAGGATTCCCTTGCTGCAGGACGTCCACCCAGGTTCCGATATCCGTGAGGTACCCCTTGGTTGTTCACCCATGACGAACTCATCCCACCAGGGGAGCGCGCGCTCTCCGGCGAAGAACGACTGCCTCCCCCTTCCCTCTCGCAGGCCCGGGCCCAGAGAGCAAACGAAGGACCGCGCCATAGCCACTTGCCCCGCGCAATCATCACGCCCGGGCGATCGCCCTCCTTCCAAATCGCAGTGTAACTCCATGTTGACGTCGCCGAAAAGAGGGGTACAGCTGTAGGTGTCGGGAGATCGACCCTCCAGCTATCCGTCGTCTCGTCCTCCTCGGCTGCCTGCAGCAGCAGGAGTCGTGTGGCCATTTAGGTATTCGCCCGCTATGGAGCCAGCACGTCCGGATATTCATCGCCCGAAGAACAAAGCGCGCGCCGACTAGCGAGGACTCTGCATGAAGATACAGTGGTGGAGACGCGTGCCGACCCTGCGCGCGCGCTACAGCGTCATGAGGGCTTCAGCGTCGAGGTTAATACCAATTTCGTCGCCTTGTCGGACACCCCGGGGGCGTAGTACAAGCGGCCCGCGGTCGAGACGCATCGTAGGGCGCGCACTGTGGAGGCGCTGCTCCGAGCCTCCGAGCAACAGAAGTATTGCATCTACATGCGCACTTCGGCATGATCGAACCTGCGGGAGCGGCTTTAGACACGGTGAAAACCGGAAAGGATAAGACGGATATACATGCCTGGAGCGCAACACCTTCAAAGTGCATCACACTGCAGAAATCAATCGTATCGTGCGCGAAATCGAAGCGATTGAATGTAAGGAATCGAGTGGTTTACGAGCGCAGCCACCAACATGACTGGCGTCAGGATCCACATGTGGACGGAGTCTGGGAGATGGATGTTAGCCTGGGTCCGACTAAAACCCATAGAGCACGCACATGCTCAAACGGCGACAATGAGCGAGGTCAATAACACCTCTCTGCTCATTTGCGGTATCATCTCAGAAAGACCAAGTCGCGAACGCGAACTTGCAAAAGTTTCCGAGCAAGATGGGCCAAGTTTCGGTGGCTCGAAGGCAAGCAAGGCAATTCATCTGGAAACTGCGCTGAGTTCCCGAAAAAAAACAACGAGAAAGGTGATACGCACATCTACTTATACTCCTCAATCTTGTCCTAAGGACTGCGAAGCAAGCTCAGAGGCCAAGTGCAATACAATATGGTCTCGGGGGAGACAAGATTTCTAGGTGGTTTCAGTTTTCATCGCCGCTTGTTGAGGGAACTTGAGATCATGAAGCCACAGGGTGTCCAGGCTCCTACCCACCCTCGTGTTACGGGGTTGGGAAGACAGAGTAGTGGGAACACGGCTGAATCTCAGTAGTAATACGAAAAGACAAATAATTGTGATAGCCGACACTAAAACTTCCGAACTTCAAGGCCCAACCCCGCCTCGATTTTGACCCCGGAAAATTATGTACAAAGCTTAAATAGGCCATGTAATTGTGTCCCCAAGCTCTCATAAAAATCTGTTGGCTGCAATATAGAGAACATGGAATTTTGCAACTGACATCAGTGGAATTTGATGCTCGGGGCAGGATCTCGCCCAATACTCGCCCGTTTACTCTCAAGTTTTTTGCATAGCCTACATCCATACATCTGTCGGTTTCATTTGCGCCACTTCCGAAGACAATTAGACAAAAACTGAGTCGAAGCGATGCAATTTTTCACTTCTAGAGGATTTTTCACTCCAAAGCCAAATATAGTATCATCCAACGGCCGCGATAAATTTCTATGAGGAAATTCAAGGGTCGAAAGGATCATCCACGAATGATATTTAGTGATACTCTACCGGTTGGGATCCAGAACTCATGTTTCTGGGCAGGCATTAGGATCGGACCGTAAAAGGCAATCACAGCCAAGTCAAAATTGACATATCATCCAACGGCCGCGATGAAATTCCACGAGGAATTTGGAGAGCTGAAAGGAACCTCCATGAAAGATATTTAGTGGTTCTCTACCGGTTGGGATCCAGAACTCGTCTTTCTGGGCAGGTCTTAGGATCGGACCGTAAAAGGAAATCACAGCCAAGTCAAAATCGAAAATATCATCCAACGGCTGCAATGAAATTTCACGAGGAATTTGGAGAGTTGAAAGGAACTTCCACAAAAGATATTTAGTGGTTCTCTACCGGTTGGGATCCAGAACTTGTCTTTCTGGGCAGGTCTTAAAATCGGACCGTGAAAGGAAATCACAGCCAAGTCAAAATCGAACATATCATTCAATGGCCGCTATGAAATTTCACGAGGAATTTGGAGAGTTGAAAGGAACCTCCATGAGAGATTTTTAGTGGTTCTCTACCGGTTGGGATCCAGAACTCGTCTTTCTGGGCAGGTCTTAGGATCAGATCGTAAAAGAAAATCACAGCCAAATCAAAATCGACATATCATCCAACGGCCGCGATGAAATTCCACGAGGAATTTGGAGAGTCGAGAGGAACAAACATTAATCATATTTAGGCATTCGCTACCGGTTGGGACCCAGAACCGATGTTTCTGAGAAGCCATCAGTATTTGACCACAAGAGGTGATGGAGTCGGATCAAAATCAAGCATATCATTCAATCGCTGCGATAAAATTCTATGAAGAAATTCAAGAGGTCTTAGGATCAGACTGTAAAAGGAAATCACAGCCAAGTCAAAATCGAACATATCATCCAACGGCTGCAATGAAATTCCATGAGGAATTTGAAGAGTCAAGAGGAACAAACATTAATCATATTTCAGCATTCTCAGGGGATCAGAGTAGGGGATCGGTGCTTGCCGCTGCTACCGATATAGGAGATACTAATGACCCAGCAATTTCCGGGCCACGTGTGCTCGGCTGTCGGGAATCTCGCTTACAGCACTTTGCGGAACATAAGGCGCGGACTGTTTTTTCTGCCTTTTTGGGCTTTTTTTGATCCCCGCGACTGGGACAGCTGCGGCAGCCTCAGTCCTGGTCCGTTTGCCTTGTCCACAGGCCCATTCGCTGCGAATTTTGAATACGCAGAGGATGACATCCTCAGAATTATTTATACGGGGTTTAACATCGTTATATAAGTGCCCTAGCAAGAATTTCATGTTTTTTGTGTCGCTTTTTTAATAGGACACTTGTTCTGGGCTCCATTCATAACCTTTATGCCTGCTTATAAGCTCATTCTTTCCGCGTTTTAAATACACAGAGAATGGTGTCCTTAGATTTCTGATGTGGGCCTGTAGGGGGGTATGAGCGCACAATATTGATGATATATCATTATCTTTGGTGGGCAACTCACTGTGCAGTCAGATCTGGACCCTTTTCCTCGTTTATATGCTCAATCGATTCACACTTCTAATGTGCAGGGAACCGCCCTTCTCAGAATTTTTGTTCTCACATTTCATAACATCTCCCTTTTGTCGCTCATTAAAGGTGAAAATATATGGGAAAGGGGCAAAAGCGCCGATCAGACCGATATAAGTATGCATTTAATTCCTGTGGATGGTTATGAGTTCAGTATCGACACAAACGGGCATCCCAGAGGGCTTCCAGACCTGGTTTACCAAAATCATGGTTAAAAACAAAACACATCTGAGGAATGACCAATGGGGAAGTGACGAGGGATACAAGTGGCTTATCCTGTGCCTATTCATCAGTAGAAGACGATGAGCACATAAGTAGAACCTTTGAACAGCATTTGAGTCTGCAGCAAGTGTTCTATTGACCACCCATCAAACATGACGATGTACAATGAATATTATGTGCTCAGATACCCCCCTGCAGGCCCACATTAGAAGTCTGAGGAGACAATTCCTGTGTATTTAAAGCACGGAAAGAATGAGCCTATAAGCAGGCGGAAAGGTTATGAACTGAGCCCAGATCAAGTGTCCTATTAAAAAAGCGACACAAAAAACATGAAATTCTCGCTAGGGCACTTATATAACGATGTTAAACCCCGTATAAATAATTCTGAGGATGTCATCCTCTGCGTATTCGAAATGCGCAGTGAATGAGCCTGTGGACAAGGCAAACGGACCAGGACTGAGGCTGCCGCAGCCATCCCAGTCGCGGGGATCAAAAAAAGCCCAAAAAGGCAGAAAAAACATAGTCTCGTTCCCAGTGTTATAGGGTGTGCTCAGACGGAGAGCAGCTGCAGTAATCCCATACGGAGATATTGATGTTGGTTTGTCGAGATGATAGCGAGGCAGAATTTGATGGAAAAACGACGGGGAGCACCGCCCTATAACGTCTGGTGCAATTTAGCCGCAAGACGTGCACTCGACTCCGGCCCGACTTCGGCAAGTACTAGCGTGACTTTTTCGCGTTGTGTCAACAAACATCCTCTTCTGCCCCCCTGCCCATTGTGCTTCTCGGTCCCGCCCATTGCTTCCATCTTCTCATCATGCCGCCTGTAATGTCCCGTCTCGATAGACATCACTGCTGCAGCCGTCAAAGCCTCGGAGATTCTGCAGAAGGCAGGAGCCAGTTTGTTGCGCAAATGCTGTGAATTGGTGCGTATCATGGGCTCGTGAACTGCCCAGTTCCCTCATTGGGGATATGGGGATTCAGGTTCATTGTCAAGGAAGTCTTCAGAGTTGCTCATCGCTGAACAGGAATTCAAGGTCTTCAGCCATCATAAAGGACGTGACGTACTGATTAGGGGCGTGTTACGATACATTACGGTTGTGTTACATGTGACTAAATTGAGCGAGCGCACGTCCTACGGCTAAATTGCATCAGATCTTTGAGGGGTGATGGCAGTGGGTGATTTTTTGATTTCTGTGCCCCAAATCACAGCCGTCTCCGGAGCCATCCCCGAAAAGATCTGGAGCCGAGATTAGAAAAAACAGTGCGCGCCTTATGTTCTGCAAAGTGCTGTAATGTGATCGCGTTTTTCGATGTGACGACGCTTTGGCCGGCTTTGAGAGTTCGATGTACGTGTATTATGGTGGCAACAAGCTTCTGTCTTCCTCTCACATCATCCTGCACTCTATGTCTGCCACCAATGCCCCGCCTGCCGCCGCCCGGAATCCAGAGGAAGAACTTGAAGAGCATGAGGAGGACAAGAGACGGGAATGGCTCAAAGAACGTGCACGCAAGTTGCGCGAGGCGGCAGAGATTATGTGTTGGTTGTGATGTTGCGGACATGATGGGATGATACTGGATGATATTATGCGGGATAGCAGTGCGGCGCATACCAAGAGAGATAACATAGGCTCAAGTTGCGCCTCGACGACCAGCTAACACAATGCATATGGGATATGTTGACTTGTAAAAGTTGTTGAATAATTTATTGTGCCACTACTGGAACAGCCAAAGTACAGTGACTCAGATGCGTACACGCTTCTGAGGCAGACAATGCGAAAGAGAAGCCAAGGAAATTAGGCGAAGTTAGCCGGTGCGAAGCCCTGTTCCTGTTTGATCCGAGGTATCACATGACCCGGAAATTGCTGGGTCAATAGTGTTTAGTCCGACGTGATACCATCATTTCGTATCAGCAAACCCTGATTTTGCAGTAATATACACGGAGGTAGCAACCGGCTCATCGGCACTGATCGGTATTGGCTGATAGCGGCCGCCACTGTCGAGCACCATGATGCCAGTGGAATCCAGTGGCCGCCACTGGGTCCGCGCCTCTCCCTGTACAACAGCCGCAAGCTCAGAAAGCGTGTGTTTCGGATACTTTCCACTGGATTTTGCTGGAATCAATTGGAAATCCCATCTACATGCGGCGAGTTCCACCCAATGGATTCCAATGGTGTCCACTGGGCCAGTGGACACCCACCCTTGCTAAAACTCATTGATATTCTGCTTGTGGCGGAATCTACTTCTTTTGGACGTCCCGGTGTTTGGTCGTGCGGCGGTGTGGATCAATGTTAATTCAGCACAGTGTTGAAGGTAGGACTGATTTCTTTTGTATATCACCTCGTACAATGGGATTGTTGTAAATGTTGAGGTATCCTGCCAATAAATAGGGAATATGGAAAGGATTTATTGTGTTTCCCAGCAGAATTCATCGGAATCCAGTGAACTACACCGGCCAAACACGAAATGACAGCTGGCAACTTGCAGTTGGTGATTGGCGAATATGGGTGAGCTTATCGAGAGACGGTGACAAACAGTGTCCGCCAACAGCCGCCAGTATCCACCGGTGGCCAGCGGCGGCCGCCAGCGAACTTGTTACCCTCGGGCATATTACTCTGATTTTGCCACATGCAGTTTGAATTTTGTTGGAATTTTAACCTCCGATTTTTCGCGATCCGAGATTTTGGGCACTTCGCTCAGTTCCAGAATAACAGCACAAATTCTCTCCCCTTACAAAGAACTCAAAAAACGGTACCCTTATCACAAACCAACGTTGAAACCGTTGAAACACTGTAACAAGAGCGCACTGCATCTAGTGCTATTTTGCGATTTCCTAGGACCAGTATTTATACAACGGGAAAGCGCTAGCACTTCTGAAGTGTTATTACTAGCACTCAGGACTCTGGCTAGGTGATATAAAGGAGAGAACTGGAGTGAGCCCAAGCTGCCGGTTGTAGCATCAGATACGACTAGTGTGACGCGCTAGTACGGTATGAAGGCACAAACCAGGGGAAATAACCATAAGCCTACACAGTCAAGGTGCTAGCACCTAGGAAGCGAGACACAGGAGAGTGGTATTGCGAGCACGCTAGCTGGAGGTGCGAGCGGCGGGTCTGGGATCTGCAGGGTAGTAAACTATGCGCTAGCAGCCTTCTAGCAAGGGCGCTAGCATGCGGTACCCCTCTAGCGATCGACCCCGAGACCTGAAACACAGATGCGAGCATGTGACTGTCACGACACGGTCGCGAGTCACAAACAGAGACAAGTAGACAGTAGAAGAATAGCTAACAGGCTATTGGTGCAGATGCGCGGGTCACCACATATGCAGTAGTGGATAAACGGACTGCTAGCCGGTGCTCTGACTCGTGCTAGATGACTCCAGGCGGTGGATTCAACTCCGCTTCGTCAGGATAGCGATTCCAGCAGCTGATAGCAAGCTGAGGGATCACTCACAATACCCATAAATGGACGCTAGCGGATCAGCGTGGCTGTTCTGCTTGGCATAGACCCATCATAAAACCAAATGGCAGTCGTTTCATTGGCTGTTGTATCTATCACATCATTTTCACTCATTTATATTATTCATTCTGTTTATCACATGTACCATGGACCTCAGTAGTATAAAGGGAACACAGAGCAGGCTAGAACCTCAGATTATTACACCCAGACTTTGTACGAAGTTGGTGCAGGTGGTTCTCAGGTTGCTAGTGGAGATTGTACACACACTTCACAAGTAGTAGCTTTATTGGAATCAATACTGTTGACTCTGGACACGTCGAGATCTTAAGTTGAGGTTCTAAGTTGTTGGCTCGTGGAGTCTTCACGTATAAACCAAGGGTGTTCTCTTCGAGAACCAGCTAACAGTTGCGCTAGTAGCTTTCCCTTCACCCCGATATATTCGTAGTGTGTTTGGATCGCCTGCTAGGTGATTGTGTGTTGACTCAAGCCCACTAAGAAGAAGACGGACTAGGTGCCCCCACCTCTAGACCGACTGTAACTTGTCAGTTACTTCGCCTTCACCCCGATATTGATGGAAGCGCTGTCGTAGTGTGTTGGGTCCGCTAGCTGGACACTTATAGTGTCTATTGCCAATACAAAGTGGAAACGTTCCTGTTCTTGGTTAAGGAATAGGTCAGCGGCTTAAGGACTGACTTGTCGCTTGAGGATTGAAGTCCCCTTGTTGTTAGCCTCAATAGTCTTTGGGTAACCCATTGCGAGGATTTTCACAAACCTACATACTCTGCCCTGGTGCCCTCGATCTAGCGATCCAGCCACCTTGTATCCAACCCATAAACCCCTGCCCATCCCAGGTGCTAGCGGTATTGTTGTTGGCAGCTGCGTAGTGCTAGCGTGTTGTTGAACGGCTTTGTTGAAGGCTAGCAGTCGAATTGTGTTTGTTCCAAACCCGCTGGTCGCATACTACGGCCTGGACCCGAACTCACAAAGAGAAGCACTTACATCTTTGGAGGAATAGATTGTTGTAGTGGTGTTTTGTGGTTGTTTTGTGCAAGCACGAATCTAAGCTATTTCTAGTCGTATATCAAGTGCACCGTTTCACCGTTTCATCAGGAGACTCAACTTGCGTGCGGAAATACAGGTGCGTCACACCTCGCGAAGTGAGTTTGGATAGCACAAAAAGAGGCACGTCAGGGAGAATTTCAGTGGCAAAAAGAGTACACGAGCCCACAAAGTGATTTTGAAGGGTATAAAAGACCGGTGCTGTCAGGGGAACCCCCGCTCTTCCAGCCTTTCCGGCTATTTCCGGCTATTTCTCCGGCTTCTGCTCCGGCCCTCCGCTCCGGCCTCTGCTCTGGCTAATGCCCCCAACTTTCCGCCCGCCCGTTCTTGTTGGCACGTGCTATGCGACCAGGCCCGTGATCATTGTAGATACCTCTGGACACGTGCTACTGGGTAGTTACTGATTCGTATATAAGGTTTCGCCTAGCGTGGGAATCCTCATCCTTTCGTCTCTTCGGATTCCCCCGCTAGGTGCGTAGTATTCCTGCTCCTGTATTTAGTACCCGTATTTATACTTCGGATTCCCCCGCTAGTTTCCGCACCCCGCGCTGAGCTTAAGGTTGCCCTTACAGGGCACATCAGCTTGGCGGCGCATCCGAGTCAGGTTCAACAATTCAAATATTGTAGTACGTGTATTATAGGACGAGGTCAGTTAATAAGCCAAGAATTCCTTCTTCCAGTACTGCAACCAATGTTTTCACTTCCTCTTTGCTCAAAGGCTCCAACAATCTTCATGGACTGACTGATCGCTTACGCTTTTCAACGTCGAAAAGGCCGTATTGCCCGCTTCCGGCTACAAGTGCCCTTGAAAAAGTCGAGCAACTTGATACCGGGCTGTGGAACATTGCTGGTTGGAGTCACAGATCGGAACACAACAAATTAACTCACAATTCTTTCAATATCCTCTACTGCTGGCCGGAGCAGAGCGGGCCTGGAGTTGCTGGACCCAGTCCGCAAAGGGTCCGAGAGGAAGTTGTACTGTGCTGGCCATAGTAGAAATGATAAAATCCCATGGGACCGGTGGAGGATGGACGAGATTCACGGCGAACAGAAGCCTCTCTACTCTTAGCACCGCATCGATGATGGTGTGGGAAACAGCCTCGGGAGTGATCCAAGCACAACATTAGAGGGATCGGAAGGGAAGTTTCCCAAGGCGATGCTGGATTTCACGATGGCAGGGCACCCAGTCAGTGGTGGACCAAGCTCCATTGCTCGAAGAGCCAGTGACCTGGCCGATCCTGAAAGATGTTGCCTCAAGGCCAGACGCTGCGAGAATCTAACAGTGATTAGCGCAAGTGCACAGCTAGAAAATAGCAATGCATACCCGCTCTGAGACATACTTGCTTTTTCTGTACCCATTTCCAAGAGCCACGCTGGCATCATACTGAAGCTCTTCAGGGAATGGACCAAGTGGTTTGGACTCAATCTGGGCAGAGGCGATGGACAACGTGAACAAGAATCGAACTCCAGATGAATTTGGAGATTGGCGGGCCAAATTGATGAGGTTGCGTGGTCCCTTTCACATGTAGCTCACGAGGACAGTGGTCTTGTTGAAATCCAACGTCCAGGCACTGTGAATAATGACCGTCAAATGTATCGCGAAGCTGTGGTTGAATAAAAAATTAGTATGAGGTCCGCAAGGTCAAGGTTTGATTTAACGTGGTCCAGATGTCGAGAGGTAAACCCAGATACTCCTTCGCTGTATCGCCTTCAAGATATACCAATGTTCTTCGAAGACAATAATGCGACATCGAGGCCATGGTCGATGAAGGCTGCGCGCTGCCGTTCAGAAGCTGAAGTTTTACCCCTTCGGTTGAAGTGCGTAAACACGTTCAGTGGAAAGGGGAGAGAGCAAAATTTCCACAATGTGGGTTCCCAAGCCACCAGTTGAGCCAGTCAAGAAGACAACTGTCCCAATTCAATGAAGTGGTGCTCTTGGAGTGATGGTTAACCACCGCCTCAAAGCAGCTCAAAGCCCTCGCTGTATTTTGGCAATCATCTTCTCCGAGAGCAGCTGGTCCAATGTCCATCGGTCGAGTCCTCAGCCCTACCACACACCAAAGCTGTGATCACAGTAGCCAATTTAGTCTCACTTGGAGTCAGACTCCACGAGATTTATGACAGTCGATAAATCTTTTATATGGAGTCTGATTTCGTTGGCAGGGGTTTTTTGTTAGACAAGTGATCACTTTCCCCACACCCAAATTCGGACAATCTCGCCTCACCATAGGGCCTGACTTGGACGATCCGTGGATGATCCATCATCCATTGATGGCATCCACTCCTATCCAGCCATCCATTGGATGCCGTCCAGTGGACAATTCCGAGTTTAGTCTCAAACCACCAAATCCACTACCGCTACGTGATTTGTATACACTATGCATCTGTATGAGCCTCCAACCAATATTTGAGTGAGTTGGGGTACTTGGCGGACAAGAAAACACGGATCCATATTGTACATTAGTGGCGTGTCTAAAATAATTAGAGATTTAATATATGGGTGTCGCGGAAGTGGGCTAGGTAAAGGAAGGTAGAAAGTGGAAAACATGGATGTGTCGCAAAGGGCGTGGG